>JAVIAB010000125.1:68686421-69056421 GCA_032433765.1 Megaustenia siamemsis | reverse complement strand
TTCAGCCTCCCCAAGTGACATACCTGGAGGTATTTTCTATCAATGTTTGTGTCCACAGCCGTCCGTATCTACAATGTTTCAGTGCTTCATTTTCTGTTTCAGTCTTCTTCATGTTCGCCCATTGGTTACTCCTCTACGTAATTGGCTACTGAAACAGCGTAGAATGGTGTTATTACGTTGTGTCGTGGTTTACAGAAAGCTACAACATTTGCGCTACGCAGACCAACACTTCCGACATGAGTAAGGTATTTTTGGGTATCAATTTGCCTTCCTAATTCTACCATAGAAAAGGTCATAAACTAGAACATCTTGGACAAAAATTTTAAAAATTAACAGTCAATCAAAAAACAAGATTATTTAATATTAAATGGAGACAAATTGGGCCCACAAGAAGAATAACATATATCAGGACAAAAAGACAGGCTTTTGTCGTGGAACCCACGAGAAACAAGAATAGCTCAGGAATGACATGGACAAGAGAAACCATGAAAGACCTCAAGAACATTTGGCCTCGACTTGAAAGATATACAGAAAATGGCAGTGATAAGGATGAATAGAGATAGCTTGCAGTCGCTTAATTCTAAAAAGAAGCTACTCTTTTCTATTCATGGAACCAGTTTCGTTTCAATCAGGTTCACCACATATCCGCTCCACTGCTTGTCAAAGCATTTTCAAAAAGTAGATCGGTAAATTCGTTGATAAGGTTACTCTGTGCATGTCTTATTCGACTGCACAGGCGATAATTTCAAATCTTCTTAGTCGCCTCTTACGACATGCGGTCGAAGAAGCAGTCTAAAGGATCTTAGTTAATTGATTGATTTTTTAGGTTACTCTTCTTCTCATCCTATTACTTGTATGGCCAAAGTGGTTAGAGTATTTCCAGGGCCACTGTCGGAAGGTGTAGTGAGATCTTGATCAGTTATGATTCACTTGTTCTGAAACAAGAAACCAGTTATGTACGCTTACCACATCCAGCCCATGCGCTGCTGGTGTCTTGCTCACATCATCAAAGTGACTTTTACATAGTGCTCATTTCATTAACAAAAATAATATATTAATTTGAAGAATTATATTAATCTGAAGAACTACATTAATCTGAAGAATTATATCAATCTGAAGAATTAAATTAATCTGAAGAATTATATCAATATGAAGAATTATTTTAATCAGAAGTAATACATGTATATTAATCTGATGTAATATATCAATCTGAAGAATTATACCAATCTGAAGAATTATATTAATCTGTAGAATTATATCAATCTGAAGAATTATATTAATCTGAAGAATTATATCAATCTGAAGAATTATATTAATCTGAAGAATTATATTAATCTGAAGAATTATATTAATCTGAAGAATTATATCAATCTGAAGAATTATATCAATCTGAAGAATTATATTAATCTGTAGAATTATATCAATCTGAAGAATTATATCAATCTGAAGAATTATATTAATCTGAAGAATTATATTAATCTGAAGAATTATATTCATCTGAAGAACTATATTAATCTGAAGAATTATATTAATCTGAAGAATTATATTAATCTGAAGAATTATATTAATCTGAAGAATTATATTAATCTGAAGAATTATATCAATCTGAAGAATTATATTAATCTGTAGAATTATATCAATCTGAAGAATTATATTAATCTGTAGAATTATATCAATCTGAAGAATTATATCAATCTGAAGAATTATATTAATCTGAAGAATTATATTCATCTGAAGAACTATATTCATCTGAAAACAGGACAAGCTATATGATACATATTTTTTACAGAAAGAAAGTGTCTCTATAGAGAACCTCTCTCAACTCATATTTGCTGAACGACTGACGTAGAAACACGCCAAATATCGTTATTAAATAAAACCTCAAAAAGCAAGAACGGATTATAAATAGTATAGTTCTTCCATCCGTCATTTATAAATGTGAATTGAATTTAAGAAAGAAATGGAAAAGAAGAGTAAAGGAAAACCAAGAGAACAAATTTAGAAAATATTCAAATGGCATAATAAAAGATCACCGGCTTGAATTATGACATGCATGAAGGACGGAGAGATGTAGAGAGAGATGATCGTCTGTGTAAACCGACATGGCACCTGATGATGATGACGATGATGATGATGACGATGATAATAAAGAAAGAGAGATCACAGCATGTGTGACAAGATCCTTATGAAAACAGTGTTAATTGTTGTTGCTAGGAAAAATAGAATTGGATGGAAAGAAAAGAAAACAAACGAAGAAGTTTTAAAACAACTAAAAATGAAAAAAAAAAGAACTACTAAACTCAATTAGAGCAAGACAAATGAAATTTTTTGGTCACGTTAAAAGACACAACAGTCTAATAAAAGTAATATTAGAAGGGAAAATGCAAGGTAAAAGAGGCAGAGGCAGACCAAGACTAACATGGACGAGTAACATCAAAAGATGGACAAGTCAGCCTATGGCAATCTGCACCATCAAAGCAAGAGACAGAGTGGAATGGTGCTCCATGGTAGCCAACCTTCGATGCGGAGACGGCACTCAATGATGATGAGGAAAAATAATATGTTGATTAAAAAATATAATAAAACCACATTGTGGATCAAATGCAGAAGAAAGGGATCTAAATCTTCTTGGCCATATCTCGAGGAAAAACGCCAAAACAGCTACCATTACGAGCACACAACAACCGGAAATCTGGCTTCCGAGCTAGATGAAGACCCGGATTAAATGAGAATATTGCAGAATAGATTCAGCGTCGCGGTCGCTATAGTTACTACGATACACTTATGCCAGAATAGAAGCTGAAACCTCAGCAAGATGTCACGTGATCCTGTGAATCAAATAGTTAAGCCGTCTGCAAGCCCATAAGCTACCGCAATTAGGAACAATTAACTGCATGGCAATAAAGACGATAGACTGTCAATAAACCGTTGAATTGGAAATGCATTAATTAATAAGTCTAATTTCTCTGAATTTTTTTATTCATTGGCGTTTCTCTCTCTCTCTCTCTCTCTCTCTCTCTCTCTCTCTCTCTCTCTCTCTCTCTCTCTCTCTCTCTGTGTCAGTCTCTCTCTCTCTCTCCTCCTCCACCTCCTCCTCCTCTTTTCCTCTGTCTAACTCGTTACTCCATTCACTGTCAATTTCTCATTCACCTCTTCTTCAAGACTCCTTCCTGCATTCACTGTCAAAGCACTTCCAGATACTCTCCCTTTTTCTGATTTTTTTCTATTTCACTGTTAAACTCTCCCTTCTCTCTCTCTCTCTCTCTCTCTCTCTCTCTCTCTCTCGCTCTGTCTCCTTTCTTCTGACTATTTCTTTCATTAAATACTAAATTATTGCCCTCAATTTCTCTTCTGATTTATCCCTTCAACAACTTTCAGTCATAATCTCTCCTGTGGTTTCCTTCCTCAATTTACACACTCCCAATTTAATTCAGAAACCATAAAAAGTTGTGGAAACCAAAACTCATCAGCACAAACACAAAACTTAGACTAATCAAATCAAACGTACTATCAACCCTTACGTATGCGTGTGAGAGCTGGAAAACAACAAGAGACGTAGAAACAAAGTTGAACGCTTTCGAAAATAAATGTCTAAGGAAAATACTTGGTATAGCGTGGAACGAATTCAAAACAAACGAGGAAATTAGAGAAATCGACAATCAACCACTAATATCTTCAGTTATCAAGAAAATACGATGGTCTTATATTGGACATGTTATGAGATAATAACAGAATAACAAAGCAAGCCCTCATGTTGGAAACAACAGGTAGGAAGAAAAGAGGTCGACCCAGGAAGACACTGAGAAGAACATTGATGAGAGAGACAAGAGCAGTAGGAATCGGCTCCCTCAATGAGATAGAGCTGCTTGCACAGAACAGAGACAAATGACCAGATTTGATAAAAGATCTTTACAAGGATTAAAAACTGCTAAAATAAAAATTTAGATAAGAGAAAGAGTATCTGGGTCTATGCCGTAATGAGCCGGCTACTGCTCGAAATGTCAATAGAATCATCATCATGTGCCATACCGGTTGGCGTAGGCAATCATGTCCTTCCACAATCTTCTATCTACAGTGCATCGTATCAGTTCTATTGTTGACTGTTTTCCATGCCATGACACCAAGCTATCCAGTATTTTCTCTCTTTGTCGTCCGCGATCTCTCTTTCCTTTTATTTTGCCAGTTGCAACCAAGTATTCCAACTTTCCTCTTCTCATGATGTGCCCGAAAAATGTTGACTGTATGCGTCAGTATCACAACAGAGCTGATCAAGACCTTACTCCATCTCCCAGTGGTGCACCTAGACTATCATTCTGACCACACCAACAGAGATCGAAGAGCTAATATAACCAGTACTTAAAAATGCCGTGCTGAAGTCGGATGTTCAGGGCTTAAATCCACAGGTAAACTACAACAGAACCTATTTACCCTAACATGTGTTTTTAGGACTTGTGGTGAAGAGAACTAGTAATTTTGTAGACATCATCAGGTAAACATCAGAAACAAAGAAATGATATCTCATCTAATATCTCGATCGTCCCAAACCTCTTCCTTATATTCGTACCACTGATACTCTAGCGCTTTAATTTATGAAGAAAAGAAAACATTTCATCTACTTTTACAAACAAACTTAACACCAATCATTAAGTGGCCACATCTATCCATCTCTTTGACATAGACTATCATCGTTCTCTGTTAAACTGTCTTCATTGACAGCTGATATGAGGCCAATATAGTCTCTGAAGTGTCTGCTGCTATGAGTTGTATCTATATTCATTTGATGATAAGATCTTATTCTTCTTGTTTTCATCTCCCTGTGGAACATAGATCTCCAACAAAAACTTTCCAAGCCATATTGTATGGTACTAATCTGTTAAAATCGATTCATATCTTCCTAATCTTTCTCTTCTTATTTCCACCCATCCTCTCGAAGTATTCTGATGCCAGGAAGCCTTTCTGACACAAATAAAGCGAGTCAGCAACTCAGGCTCTTTATGGCTTTCTCATGATTGCGTCATGCATTCTTTGGCAAAAAGCTTCTATCTCTTGACTATGTTGTCTATGTTTGTGGAAGTTCTTGCCTCTGATTTCTTGTTGTTGCATACAGTAGCCGGCTACATGCCCAACACTGCTTAGTCTCCTCATACGATATGTCTGTTACTGCGCACTATTCTCTGTTCCACTTTTGAGCCCCGACAACGCAAAGGAGGATACCAGATTCACATATCCGTATATGCAATTCCAGTAATGAAGAGATACGCAACGTCAACCTCACTCTATCATCAATGCTAAACTTTATCCAGTGGAATAACAATGGTAATTTGACAGAACGAATGATAAAGTATGCTTTGAACTATGAAATATTTATACCTATCTCGCCATGTTGTT
This sequence comes from Megaustenia siamemsis, assembly GCA_032433765.1. Classification (NCBI taxonomy): domain Eukaryota; kingdom Metazoa; phylum Mollusca; class Gastropoda; order Stylommatophora; family Ariophantidae; genus Megaustenia; species Megaustenia siamemsis. The sequence goes on along the minus strand of JAVIAB010000125.1, from coordinate 69,051,033 downwards.
TGAATTCAACAGCGCGCAACTAAAAATATGTTTTTGTTGTTTGATTTTTATTTCATCCTGACAGTCCCTCGGATTGAACCTGCGCACGTTTGTGATAGTAGTCGCCCCCAGACCTGAACTATAATCCATAACAATCTTATCTATCACTCGTGTACAAACAACATTACCAATTTCAGTGATCTTTTACCGAACCTGTAGACTCAGTCATTAGTCCTTGTCACCATATCCACCTAGCCCATGTGATAACAAAATCCTGCAAAGGATTAATCGTCTTGAAAGTCATGGCAGATGCCAACATCGAGCAGAGGCTACTTACCCTTCTGTTCCAAGGACTAGTCCTTGCACAAATTGAGTACGCCCTATTTATTCTTACTGTCACTACGACGCAAATTGACAGGCTGGAGAAAATACAGAATGAAGCTGTGCACATTATCTTGGTCTGTACTGAGGGACACTCCCTGTGCACCAATGAGGTATCTTCTTGACTTTCTAAGCATGGATGGCAGGATCATGATCTAGACGGCACAAGCATACCATACCTGAAGATACGTGCAGATAAAGATCATCCAAGGCACCATGAGTTTAACAGGGAAAAGTGTCAGGCTAAAAAGAGGCAAATCATGAATGAGGAGAGCAGTAGATGTCATCAAACAGGTCTATGGGCTTACCAGTATCAACGCTGGCGAGGTGTGGATACCGGTGCCTACGTCATTCAGTGGGGACATTTTCGTGTATTGCCACATCCGGCAGGAAATGTAGGGAACAGAACTCAGTCGTAGTCGATGGGGAGGTCAAAGTTCTCATCTGGGATAACACCGATGAGAAAGATGCAGACATCTATACTGACGAATCTGTAACACGACACAAAAGAAAGATGGTTCGGTATTTACAGCATTCTCAGCAGGCAGAATAATCAAAGACGACAGCGGTGTATACGTTATGACCACGAGTAGCATGACGATGGAGGTGATGTTAGTGATCAGGGCATTCATCTGGTAGGAGTCACAAGATTACACCCACGTCTGCATACCATGTGATTCGATGAGCGTGATTAAAAAAGTTGAGGCGGGATCTGTACGCATGCAATGGGCATTGCAGAAGTCAAAAATACGTAGGTTCACCTTTGTCTACGTCCCTGTACATACGATGGTACGGGGAAAGGAAAGAGCAGTAAGGTTGGCTAGCTGCCCTGTCGTTGAAGACGGTCAACCAATGGATTGAACGGACATCATCAATACCCTCCGAGATGTGGAAAGGGCACAGGACTTCGACAACAATGAGTCCTCTTCACTCCTTCGGATGAAAGAGGTGGGAGCTAAGATGGGCACAGCTAGAAACAAGAAACTTTGTGGTCGTGTAAGAAGACTTATCTTATCACTTGAAAGAATGATTTTGAATGGGGATGGGCAAATAAAGAAACTGACAGTAGACTAAAGAAAGAGTGATTTTGAGTGGTTTTGACAAATAAAGAAATTGACAGCAGAATGGAGAAAGAAGGATTTTGAATGGGTTTTGGCAAATAAAAAAACAGACAGTAGAATGGAGAAAAATTATTTTTAGGGAATTGGACAAATAAAGAATCAGACAGTAGGCTGGAGAAAGAGTAATTTTGAGGGGCTTAGACAAATAAAGAATCAGACAGTAGGCTGGAGAAAGAGTAATTTTGAGGGGGTTAAACAAATAAATAAACAGACAGTAGGCTGGAGAAAGAGTAATTTTGAGGGGCTTAGACAAATATAGAATAAGACAGTAGGCTGGAGAAAGAGTAATTTTGAGGGGGTTAGAAAATAAATAAACAGACAGTAGGCTGGAGAAAGAGTAATTTTAGGGGGTTATGGAGAACAAAAAGCCGCTGTGGCTGAGTGGTTAGTGCGTTTGCTGTTGGTCAGAAAGGTCTAGCTTAGGTTCCTAGGTGTGGAGAGCTTTAATAATCGACAAGGCTTCGAGGTTCACCAGGTCTCTGGTGATTGGGTGATAGAGATTTACTCTTGGAAATAAAAGCGGCCTGATGAGAAATCGAACACATCACCAAGCAATGTGCTGTTGGTAAGACTTTCATAGCATGGAGACACAATTTACTTAATCGGAAACAAAGAATAAATTATATAAATAGTAATACATATGTGGTGAAGCCTAGCGTGATATATTTTGTGTGAGGAAGAGAAAGAGAAAGAAAACAGAAAGAATAGTGGAGATAACATATAAAAATAGAACATAGTGAGAGAACATGGAGCGAGAGAACACAGGGAGAGAAATTTGAGAAAGAACATAGAGAGAAAAGAAAGGTAAAGACAAGGTACTTGAATTGGCGTCTTAGCAGGCGTGTTTCGTAACCCAAATGTGCTCGGCCGTCTATCCAGAAGTGTTCGGAGACTCTGGTCTAGTGTCACCTCAAGCATCGTAACTCACGAGCGAGGTGCCATTCCTCACCTTCTTAAAGTATGAACCCTGGCACCCATTTCTGTCTACGCTGGGTCGACCGCAGAGGTATCTTTTTTTCCAACCACGAGTACAATTCATAAACTGCTTCCAGCGGTAATCGAACACAGGTCGTCTGAACGGTGGTAGCTAGTGGGGTGGTTTTCCCACCTAGGCTATGGAGAGTTATTGGTTATTGGTTATGGAAGGCCTCGGTATCACTGCAAACGAATTAAAATCCATAATTGCTCAACCGCCCGTGCCAGTGGAATCATCCGAATTACTAACTCATCTCCCACACAAAGAAAGGTAACTGTAGTCCCCATCGTAGCAGTCTCAGCACACGCCAAAAGACATAAGGCGAAACCGCACAGAAAGTGAACACAGCCAACTGTTCCCTGTCATACGACATCATCATTCATCGTAAACAAGCGGGATATCGAAACAGGATCAAAACGGATGAGACACACAGCTCACGGTGTGCACAGAGCACTTAACTCAGTAGCTCCTGCAACAAGCCGGACTTGGAATATGATGAAACTGCAAGAAGGAACACTTTTCAGATATAGCCTTCAATTTTTCCTGCCGCCTATCCACCATATACCATGGACGTTCACGTCAGCTATGGAGATCACTTTAAGCTCCCACTTAAAGCTATGGAGAGTGGCACAGATGTAGAACATAGAGAGAAAGAGAAGGAACTGACGTGGAAATACATAACTATGAAATGTGTGTGCTTTGCGTGTTTGAGTGTTATAGTGTATAAAAAAAGTAAAGTACTTCCGTCACGCCAAGTGGCGTATAGGGAATATGGTGTCAGTGACCATAAATTTTACAGACCTTCATGCACATGATTTTGGGGGTAATGTGGTCGGTATTACGCCCGTGCCGCATTACTTTCCCAGAAAAAAAATCAGGTACCCATTAAAGGCTGGATAAACGCGGAAGTCATCGGTTGAGATAGAACCCTAACTCTTGTCCATTGTAGTCCAGTTTACTAACCACTGAGCTAACGCGGCTCCGTTATAATGTATACGTATACTTTATGTCTTCGTGTATTATCTCTGTGTGTCTGATCGTGTAAATCTGTTAGCCTGTGTATGTATGCACAGCTATGTGTGTCAGAATGTATGTACAACTACATAAGCATATCTGTGTATGCGTGCTCCACTAGTATGTTCGATTATGTATGTACATATGTGTGTCTAAGAGAGAAACCGATCGTGTTTATCTTACAAATATTGTCTGCCGCTGACGATGCGCGCATGCTCACAAACAATAAGATAGATGCTAGGCCCGATATCCCGCTTCCTGATATTGATTCCTGCGTTGGTCACGTGATTCGCTGAGCACGAGTAGCGCTCAGTGATCAAAGTTAATAAATGAAAGATGGTCCCAAACTGCAAGCGTCAGTTTATACATTGATCATTTGTAGCACACATCCCAGATGTACTTTATTAAGCAGAAATTGAATATAATTAACGTGAAGAAAAAAAATGTTGAGTGATTCGAAAAGGTGGATTGAGTGGCCGAGTAAATAAAATTGATCTCTTCTCAAACTAGACTTCGGTTCAAATGTCAAGATGGCCGTAGATTTATTTCTGACGGGTGTAAAGTGGATGCACGAGCAATGCGATGTAAGGTCGGCGCGGCAGTGTTAGAAACCCAAAACTGATCAAGATTCACTTTACCACTAACTTCGTTACCCGGAAACAATATGTGTTCAAGTAGTCTGACAAGGAGGTGAAGGTCGTCGTAATTCCAGCAATGGCGAAATCTTTTGATATAGACGATATAGTATAAAAGTACAACTAAGGCAAACCCCATCTCATCCACAGGATTCTGGTATGATCCAGCTCTGATGGTCTTTCCCGTGGCCCATTGATCTAGCAGCATGATACAGTATAACTCAGGAGATTTTCGACACTGAAGTTGTGAGGTTTTAAGTAAAACGAAATCGTATCAGTCGAACATCAACAAAAAGTGTGTGTTCTATAATGTAATACCCAAACCATTCGCTGTTGTTGGGAAGGAGCCAAAACTATTCTATAACAGGAATAGAAATGGGGAGGCAAGTTGTACTGTTTCTGTCGAACTCAAATCCATAGCAAAGGCACAGTTACTCAGGAAGTGAGGGGTTCATTGATTTAAAGCCATGGTTACATGTTTAAACAAACAAATAGCGCAACAAACAAACATTTAATGGCGAAGAATAAGCGTGGTGAGTTCTGCCATAGAAACCATATCTTGGATTAGACAGATACCATATCTTGGATTAGACAGATACCAAATCTTGGATTAGACAGATACCATATCTTGGATTAGACAGATACCATATTTTGGATTAGACAGATACCATATCTTGGATTAGACAGATACCATATCTTGAATTAGATCACAGACGTTAACTTGTGTCTTACATACATCGGTGTAACAGTCTTTTTTTTTAAATTCCAGACTTGGGCGAAAGAAAATCCACGGACTCCAAGATTTAGAAGACGTTGAATCGAAGTGCATGAACCACCAGACTACAAGATCAATAACGAAACAAGCAGAAACAGAGAAATAAAAGCAATTGTAACCCGTTACACAACATATCCGTATGTGTTTGCTTGTCTCATAAGACAACGGTCCATAACATAACTTGAGATTGTCTGTTTAGCTAAGACTATGCAGATCGATTACAAGTGAGAGAAAAAAAACACGTCAGCAAAAATTGCATGTCTCTGTTTTACTTTTTTCCTTCAGCCAAGTTAGGTCTTCGCGCCTTTCTTATGCTTTGCTTCAAAATTGTTCACCAGTTGAGTTCTAAGTTGTTGGGTTGTTCAAATGTTTTCCATGCCCATTTTTTCAGTCAATCAATTGATTTTCTCCGTCGCTTTCTTGCAATTGTCACTCGTCAATGCTCTCTGTAATGTGGTTTGGTTAGACTATTAGATCTTGCGACTTGTCTTTACCACAGTAAATTAAATTGTTTCCATCCGATGTAGAAGCTGTCCACTAGTTCCTATGTAGTTTTTAGTGATGATTTCACGGAATTATCTTTTTTCTAATGTAGTCTCTTTATAAGACACTGAGACTCTCAGGATCTTCTTCTCCTTCTATTGCACGCATGCAGGTGTCGTGGGAGATACAAGTTCTAGTTCTCACCCTTCTGCAGCTTTAGCCCTTGTCAATATGTATTGTAGAGTTTCTTTGATGTTGTAGGTCCGTTTTACTCTGTACCTGCCTCTTGCTTTTCTCCCTTGACCGCTTTCTTAATAATGCTTTGTATGTTAAAGAATACGATGGCATCTATTTTTCGAGATGGGTAAACTATTTTGTTTGTTGCTTCTGTGTGTAATTCAGGACTGTCTCAATGCCCACTCTTTCTCTCATGGAAACATTGCGATAACAACGCAGATTCTTCCGCAGTTTGTAATTTGTTTTATAAATTATAATTAAATGCCCATGTTTTGCTGACTTAAATATTGATGACACAACTGTTTACCCCAGGCATTCCGTATTGTGCTATAAACAAAACATATAAAGAATTAAGTCTGTATCCATTTATTTAAAAAAAAAAACTAGCTTTCCTGTTGTGTTATCTCATTTTCCCCTATTGACATAATCGGGTAACTGTGCTCACAACGACCCATGCACTAGTTATTCAAATTGTTCATACGTCGAAATGTGCGTGAGAAGTATATGAGAAATAATAAATCGATATGGTCTTTCTCATCCAATGTCTCCGTCCCTTTAACTAATCGATAACCATTGCAAACAGGGAAGTTAAGCTTATATACATAGTTTAAAGCAATGGTCCCCAAACATGTTTTAACTCTTAGCCCTCTATTCCACAAATGTATCCTATTATTTCCAAAAATACTTATCCTCGCCAACTATTTCATTAAAAACTCGCCTACGTGTTCATTTCCGAAGGTTTATCCTGAACTATCTCTCTTGTTAAAAAGAAGTTATACTCAATGGCCGCCTTATTAACTTCGCCATTATCATCATCATCATCATCGTCATCATCATCAAGTACCGTGCCTGCTGGCGTAGGTGATCATGTCCCTCCACAACTTTCGATCTCGACAGTTATTTATCGGTTTCTTGTTGACCTTCTGCCACGAAACTCTCTTAAGCTGTATAGTATTTTTTTCTCTTTGCTTCGCTCTGTCTCTTCAACCTTCAATTTTCCCAGTTGTTACAATATATTCCAGCTGTTCCTTTCTCATCACATGGCCAAAAGTGATGAATATTTCTTCCTAATATTGGAAATTACTATAGTAAGAGAATCACAGATTACTTAGTTATTATAGTAAGAGAATCACATATAGTACAGTAAGAGAATCACAGATTACTTAGTATAGTAAGAGAATCACAGATTACTTAGTTATTATAGTAAGAGAATCACAGATTACTTAATGTAGTAAGAGAATCACAGATTACTTAGTAAGAGAATCACAGATTACTTAGTTATTATAGTAAGAGGATCACAGATTACTTAGAAATGAGATACTATCATAACAGTCCATATCCGACCCATAAGTAGACATTTATTTAGTTTCTTGATTATATTGGATATTACCTCACTTTTCGCTTTGGCCTCTTTAAGAAAGTTTTCATTGCTCTTCTTGGCTGTATATGATATTCTCAATATTCTTCTGTATAACCATTTCTAAAGCCTGCCGTGATTTTCTTGACTGTTGTCCTATTGTCCATAATTCACATCCATATATTAAGACTGGCTCTACACAACATTTAAGAACTCTTTTTTCTTATTTCTCTTGTCAAAATTGGATTGCACAGTATCTTCCTCATTTTTTTTTTTTTTTGGAAAGTTGCATTTTCCTGAGCTGCCTTATTAACAAGCAAACACACATATCACACACACACAGACCGTCACATTACTGAAATAATTTGTCACCATCAACTCTCTTATTACTAAATAAACTTAAGATCGACGTCTCTTTAAAAAAAAAAATGAATCTTACCGACCCTCCTATTTTCAACTAATTGTATCCCTCACGACTCTCATAACCTTCTGTCTATCTATCTATTGTTCTTTCGAGCCGAAGACGGCATATAAGGCAGAACAACAATCTCAAAAACAGAAACCTTGCGTGCCAAAGTGGCACATATTGCAGAGATCCCTGCTTCTAAAATCTATGACAAATATGTTATGTTTCCATAACAATACTTTTTACAATGACAGCTTGTCAAGCCATCGATCAATCTCCTTAGTCGCCTCTTACGACATGCCCGGAAGGTCACAGTGTTACTATTCTTTACTTCCCTCATAATGAGGCCCCGGTAACACACAGGAGCTCAAAACCTTACTTGCCCTCATATTTCCACAAAGTTACCCTCATATTTTCACAAACTTATTCTCATGTTTCGATAAACTTATCCTCATATTTCCACACACTTATCCACATATTTCTACAAATTTATCCGCATATTTCAACAAACTTATCCTCATATTTCCACAAACTTATCCTCATATTTCCATAAAATTATCCACAAAATTATCATATTTCGATAAACTTATCCTCATATTTCCACAAACTTATCCTCATATTTCCACAAACCTATCCACATATTTCCACAAATGTATCCTCATATTTCCACAAACTTACCCTCATATATCCACAGACTTACCCTCATATTTCCACAGACTTATCCTCATATTTCCACAAACTTATCCTCATATTTCCACAAACTTATCCACATATTTCCACAAATTTATCCGCATATTTCCACAAATTTATCCGCATATTTCCACAAATTTATCCTCATATTTCCACAAACTTATCCTCATATTTCCACAAAGTTATCCTCATATTTCGATAAAATTATCCTCATCGACCACTCTATTTTCAACAGGTTATTCTGACATTCCCACTTTTCGTCCAAACCTATCTTACGGATTTCCCCAAAAGTATCCTACCGATACTCTTATACCCTCAAAACTTATCCAACTGACCTCTTATTTCACTAAACCTGTCCTACCAACCGTCATTTTTATCCAAATCTATCTTATTGACCATCTTTTTCCCCAAACCTTCCTACCAACCTTCATTTTCCCCAAACCTGTCCTTAAAAAAGTAAAAGAGCCAAGTGGCGTATAGGGAATATGGAGTTAGTTACCATATTTTTTACAGACCTTCGGCACATGAATTTTGAGGTATTGTAGTCGGTATTATGTCCGTGCCGCTTTACTTTCCCAGAAAAAAAATTATGTATCCACATAAGGCTGGGTGAACCCTGAAACCGTCGGTCAGAATCGAACCCGGCCTCTTGTCGTTTGTAGTCCAGTTTACTAACCACTGAGCTATCGCAACTCTCCAAACCTGTCATACAGACCTTTAATTCACCAAACCTATCCAACTAATCTCTTATTTTTTTTAAACCTGTCCTACTAGCCCTCATTTTCCTCCAAACCTTTCCTACTGACCCTCTTATTTCACAAACCTGTCCTGCCGACCCCTAATGAGAAATGTGTAATTTAATAACCTTTGTAAGATGTGTAACTTGAGTTATTGTCATGTCAAATTTACGCATCGCATCTTTGGTTCAGTGTATCCATTTCTTCCTGCGTTTCTCTTGTGCTCTTTTGCTACATACTATCGTAATCTGTTGACATCTCGTCCCAATATTGCTCCTTCAACTGAAGTTTTAGCTAATAAATAAAAGCTCGTGATACGATAAAAAGATGTCAGTTGCTGGAAAATAAACGTAATTTAAATCTTGCTTCATACTGCCCTTTACGAGCTCTTATTGTTCAAGCTAGATTAAATCGACAGCAAAGGTTACAATACTAACAATTGAGTATAAGACTATTCTGGTCTTTCAAGAAAACAAAAAGACATGTAAGTACATTTTTATTTCTGGAAGAAAGACTGAGTCCGTAGACAGTTTATGTTTTGGCCTTCAAGATTCTTGTTGCCTGGCGTAATACCGATCATATCATCCTCTACATGAAACAGTAAAACATCCTCTTTTTGAACGTCCAAAGCTCACTTACATCAGAACAACTCTACTTCCTCAAAGACCTGATAAATGGAACACCTTGTACGGAACAATAAAATGAATTAATAAATACTTGCAGATATAATTACATGGCATTGGGCCGAAGGGCGTCAGCTCACTGGCTTCTGGGTCCATAACAACAATACCATACAACTTATTTTTAAAATGTGTCGTTGGTAGTTGAATTCGTAAAAGACGTTCATGAACATCATATTTCTTCTCTCAGTCTAGGAAGCCGCGTTTCAAAACTCTAAACTCACTGTTTTGTTGTTTGTAGACAGTTCTCAATTTGTTTTGGGTATTTTCTTCCCTGTTATCGTCACAGGTTCTGCATCTGAGACCTCCCGTGAGACATTCATGAAGACATAGTGAAGAAGTGGCCAGTGAAAGGTGAACAAAGAAATGTGCCTCGATTCCTTGACCGACTGGTTTCAAGTTCACACAGGCTTCAATGGGTGCTGGATATATTTATTTTTCTGGGGAAGAAAGAAGGCCTGAGTTAGTACTGACCAGATTAACTAAACAATGTACTCGTCATCATGTATTACCACGGCGTTTGCCCAGACGATCATGCCCTTCCACAATTCTCTGTCCTAAGTTAAATGTATCAATTTTGTTGTTGACTGTTTACCGTGCTACAGCACCAAATTATCTAGTATCCTGTTGTGTTCCTTGTTTGTAAAGCTGTCACCATACCTGATAGGAGTGTACATCACACCCCACTACTGGCTCCCTGCTACCAGCCTTACTGCAGCACTGCAATTATTTGCCATTTCCCCATCTAGTATCTTCTCTATCTCTCTCTACTCTCTCTTTATTTCTCTCTTTATCTCTCTCTATCTCTCTCTCTGTCGTCGCAAAATTTCTTTCCTTGTATTTTGCTATTTGTAACCAAGTATTCCAACTTTTCTGTTCTCATGATGTGCCAGAAAAGTTGTGATTACCGATTTTTGTGAAAGCTCTCTTGTTGTGCTCGCCTCCTTGCGAATCTCCTAGTTATTGTTGGTTGTCCAGGGAACTCTTTCCATTCTTCTAGGAAATCCCATCTCTGCGACCTCTAATAGTCTCTGGATTTATCTACTATCCATGATTCTCTTTCAAAGATCAGAAATTACTCTATATGGCGTCGATGAACTGTCTTTCTCGTTTTGATACGCTGATTGTTTTTCTTTTTTTTTTTTTGAAATGCAACCATGGTCTGTGCTATTCGGCTTTTTATTTATGTTGCTCATCTTCCATCTGATGTTATTGTGCCACAGCGTTTGATACCTTGTACTTGTTTCAGATATTTCCATTTATTTTCATGTTCCATGATCATTTTTTTTTCATTAAGTATGTTACTTCTGTTTTTTCACCGTTGGGGCTGAGACCTTTCATAATGTTATCTCTCACTGTTGGGGCTGAGACCTTTCATAAAGTTATCTCTCACTGTTGGGGCTGAGACCTTTCATAAAGTTATCTCTCACTGTTGGGGCTGAGACCTTTCATAAAGTTATCTCTCACTGTTGGGGGTGAGACCTTTCATAATGTTATGTCTCACTGTTGGGGCTGAGACCTTTCATAAAGTTATCTCTCACTGTGGGGCTGAGACCTTTCATAAAGTTATCTCTCACTGTTGGGGGTGAGACCTTTCATAATAGTATCTCTCACTGTCTTTCATAATGTTATGTCTCACTGTTGGGGCTGAGACCTTTCATAATGTTATCTCTCACTGTTGGGGCTGAGATCTTTCATAATGTTATCTCTCACTGTTGGGGGTGAGACCTTTCATAATGTTATCTCTCACTGTTGGGGCTGAGACCTTCCATAATGCTGTCTCTCACTGTTGGGGCTGAGATCTTTCATAATGTTATCTCTCACTGTTGGGGCTGAGATCTTTCATAATGTTATCTCTCACTGTTGGGGGTGAGACCTTCCATAATGTTATCTCTCACTGTTGGGGGTGAGGCCTTTCATAATGGTATCTCTCACTGATGGGAATGAGACCTTTCATAATGTTATCTCTCACTGATGGGAATGAGACCTTTCATAATGTTATCTCTCACTGATGGGAATGAGACCTTTCATAATGTTATCTCTCACTGATGGGAATGAGACCTTTCATAATGTTATCTCTCACTGATGGGAATGAGACCTTTCATAATGTTATCTCTCACTGATGGGAATGAGACCTTTCATAATGTTATCTCTCACTGATGGGAATGAGACCTTTCATAATGTTATCTCTCACTGATGGGAATGAGACCTTTCATAATGTTATCTCTCACTGATGGGAATGAGACCTTTCATAATGTTATCTCTCACTGATGGGAATGAGACCTTTCATAATTTTATCTCTCACTGATGGGAATGAGACCTTTCATAATGTTATCTCTCACTGATGGGAATGAGACCTTTCATAATGTTATCTCTCACTGATGGGAATGAGACCTTTCATAATGTTATCTCTCACTGATGGGAATGAGACCTTTCATAATGTTATCTCTCACTGATGGGAATGAGACCTTTCATAATGCTAATCCTCACTGTTACGTCTACCATTTCTTATACTATCAGTTTATTCTCTATAACAGAGAATTAAGACAGCGTCGTCCACATACCGCGATACCACTCTTAACAGTTTGAGTACTAACACCATATTCCTTTTGATCATGCTCAAGGCGTGGCGAGGTTCTATGTTTTTGTCTTTCATCATCCGCCTAGCATATGATTTCACTCGTGTCAAGACGGAAGTCTACTGTTTGGGATTTTTATTTTTTAAAATTGAGAGCACTTCCTGTGATGTTTTTGAGAACACCTGGGCACTGAAGGACTAGGTCAGCGCGTGCAAATAGCAAAGATATTTGGGGGATTTTTAAAAAATATATTTAATGAAAATATGAGAAAATTTAGCACAAATTTAAGTGCAAAACACAAGAAAACGTGCGATTTTGAGGTCCCAAAACTCTGTGAACTTGAATGAGGTCGAGAGGTAAAACACAAGGGGCGACGAAAACAATAATAAAACAAGAGTTATAGAAAATGTGAATTATAGGTTGTGTGCACAGTGATTTAGTATAAGAACTGCAAAATAATTCCAAGAGGTCGCTTGCACTTTGATTGTCTCAGTATGATTGGTTAGTCAGTATTCAGAGAAGCTTGTTGCTAGAGATATTTTGTTTTATTTCGATCCTGAGGAATATTGTGTTCATTGTAAATATCATTTCTTGTTCATGCTAAGTGGTTTACTTACTGGTAACTGAGAAGTTACGAAATAGCTATAAACGAAATGAAACTGCATTGATAAATTAGCGTAACTTCATCTAATGACTAGTTTCTTATCAATATTACGTACTTACTTACTTGTGTGTCACTGTGCAACAAATCGAATTGTTTTCATGTAATTTTGCAGTATCTTCTTTCCTTCCTCATTTGCCTTTCAGCGTCGAGGGGAGATATAATGTGCGGTCTTTTGCTCTTCTGTTTGCCTCTGCTGCTGTTATGTTTCCTAGTGCTTCTAATATTCCATCGATCCATCTTTTTCGTGGTCGACCCTTGTGTCTGGTATTCTCACAACGTTTGTTGAAGGCTCGTTGTGTTGGAGTTTTGATCTTTCTGCCTTGTCACGTGGCCAAACCATTTTATCTGTTGTTTCCTTATATATTCTATAGCGGGGGCTATTCCTAATTTTTTTCTCAGTTCTTCATTTCTGATCTTATCTCTCAAACTGTTTCCTGTCAATCGTCTAACACATTTCATCTCTGTAGAGGTTATTTTTTCTTATTGTTCTTGGATCTAGGGTCCAGGTCTGGCATTGGTAGCGCAACGTTGGGATGAAGATTGTATTGTATAGTGCTCGTTTTGTCTCCAGAGTTATTCCCTTGTTGGACAATAGTGGTGATAACTGTCCAATGATTTGACAAGCTTTGTTGTATCTTGATTCTATCTCTGCTGTTTGAGAATTATCGTTTGTCATTAGACTTCCTAGGTATTTGAATTCCTCTACTTGTTTTAGTTGTCTGCCTTCTATAGTTATGTTGATGTTCTGTTTATTTTTGGCGACATTCATGACTTCTGTCTTTGCAGTATCTAAAGTTTAAAATAATTCAAATATATGGACAGTGGGTCTTTTCTACATTACAATGCTAGTAAGTAAAGTAAAGAGCTCCGTCACGTCAAGTGGCGTATAAGGAGTATGGTGTTAGTGACCATAATTTTTACTGATCTTCGGCACACGATTTTTGAGGTAATGTGGTTAGTACAACGCCGTGCCGCTTTACTTTCCTAGAAAAAAATCAGGTACTCATTTAAGGCTGGGTGAACCCGGCAGCCGTCGATCAGGATCGAGCCACAACGCTAGTATATATAGTATATCTTCTACCAAAGCCTCTTGCAGAGGAGAGGATTTCATAGGGGCACTGCCAGAACCATAGTCAACAATGACTGCCGGAAGCTATTAGTGCTGCTATATGTAGAGGGGTTTGATTGTTATGTTAGATTGTGTGCAATTTGAGTGGTGACCAAGTGGAAACATTTCCTGGTGGCTCATAAATAATTGTATACGGACAGTTCCACACACATAAGGCATCCCAGAAGTCTTTTTTTCAGATGTAAAGTAAAGAGGTCCTACACGCCAAGTGACGAGTAGGAAATATGGTGTTAGGGACCATAATTTGTATAGACCTTCGGCACATGATTTTTGGGGTAATGTAGTCGGTATTACTCCCGTGCCGCTTACATTTCCCAGGAAAAAATCACTTACCCATTTAAGGCTTGGTGAACCCAGAAGCCATCGAACCCGACCATTGGTCCTTTGTAGTCCAGTTTACTAACGACTGAACTATCACAGCTCTCTTTTTTCATATTTACTCAGGTAAATTAGTCATTATGTTGACACTAGTTTACACTCCAAAATGTTGCTGAGCACCTGCACCCACTTAACATTAAGTCAACTATCTTTTTGCTCTCGTTGCATTGACGACCATCTATATTTCACATTATGTCCACTCTCGTTTTATATTATCATCATGCCTACGTTCTTTCACTGTGGTCGCCCATCTTTACAAGGGTTAGCTCTGTCAGATCCTTGCGTTCGCTTCATTCGTTTTCAGCCTCGTATTATCCCTTTACACTCATCATTGGTCCATCTTTTATTTACACCCATTATTTGTCCATCATTCATTTACACTCATCATTGGCTCACCATTCATTTACAGTCATCATTTGTCCATCATTCATTTACATTCATTGACTCACCATTCATTTACACTCATTATTGGTCTATCTATTTACACTCATTTTTGGCTCACAATTAATTTACACTCATTATTGGTCCATAATTAATTTACGCTCATCATTAGTCCATCATTCATTTATACTCATCATAGGTCCATTAATACATGGGCACAATAATAACATCAGATGGAAGATGTATAACAGAAATAAAAAGCAGAATAGCCAAAATAGCATTTCAGAAAATACAAAATATCTTATGCAACAAATTTATGTCAATAGAAGTGAGAAAGAGAGTTCATCGGTGCCATATAGAACCAATTCAGACCTATGGTAGCGAATCATGTACAAACAAATAGACAAACAAATGAAAAAACGATAAGAGGCACAGAAATGGGATTTCTCAGAAGAATATTGAAAGTTCCCTGGGCAGCTAAAAAGACCAATGAGGAAATTCTCAGACCCCAACACAAAAAGGGGGCTCATAAAAAACATCAGAAAGAAACAATCAACATTTTTCGGGCACATCATGAGAAGAGGAAAGTTGGAATACTTGTTTACAAATGGCAAAATACAAGGAAAGAAAGATCGCGGACGACATAGAGAGAAATTACTGGATAGCTTGGTGTCATGCATGGCAAACAGTCAACAACTCAACTGACACGATGCAATGCAATTAGAAGATTGTGGAAGGACATGATCGCCTACGCCAACCGATATGACACATGATGATGATGATGATGATGATGATGATGATGATGATGATGATGATGATGATGATCATGATGATCATGATGATCATGATGATCATGATCCATTATTCACTAACAATATTATATCGTTTATTTACAATCTTCTTCCTACATCTTTCACTTAACAATAATCTTTCATCCATCACAAGATTACAAATGTCTCTTGTCTTCCTCTTACTTAAAACAGTCTTTCGTTCATCTTTCAATTAAGATAGTCTTTCGTCCTTTATTCACTTACATTAGTCGTCTATCTTTCACTTTCAATAGTCCTTTGCTTATCGTTCACATACAGTCATTTATCACCAATGATCTAGCTTTCGCTTACACTCTAGCCTAGCATTCACTCATTGAGTTATTGAGTTATTTGCGTATTTGCGGGTCATCATCATTGCACTCCGAACATGTCCATAGGTGCTCAGATCCCCTCCTCAGCAATTCCCTCAGTGTCCAGCGACTGACGACTCCAGTTCTATGTTGGTTGATAAGTCTTCTTACACGGCCACTAAGTTTCTCATTTCTGGCTGTGCCCATCTTAACTCCCATTTCCATCATCCGAAGAAGTGACGTGGATCTGTGTTTGTCGAAGTCCTGTGTTCTTCCCACATCTCGGAGGGCATTGATAATGTCCGCCCGATCCATTGGTTGCCCGTCCTCAACGACAGCACAGCTAGCCAACCTGTCCGCTCTTTCATTTCCCCGTACCCCAGCATGTCCAGGGACATAGACAAAGGTGACCTTACGTAATTTGGATTTCTGCAACGACTCTACCCATTGCATGCGTACAGATTCCGCCTCCACTTTTTGTATCATGCTCATCGAATCACTCAGTATACATGCGTGGGTGTTGTCTTGTGACTCTAACCATTGGAATGTCTTGGTCACTGCCATCACCTCCATTGTCATGCTACTCGTGGTCATGACGTATGAAGCATTCACATACACTCGTCATTGGTAAATCTTTCAATTACATTCGTCATTGATCCAGATTTTACTTGCGCTCGTCCTTGCACTAGCTTCCACTTGCACTATTTATTGGCCTAGCACTCACTTACACTCGTCACTGATCTACAAGTTAGATCATAGATCAGAACTTGACTTGTTGATTCTGTGACCGCGTGTGTTTGTCAAACATTGGTAGAATTAGCCACGAGAGAAGCTGTTCCACAAAAACAAAACCTAAAAAAAATACACAATAGCCTCCACTAGACCGTCTGACAAGACGAAAAGGGCCATATAGTCGTTGATCAAGCTTTCACTTACACTAGTCATTGATCTAGTTTTCACTTACACTCGTCATTGATCTAGCTTTCACTTACACTAGTCATTGATCTAGTTTTCACTTACACTAGTTATTGAGCTAGCTTTCACTTACACTCGTCATTGACCTAGCTTTCACTTACATTCGTCATTGTTCTTGCATTCCCTTACACTTTTCTCTGAGTCGGCGTTCACTTACAATTTTCATTCTCCTCAGTGTATTATTACACCATTACAAGTCAAATTTAGCATCCGCCATCAATGTCCCATCTTTACATTAACTCCGCCATTGACCCAGGAGCACATTCTCGAAACTCTTCTTTTCAACCGTAAGACACTCAACAAAAATATCCCTTCTCCTAAAGTTAAGTCCAAGTAAGGCAGAAGCTACTTACCCCATTACAATCAATTAACCCTCTTATGCTGGAAGAACAAAATAACTAACAAATCCTTTCAACCAATTATCTCAGCAATTTATTCCAACAATGATACATCAAGATTTACATCCTCGAAAAAATGAACAGCCAACGAAGAAAATACATACACCAAACAAAAGGCAGTCTGAACCAAGATTAGAATACATGCTATTAACACAATACCTTACCCCAATAGAGGTACCAGTGTAATTTGTATTCGTTTTCCACTTGGCGTTTCTACAAATAATACAGACTTTATTGTTCGTTATTATTGCCATACTTTACAACCTCCATAAACTCAACGACCCTTCCATCCACCCCCAGGAACTCACAGACCCTTCCTATGTTCTAATGTTCCCACAAATCTCTTGCACTTCTTACACAATTAAACCACTAAACCTGCAAATCTCCTTGAACCAAACGACTTTTCCCACCCCCTTGAACCTAAGACTGTTCTCATCCCTCGATAGAACTTCTATTCTCAAGAAACCTATAAGATAATTCTATAAAACATGAACCAAACAACCCGGTCCTATCCTTCTCAACCCTACAACCCAATTATATCTCCCTTAAACCAGGCAGTCTTTTATAATGCCAGTACCGATCACTCCCAAGTCCATCCTTCGGTAATCCTCCTGTCAACAAATACACCAACATCACCCAGTTTAAGAACCACTGGTTTAAACGAAGCACCACAATTATTACCACGGCTGTGCCAGTGAAAGAGAGTAGGAGTCTAATTGATGGTATGAGTGAGTATTGATGGATCGTCCAGGCTACAGCGTAAAACAGGCAGTGCCACATTCAGTCCTGGCGCGCTAAAGCAGGCACTGTCTCTTCATTCAGCCGGTGAGCACTTGTTTGATTTGTGTTCTATTTGCAATCGTTCGATAACCTGTCCATTAGCCAGTGACTGACACCTGAAGTTACGGATACCTTATGTTTGATATGGATCATTTCTGATGCATGTGTAGCCATTACGGTAATGATCATAACTTTATGAATAGTCCATTCATTATTAATTGTATTCGGTCATCGACCATATACCTACTGAAATATACATATCCTATATATATATATATATATATATATATATATTTTATATATATATATATATATCGAAAATATATAATCGTTTTTTTAAGAACCTTATAATACACTTGTTTAAAATGTATTCTTTGGAAATTTCCACTAAATTATACACTTTTTTCACATAGAAAGGCTGTCATTGATAAAACACTTATTAAAGCAATACTCATTAAACTCTACACAGTAGTGAAATCACCATCATCACCTTGTGCCGATTCCGCATTGAATGTTGGCTACGATAGAGGTAGAGCGACATCTCAACCTGGCTTTGGTTTTGATGATACACGCTGTCACTGGCTTTTCAGTCTATCGCATGATATGTCCGTTTCAGTCTCGGTTGTTAGAAAAGGTATTAATATAGAGGATACTTTACGGAATAACACTCGTCAAGTAAAATTATTGAAATATTTAAATTGAAAACAAATCGGTTGAAAATGTACCCTTTGAAAGTGCATTCCTTATCGAAATAAAATGAACATTCCAAACATTTGCTTCAAGGAATCCTCTTGAAAATATGCCAACTGTGTATGTGGAATATATACGTCTATAGAAATATATTTACCGTGTATGTGCAATATACGTCATTAAAATATGCTCACAGTGCATGTGGAATATAAGTCTATAAAAAATATACCCACTGTGTATGTGAAATATACGTCATAAAAATATGCTCACAGTGCATGTGGAATATAAGTCTATAAAAAATATACCCACTGTGTATGTGCAATATACGTCATAAAAATATGCTCACAGTGCATGTGGAATATAAGTCTATAAAAAATATACCCACTGTGTATGTGAAATATAAGTTTATAAAAGTATACCCATCGTGAATATAGCAGGTAAACAATTATCCTTTAATTAAAACACTATTATATATTTACATTATTTACAATATGTTAAAGTTTATCAGTCGTGTTCAGAGAATATGTTGGTTATAAGCTAATGTGTTCTCTTCCTCCTTTATATTATGCTAATAAGTATATTTTTCCACAGCAGATAGACAGGAAAGTGTTAGTAATAGAGAGACCCTCATGAACTTTTGGGACGTAAACCCGCGTAACTTGCGCACTCATATTAAATTACATAACAGCAAAAAGAAATAACAAGGTAGAACGTTTTACAGTTATAGAAATACAAGAAGTTTCAAGTATTCTTGACAGATAGCAAATATGTTATAGTCTAGTAGTATCTTTCCTTGCACAGGGGCGCAACTGTTAGTCTATCAAAGACACATCGGAGTGCTGTCCCATGTTGTATGAGAATGAATGTGAGAAAGATACTAACGGACACTGTATACAGTCCTTACTAAAATATCTGTATATTTCCTTGCACAGGGACGCAATTGTTAGTCTATCAAAGACACACCGGAGTGCTGTCCCATGATGTGTGAGCATGAATGTAAGGGAAATACTAACGAACACTGATCAAGCGTAACAATAACGGTCCTGTAGATACAATTAAATAGGAGATCGCGATAGCATAGTGGTTAGTGAACTGGACTACCAAGAACAAGAGATTGTGTTCAAAACTGATCGACGACTTCTTTATTCGCCCGGCCTTAACTCTTTCCGTATGGAAGATTTTATAAATGCAACGGAAGAGACTAACACAATTTTTCATGATTTTATGAATTAAACTACATTGAGTTATTGAGTTATTTGCGGGTCATCATCATTGCACTCCGAACATATTAATTATTATATTAATATTTATAATAATAATTATATATATAATAATTATATATGTAATAATTATATATATAACGGTCCTGTAGATTATATATATAATTATGAAAATTTATATATAGAAGGATATAATAATTATATTAAAAACATATTAATTATTAATCTACATGTTTATATTTATCTAACATATAACATATTACATTTGAATGTTTAGATAATTGAACAAGGAATTAGATTTCACCAATACCAAGATGATACAAGACGTGTAAAATGAATATGGTTTGGTGGACGGTTTGCACTAATCAAATTGAGAGTGACGCACTGTGCGGCTAAACGTACGGAAAGAGTTAAATGGGTACTGGATTGTTTTTCTGGGAAAGAAAAAAAGCACGGACGTAATATTAACTATATTATCTTATATATGTGCCCAAGGTCTATATAAAAGATCAACACTATAAGTGAGTGTCAGCATCATGTTCCCTATACGCCATGTGGCGTCATGTGACTCTTTTTCTTTCTTAATTTTTTTTTCTTCTCTGAACGAGATTAATTAGAAGAATGGGTGGTCGGATCGATAACTTTAAACTTCAAACCAGGAGAGCGCGGGTTCGAATCACGCAGGGTACCTTTTTTTTTTTTTTTGCCTACGGGCAAAAGGGAGGGGGGATGTTGAATAAAAACACAGACCCGAACATCTCGTGACTACTGCACTGGAAATCAGCCCTTCACTCTCCGGTTCCATAAGTACCCCTGGCAGGCTCCAGAAATGGAATAATGCCGTGAAGTTTAAATATAAGGTTAATCTGCCGAGAGCAATGATTAGTGACTTGGTCACTGTATACAAGAGGTGTACTTTGATCCCACTATCGATCGATTTTATGTTCACCCATTCTTAGACAGAAATCGGAGATTTATTTAGCGATGGGAAGAATGGCTTGGCCTAGTGCTGATCACATTATAAACAATTGATCCCATAGTAAAAATATGTGTACGCTGACGCCTAATTCCGTTATGTTATAACCGAGACCTGATGGAATTATTTATATGTGTGTCAGCATTTACGAACCTATGCATACACGTTGTCTTGCCTTGACTATTGACCTTCCATCTGGTTTCAGTCACTGTTGACACTTGCAGTACGGGAGGTTGTTATTAAATAAGCGGTAGAGATTTCAGGGACACAATTTTTCATGTTTTAAAATAATAATACACATGTTCATCATATCTAACACTTAACATATTATATATTAATTTTTAGATAATTAAACAAGGAAATATATTTCACCAATACCATGATGATACAAGACATATAAAAAGAATATAGTTTGAAGACATTTTAAACTAATCAATTTGAGAGTGACGCACTGTGCGGCTAGACGTACGTGACCGAAATCTGCATGGCGCATGGTGCGTCAAAACGTAGGGAAAGATTTAATGTAATATATCAGTGTCATCCGTCTTTATCTGGCCTCTGCCAAAGTTATCTGTGCTGTTGCGACATTGAAGTATGTCGGTTTCTGTATCTTCCTATGTCTTCTACTGTTGACCCAAGAATAATAAGAAAAATGACCACTACCGAGGTGACGTGTGTTAGACGCATAACAGGAAACAGCCTGGAAACAGAAAAGATCAAAAGTGTAGAGCTGAGAAAAACGCTAGAAATAATTCCCACTGCTAATACATAAACACAACATAAAACGTGTTGGCCATGTGACCTAAAAAAAAGATCAAAACACAACGAGTCTTAAAGCGTGGGAGAACACAAGATACAATGGTAGTCAACGATAAAAATTCGATTGATGCAATAACACAAAAAGTAGATACCCCAACAGAAGACTGAAAGCCCACAAACTTTATTATTCCTCATCACTGAAAGCAAATAGGGAAGGAAAGAAAAAGAAATGGAAAAAAAATATGTCTTCTCCTGTCAAACTCCTTTCCCTGTGCCCTTAACCCACTTCTTTTGCTATATCTGTTAACGTGATGTGTGTCTGAATCATTTAAGATTGAATTTCCGAAAGAGTCATTAAGAAGGTTTTCCTATTAGCTTATCTCTTGTTCTACATTTTCAGTTGTCACGCCATTAGTGCAATCGTAGAAGAACACGCCCACAATTTAATTTCCTGTTTAAAACTTTTTTTTGCTTTTTTTCTGTTTTGTTTTACTTTTGCGAGGCCTAGACGGACGGAGCATATGCTGAACGCTATCAACTACTTATAGTTAATGCTGTCGTCGTCATAGGTGAATCAACGCTATCAACTTCTTATAGTTCATGCTTTCGTTGCCATAGGTAAATCAACACTGATCAAGATCCTGATCCAACTCTCAATTAAATGAACTATTCTGACCAATCACGACAAAGCTAATAGAAAAGAAACATTATATAATAGCTAAGATGCCGTTACGAGTTTTTGACAGTTTTGTCTTAAATACACATATAGATATTGCACCAGGTTTCTAAGTCACAACACATCACAATCACGACTATTTAACTCTTTTCTAAAAATGAGGAGGGAGCCGCGATAGCTCAGTTGTTAGTGAACTGGACTACAAAAGGACAAGAAGTAGGGTTCGATCCCAACCGACGACTTCCGGGTTCACCCAGCCTTAAATGGGTACCGGATTTTTTTCTGGGAAAGTAAAGCGGCACGGGCGTAATACCGACCACATTGCCTCAAAATTCATGTGCCGAAGGTCTGTAAAATGTATGGTCACTAACACCATATTCCCTATATGACACTTGGCGTGACGGGGGCACTTTACTTTTTTTACTTGTTCACGATGAGGAAGAAAATGTTATCTTTAGGTGAAATATAAACGAATATTATAAATAGTCTTTTCAGACTTTCGCCATGAGTGGCTATATTTCACTAGTGTACAGGACTTTGTTACAAGTGAGCGTCTCCATATAATTTACTATTTCAGGGAGAAAAGGTTGACTGATTAAACGTTTTAGTTTTGTGAAGAAGTTATAACTTACATAAGTAAATGCTTTTTAATAAGGTCGGTGATGTTCCGTGATTTATGTCATCAGACGGCACTAAAGTAGAAAAATTCATCGTACGAGGTTATGGAGATGATGGGGCCAGTGCATTTGTTTCGTTGTTCTTACCTTACGCAACTCAGGTCTTCGTCATTAGGTTTCTTGTTAGGTCTTCATCATCAGGTAGCATGTAAAGTAAGGTCTTCATCATTAAGTTGCATGTAAAGTCTTCATCATTAGGTTGCCTGCAAGGTTTTCATCATTAGGTTGCCTGTAAAGTTTTCATCATCAGGGTATATGTAAAGTAGTAAAGTATTCATCATCAGGTTGCAAGTAAGGCCTTCATCATCAGAGTGCATGTAAGTTCTTCATCATCAGGTTGCCTGCAAGGTCTTCATCATCAGGTTCCATGTAAAGTAATGTCTTCATCATCAGGTTGCATGTAAGGTCTTCATCATCAGCCTGCATGTGAGGTCTTCATCATCAGTTTGCATGTAAAGTCTTCATCATCAGGTTGCCTGCATGGTCTTCATCATCAGGTTGCATGTAAAGTAAGGTCTTCATCATCAGGTTGCATGTAAAGTAAAGTCTTCATCATCAGGTTGTATGTAAGATCTTCATCATCAGGTTGTATGTAAGGTCTTCCTCATCAGGTTTCATATAAAGTAGGGTCTTCATCATCAAGTTGCATGTAAAGTAAGGTCTTCATCATCAGGTTGCCTGCATGGTCTTCTTCATCAAGTTGTATGTAAAGTAAGGTCTTCAACATCATGTTTCATGTAAAGTAAGGTCTTCATCATCAGGTTGCATGTAAGATCTTCATCATCAGGTTGCATGTAAAGTTATGTCTTCATCATCACGTTGCATGAAAGGTCTTCATCATCAGGTTGTATGTAAGGTCATCATCATCAAGTTGCCTGCATGGTCTTCTTCATCAGGTTGCATGTAAAGTAAGGTCTTCATCATCAGTTGCGTGTAAAGTTATGTCTTCATCAGGTTGCTTATAAGATCTTCATCATTAGGTTGTATGTAAGGTCTTCATCATCAGGTTGCATGTATAGTTATGTCTTCATCATCAGGTTGCCTGTAAGGTCTTCATAATCAGATTGAATGTAAAGTAAGGTCTTCATAATCAGGTTGCATGTAAAGTAAGGTCTTCATTATCAGGTTGCATTTAACGTAAGGTCTTCATCATCAGGTTGCATGTAAAGTAAGGTCTTCATCATCAGGTTGCCTGTAAGGTCTTCATCATCAGTTGCATGTAAAGTTATGTCTTCATCAGGTTGCTTATAAGGTCTTCATCATTAGGTTGTATGTAAGATCTTCATCATCAGGTTGTATGTAAGGTCTTCATCATCAGGTTGCCTGTAAGGTCTTCATCATCAGTTGCATGTAAAGTTATGTCTTCATCAGGTTGCTTATAAGGTCTTCATCAT
Organism: Megaustenia siamemsis; assembly: GCA_032433765.1. Classification (NCBI taxonomy): domain Eukaryota; kingdom Metazoa; phylum Mollusca; class Gastropoda; order Stylommatophora; family Ariophantidae; genus Megaustenia; species Megaustenia siamemsis. The sequence goes on along the minus strand of JAVIAB010000125.1, from coordinate 69,026,766 downwards.
TAGGTTGTATGTAAGATCTTCATCATCAGGTTGCCTGTAAGGTCTTCGTCATTAGGCTGCATGTAAGATCTTCATCTAGAGAGTGTATGTAAAGTAAGATCTTCATCAGCAGGTTTCATGTAAAGTAAGGTCTTCATCATCAGGTTGCATGTAAGATCTTCATCATCACGTTGCATGAAAGGTCTTCATCATCAGGTTGTATGTAAGGTCTTCATCATCAGGTTGCCTGCATGGTCTTCATCATCAGGTTGCATGTAAAGTAAGGTCTTCATCATCAGTTGCGTGTAAAGTTATGTCTTCATCAGGTTGCTTATAAGATCTTCATCAATAGGTTGTATGTAAGGTCTTCATCATCAGGTGGCATGTAAAGTTATGTCTTCATCATCAGGTTGCCTGTAAGGTCTTCATCATTAGGTTGCATGTAAGATCTTCATCTAGAGGTTGTATGTAAAGTAAGGTCTTCATCATCAGATTGAATGTAAAGTAAGGTCTTCATAATCAGGTTGCATGTAAAGTAAGATCTTCATCATCAGGTTGCCTGTAAGGTTTTCATCATCAGGTTGCATGTAAGACGTTCATCATCAGGTTGCCTGTAAGGTCTTCATCATCAGGTTTCATGTAAAATAAGGTCTTCATCATCAGGTTTCATGTAAAGAAAGGTCTTCATCATCAGGTTTCATGTAAAATAAGGTCTTAATCATCACGTTGCGTGTAAAGTAAAGTCTTCATCATCAGGTTGCCTGTAAGGTTTTCATCATCAGGTTGCATGTAAGATGTTCATCATCAGGTTGCCTGTAAGGTCTTCATCATCAGGTTTCATGTAAAATAAGGTCTTCATCATCAGGTTTCATGTAAAGAAAGGTCTTCATCATCAGGTTTCATGTAAAATAAGGTCTTAATCATCACGTTGCGTGTAAAGTAAAGTCTTCATCATCAGGTTGCATGTAAAGTAAGGTCTTCATCATCAGGTTGTATGTAAGATCTTCATCATCAGCCTGCATGTGAGGTCTTAATCATCACGTTGCATGTAAAGTAAGGTCTTCATCATCAGGTTGCATGTAAAGTAAGGTCTTCATCATCAGGTGTTTTGTAAAGTAAGGTCTTCATCATCAGGTTGTATTTAAGGTCTTCGTCATCATGTTTCATGTAAAATAAGGTCTTAATCATCAGGTTGCATGTAAAGTAAGGTCTTCATCATCAGGTTGCATGTAAAGTAAGGTCTTCATCATCAGGTTGCATGTAAAGTAAGGTCTTCATCATTAGGTTGCATGTAAGATCTTCATCTTCAGGGTGTATGTAAGGTCTTCATCATCAGGTTGCATGTAAAGTAAGGTCTTCATCATTAGGTTGTATGTAAGATCTTCATCTTCCGGGTGTATGTAAGGTCTTCATCATCAGGTTGCATGTAAAGTAAGGTCTTCATCATCAGGTTGCATGTAAAGTAAGGTCTTCATCATTAGGTTGTATGTAAGATTTTCATCTTCCGGGTGTATGTAAGGTCTTCATCATCAGGTTGCATGTAAAGTAAGGTCTTCATCATCAGGTTGCATGTAAAGTAAGGTCTTCATCATTAGGTTGTATGTAAGGTCTTCATCATCAGGTTGCATGTCCCTTGCATAACGTTTCACTTATAACAGCCTGTCTAAATAAAACCATTTTCTCTAGTCATATCTGCCACTTCTTTTCTCATGTTTTAGGCCACTTTGATGTCTTGCAACAACCTTCTTCATAGTCTGCCCCCGTTTCGTTTTCCTGAAATCGAGCCTTGCGTTATTGTTCATTTCAGCCCACTGTGTCTATTTATATGATCGTTGTATTTTTACTGCCTCTGTAAGGTGGATGTTTATAACAAGGTTTTTTGCTTTTCATGGTTTAAGTATTTTAACGTCTCATTGTACTTTTTTCATTATCCATGGTGTCCTAATTATTTTTATGTAGCATTTTGTTTCGCTTGAACCAAATTTCTTTATTATTCATTGCGAGATTTTAAATATATGTTGCTATTGTGAAGATGCACGCACTCAGTGGTTTTAACTTTGCTACCTTATTGGTGCTCTGACATATGTTATTTTCAGGCCTTTATTGTTTGTGTTGCTATGGAAATTTAAGTCATGTAGCAATTCCTTAGTTGGTTAACAGGAGAGTGTCAAACTGGACTCAAACCCTCATTTACTTTATCGCCAAGCTAGCGCATTATATTTACGCCTTTGGTACTCTCAAATGCATTAACAAATTAATATTGTAATTCATTTATAAATCAGACTTCCACACCTATTTATATTTTGGAACATGAGTGAAGATTAGAGATAATTGTATTTAGCGTTTTAGACATTCTTTATCTTCTTGGTAGATCCATTGTCAGAATGAATAATGGTATTTATCGTTTTAAACATTCTTTATTTTTTTGGTAGATCGAGTGTCAGAATGAATAATGGTATTTATCGTTTTAAACATTCGTTATTTTATTGATAGATCGAGTGTCAGAATGGATAATGGTATTTATCGTTTTAAACATTCGTTATTTTATTGATAGATCGAGTGTCAGAATGAATAATGGTATTTATCGTTTTAAACATTCGTTATTTTATTGATAGATCGAGTGTCAGAATGAATAATGGTATTTATCGTTTTAAACATTCGTTATTTTATTGATAGATCGAGTGTCAGAATGAATGATATTTATCGTTTTAAATATTCTTTATTTTCTTGGTAGATCGAGTGTCAAAATGAATAATGTAATTTATCGTTTTAAACATTCGCTATTTTCTTGGTAGATGGAGAGTCAGAATGAATAATAATGTGCTTTTCTCCAAGAATAGTGGATCAGGTAGGGGTTCGATCCACTGTAGGGTAAAAACATTCTTTCTTTCTCTGAGACGAAAAAAAAAAATCTCAGACTTGGACACTTGTTACTGTGATCATGTGACACTATGGCACAGTTGTTTGTCACTCATACTTAAGTTGATTTGGTCAATTGTGTCTTTCCATGAAAATAAAATACACATACTTCATCTGTTATACATTCAAAGTGATTAGAAAAATATGTGAAAACAGAATAGATGTTCATGGACAATATGAGACAGAAAACATCTTAAACAAATTCAGCAGACATGAGCAGACCAATATATTCAGACACAGAACAGGTCATTGTGGTCTCAGAGTACATGTACAAAAGATAAGACTGCGGAACATCCAGACAAACCCCCCAGAGCATACGCTACAGGACTGCAGCACTCTCAACGCCATAAGAACACAATAATTGCCCACCGAAACAACCCTACATGAGAGGTTTCGGTGATGAATTCAAACGCACCGTTTTCTTCGTGACCCAACCTGATCTAAATGCCTAGCAAGAGGAGATTGCTGAAGAAGGATATGTATCTTAAAATATCAAGCTGTTTGTGGTTGAAAGTTGCATCTCGGAGACACTCACATTAACCAATCCTGGATCACATTGTTACGAGCATCAACTTTTAGATTACCGTTCAGTTATAGATATCTTCTTTATTTGAAAAATGGGATACTTTGTGTATGACGTCACATACTGAAACAACTTCAGTAAAGCATCAGTTTTAACTCTTTCCGTACGGGAGCTTTTCATCAATGCAACGAAAGAGATTTCTGAGATAAAATTTGTCATGATTTAAAGAATCAAACGACATATTTATATTTATCTAACATATAACATATTTTATATGAAATTTTAGATAACTAAATAAGTTGAAGTCCCCATTAACGTCGTTAGCTGTAAATATAAGGTTGTGATTTGTCATGATTATTCATAATCATAAAATAAAAGGAAAGAGAGATCGCGGGCGACAAAGAGAGAAAATACTAGATAGCTTGGTGTCATGGCATAGAAAACAGTCAACAACAGAACTGATACGATGCACTGTAGATAGAAGATTGTGGAAGGACATGATCACCTACGCCAACCGTTATGGCACATGATGATGATGGTGATGAACAAGGTATTAGATTACACCAATACCATGACGATACAAGACATGTAAAAAGAATATGGTTTGATGACGCTCACACTAATGAAATAGAGAGTGACGCACTATGCGGCGAAACGTACTTGGTCGAAATAGGCATGACGGCAGTGCGTTGAAACGTACGGAATGAGTTAACAATGAAGGAGGATGTATTAGACTCAGGACCTCTTCATATCTGAACGGTGCCAAATTTTGTCACTAAAACTAAAATGTCGCTATAAGATGAAAAAGAGAGCTGTGATAAAAATTATCTAGTCAAATGCAGACATGAAACATAATAATTTGTGTTCTCGTTAATATTATTTTATTCGAAGCTCAAATGGGTATGATAGAAAGTAAAGAAGAAGAATAAAACACGAACAAAATCATGTCCAGACATAGAGTACTATATGCATCACCATTGTGTGGCTATTTTGTGACACAGACGGAATAGTCCAGATAAGAATATAGAAGCATATACCCGCATTTCACTTATCACAACATTTATCAGTGACCACCCATACTTTGACACAACGATCTAAAGTACCAATTGCCAGATATTTCAACAAGCTTGTGTTCTAAATAGTAAAAGTAACATAGAATCCAATTTGGGACGTAATTAAATAAACAATCTTCAGACGTATTGCAGGCAATGGTAGTGCACTTTAGCGAATGAAACGTTGACAGAGCTAAATTCCTGATAGCGCTTAAGGTGAAACATTTCTCAAATCCAATCCTCAGAATAGAAATCCACGGAGAAGACCTCTAGACTGCCAGGAGCTGAGAAAATCTCTCCATGCTTCCAGCCGTCTTAACAGCTAGCAGGTTCTCTTAGAAGTAGAGCGAAGAGAAAGAAGCAGAAGCAAGGATATGAAGAATTAATGTTTAAATTATGCTTTAAAAAAGAAACGAAAGAGATGGTCTCTCTTCAATGGGATCCGTGTCCTTTTATACATCCCCAGCACACAAATATTTGGAGCCGCGATAGCTCAGTGGTTAGTGAACTGGACTACAAAGGACAAGAGGTGGGGGTTCTATCCCCATCGATGGCTTCCATTTACCCAGCCTTTAATGGGTACCGGATTTTTTTTTCTGGGAAAGTAAAGCGGCACGGGCGTAATACCGACCACATTACCCCAAAAATCATGTGCCGAAGGTCTGTAAAATGCATGGCCACTAATACCATAGTATACGCTTATACGCCACTTGGCGTGACGGGGGTACTTTATTTTTTCTTTTTTTACACAATTATTTGCAATGCATGTTTTAGTTGCTAGCAGAGAGGAAAAATAAAGCCCTTAAATATGCATTTTTAGAAGAATGAGAAGAATATGGAAGAGATAAAAAAGAAAACAAATAATGAAGTTCTGAAAGATATGAAAACAAGGAAAGAATAATTTAATATAATTCGAACACGACAAATACAATTTATTTGATACTTAACGTGACACAAAAACTTATTGAAATTATTAGCCTTCGAACGGAAATTACAAGCTAGATCAGGCAGATGTAAACATAAGTTTAAGTGGACTGACAACATCAAGCGATGAACAGGACCTATGAGAAAGAGCACCACCAAGATAAGCGAAGGAATGAAAAGTGGCCCCAAAACAATCAACTTTCGGTCCGTAGACGGTACAAAATTAGTACAAACAACATTTATTTCTTTGCTCTAATGCATTCCCATATCTAGAGAAACACTACAGAGAATACTGAGGCGAGAAGCAACACGAACAGGCATCAGTCTTTTGACTGAAGATGAGAGGCTCGGACACGGAGACGTGACGAGATAAAATGCGCGTTCTGTACATTCCAGACATCGTCGGACATAAAGAGTCTAGAATGTCTTCCCTATTTGTCGTCTTAAGTTCGAAAATGACAAGAGAGGGATATTTAAAAAAAAGGACTCAGCAGCATTGCCTGCCATTTTCAATTTGAGCCATTTTGTTCGATGTTTTCTGAATGGATCAGACAATTTAACAGTGAGTTTCTGCGAACATTTTCAATTTGATCCATTTTGTTCGATGTTTTCTGAATGGATCAGACAATTTAACAGTGAGTTTCTGCGAACATTTTCAATTTGAGCCATTTTGTTCGATGTTTTCTGAATGGATCAGACATTTTAACAGTGAGTTTCTGCGAACATTTTCAATTTGAGCCATTTTGTTCGATGTTTTCTGAATGGATCAGACATTTTAACAGTGAGTTTTTGCGAACATTTTCAATTTGAGCCATTTTGTTCGATGATTTCTGAATGGATCAGACATTTTAACAGTGAGTTTCTGCGAACATTTTCGTTCATCTAGTATTACAGTTTTAATGCCATGAGAAATATACTAACAACAAAACAAATATCAACAGGGCTGAAACTAAGAATGGCAAAATGTTACATCATCTCAATATTCCTGTATGGTGCAGAAACGTGGACATTAGACAAGAAAATAGAACAGAAAATGGAAGCCTTTGAAATGTGGATTTATAGAAGAATAGGTAGAATTGGATGGAAACAAAAGATAACAAACCATGAAGTTTTAAAACAACTGAAAATAAAAAGAGAACTACTAAATACAATTAAGACAAGACAAATGAAATTTTTGGGGCATGTTAAAAGACACAACAGCCTACTAAAAGTAATATTGGAAGGAAAAATACAAGGTAAAAGAGGCAGAGGCAGACCAAGACTAACATGGACGAGTAACATCAAAAGATGGACAAGTCAATATATGACAGCCTGCGCCACAAAGCAAGAAACAGAGTAGAATGGCGATCCATGGTAGCCAACCTTCGTTTGCGGAGAAGGCACGCGATGATGATGATTTGAGTATTACAGTGGCTCTCTATTAGCATATTGATTCACATCGCTTTTCATTGTGCTTTTTATTAAGAATATGATTGTTATAATTTTCTAATGGTTTCCTGATATCATGGATCACTTAGTTTTTGTAGTGGTTTACATTCTATTTTATTTAGTTTGTTATGACTTTCTGTTCATATTCGTGTTAATTTAATTTTGTAATAATTTCATGTTGATATTATGTTTTATTTGGTTTTATATTTGCTTTCTGTTTGGCATTTTGTTTTAATTTAGTTTTGGCTCTCTATTAATATTCTTGTTAATGGTTTTAATGGTCATAACTTGTAATGGTTTTCAATTGACATTCTGCTTAAGTTAGATTTGTCCTAGCTTTCTATTTTAGTAGTATTTTTGTTATCATTCTATTTTATAAAGTTTTCAATGGCTTTCTGTTAACATTCGGATTCATATAGTTATGTAGAGATTTTCTGTGAACATTCCGACTCGTAAAGTTTTGCAGTGGGGTCCCATTTTCGATAAGAGTAGAGTTGCAGCTGATTCTAAAGCTACCAGTACTTGAGGAATAGAGACTGGAGCAGTTATCATAGTCATCGATGTAGTTTTAACGGTGCTGTTGAGTAATTATTGGTCACGAGAAGTTCCTCTTGAGTTGAAGACGGTGCAGAGGACAGAATGAATAACGCTCCATACATGACGATCCACTGCTCGGTCTAATAGGTTATGTTTCACCGTTGAGTTGGACATTTATAAATCTTATAGTTTATGTTTTACCGTTGAGTTGGACATTTATAAATCTTATAGTTTATGTTTTACCGTTGAGTTGGACATTTATAAATCTTATAGTTTATGTTTTACCGTTGAGTTGGACATTTATAAATCTTATAGTTTATGTTTTACCGTTGAGTTGGACATTTATGAATCAGTACGGAGCAGATTTCCAAAAGTTTAATTGGTTTAATGTTTGAACCAATGTTTCCCGCATTAGTAGATGACATGAAATGAAATCAAAGACCTTCAAAATTAAGCAATATTTACAGCCTCAGTCATGGCAACAGAAAGACTTATAGCATGTTCTAAGTTGCACGCTTGACTATGATAATGGATATTCACCAGAGCTAAGTGTTTATTATTTGTTGGATATCGATGTTTCTGTTAATGAAAATACGGTCTTTAAAATTAAATACAGCTTTGAATACAACGTCAACATATAGGGGATGTGCGCTGGGTAGGTAAATAGCGAGCTATTGGGCCCATCAGTAAGCTCATTATTATTTGTTGAAGGCGACTGAACTGGTGTGTTTGTCCTCCGAGCTGTGTTTTGATATTAGCATTAACATCATCATCATCGCGTGCCTTCTCCGCAACGAAGGTTGGCTACCATGGATCGCCATTCTACTCTGTTTCTTGCTTTGATGGTGCAGGCTGACATATATTGACTTGTCCATCTTTTGATGTTACTCGTCCATGTTAGTCTTGGTCTGCCTCTGCCTCTTTTACCTTGTATTTTTCCTTCCAGTAAACAGCCTACTAAAAGTAATACTAAAAGTGGCCTACTAAAAGTAAGTGTCTTTTAACATGCCCCAAAAATTTCATTTGTCTTGTCTTAAATGTATTTAGTAGTTCTCTTTTTATTTTCAGTTGTTTTAAAACTTCATGGTTTGTTATCTTTTGTTTCCATCCAATTCTATCTATTCTTCTATAAATCCACATTTCAAAGGCTTCAATGTTCTGTCCTGTTTTCTTGTCTAATGTCCATGTTTCTGCACCATACAGGAATATTGAGAAGACGTAACATTTTACCAATCTTAGTTTCAGCCCTGCTGATATTTGTTTTGTTGTTAGTATATTTTTCATGGCATTAAAATTACTTTTTGCCATACCTATTCTTTTGTTTATTTCAGTTTTGCATTTTCCAGCAATGGTTATAGTATGTCCCAGGTAGTTGTAACTCTGGACTGTCTCCAGATGTATTCTCTCAACTGTGCTATTTAATTATAGGTCTTGAGAATTGTCTTTGTTTATGATCATAGTTTTAGCATTAACAACAATGACAAATAAATAGTTGTCTTTCTTTGTTTCGAGCCTTAATTAATATATCTTTTAATTCGGATGATTCCACTAGTGCGGGCGGTTGAGCAATTATGGATTTTAATTCGTTTGCGGTGATAACGGGGCCTTCGACTAACCATAACTATAAAAATCAACACTATTTACGCACCGAAAAAAAATTCTTATTGTGGCGTCATTGGTGCAGAAACTATTATCATAGGACGCAAGCTTGGGGTATTAGAGCGTTTTTATTTAAGTCAAGTTTAAGTCAGTTTCAATTGATCGATGTAATTAAAATCAATTAAAATCGATCAACTTCAATTCAATCACAACACTCAATCTATGCGACAAAAATTAAATTGAATGCATTCAATGACACGTATAAACAGCAACTTTTAGCTGGTGTTTCTTCATCTTTTCCATTTCTTCTTTTCCTTCCATTTTCACGGCTTCTTGTATCTGTGGGAATGTGCTCAGGTAGTCGCGACCATTATCGACACTTGATGTCGTTGTAATGTTTCTTTCATTTGGTCACTACGATGTTGTCTGGGTCTTCCTCAAGCACTGTATCATTTTTGTGTGTGCATGCCTTTTTTCACATCACTAGACATTCGAGGTAGGCAAACTATTTGATTTCTCGTCTTTGTGTGTAATTCACAATCGATACTATGCCAACTCTTTCTCTTTATTATCTTTTAACCGTGTTTCTGATTCTGTTTCTTCTGATAACTCCAACAACTTTTCTCAAACGTCTCATTTCCTCAGTTACAAACCTTCCTTACTGACTTGAGAATGACTATGTTTGGCACCTGTAAGTCTCATTTCCGTGATAATTAACTTTCTTTACTGACTTGAGAATGACTATGTTTGGCACCTGTAAGTCTCATTTCCGTGATAATTAACTTTCTTTACTGACTTGAGAATGACTATGTTTGGCACCTGTAAGTTTCATTTCCGTGATAATTAACTTTCTTTACTGACTTGAGAATGACTATGTTTGGCACCTGTAAGTCTCATTTCCGTGATAATTAACTTTCTTTACTGACTTGAGAATGACTATGTTTGGCACCTTTAAGTTTCATTTCCGTGATAATTAACTTTCTTTACTGACTTGAGAATGACTATGTTTGGCGCCTGTAAGTCTCATTTCCGTGATAATTAACTTTCTTTACTGACTTGAGAATGACTATGTTTGGCACCTGTAAGTTTCATTTCCGTGATAATTAACTTTCTTTACTGACTTGAGAATGACTATGTTTGGCACCTGTAAGTTTCATTTCCGTGATAATTAACTTTCTTTACTGACTTGAGAATGACTATGTTTGGCACATGTAAGTCTCATTTCCGTGATAATTAACTTTCTTTACTGACTTGAGAATGACTATGTTTGGCACATGTAAGTCTCATTTCCGTGATAATTAACTTTCTTTTCTGACTTGAGAATTACTATGTTTGGCACTGGTTAGTCTCATATCCATGATAGTTAACTTTATTTTCTGACTTGAAAATGACTACGTTTGGCACTGGTAACATAGAGTGGGAAACATATGCTTTGCATAAGATGTTTCTTTGTGCTATTTGTGGCTCTCTCTCTTGTGTTGTGGAAAAGGTGCTTGCTGTCCCAATACTTGGTTTGCTTTACTGCACCGAATGTTAATTTCTTTATCCATTTTGCGGAGAAAGTTTCTTCTAGGTACCTGAACTGTGAAACCTGTATTATACAGACGGCTTGCATTGATAGATTTACGCTTTGCTTCTCTCAAAGTCCGACCTTCAGGAAAGTCTGAAAGATGGTAAGAAGACAGAGTAGGGAAATGCTACGACTTGGCGAAGTATAACGTGGCCTTGTGTCACATGACGACTATTGTAGCCATGAAGGCCATTCTGGTTACCTATAAACGTCCAAAGAGGCCCTGACTAATTTGAGACGGACCTAGCAAGCCGTCAGTGGGTATAGTCAGTCATTCATTTGTGATAATTGTTGATCAGCTGTTATAAGACACACAAAAAACGAAAGTACCTCGACACACCTCGAGCGTCGCATACATCAAATATAATGTTAAAGTCTTTATTTTATTTTACCATCGACACATGCTTGAGCAATGTGATCAGCACTATTCCAAGATGTCTGTATTCACCCTCACAGACACACAAAACACCAAATCTCCAGCACCTATTTCAGATATTTTAAAGACACCTACTTTATAAATGAATGCTTGCGCAGAATAGAAGAATGAAAACAGTATATCGTAATTAGTAATAGAGCTATGGGAAAAGCCACCAGACAAACACATGTGGGAAAAAGGATATGAAAAAGACGATGGTACTTGATTGAACAAAAATAACTGAAAGTGTTGCGGAACAGGGCTATTTATGGAATCCCCAGCGGAAGGAGACAAAAGGGAAGACCAAAACATGCTTAATGAAGAGAAGTGGAAAGAGATATTTCAAAATGATGACGAAATGGAGCTGTATTTAGAAACGGCCCAAAACACGGCAAAGTGGAAAATGTTTGAAGATGGTGACCCAAAGCGAGTTGGAAAGAAGTAGGAGAAGTTGAAGATGAAGAAGTAAATAAAGAAGAAGACGTAGAAAAAGATTATGCCGGTGATAATAATGATGATGATGGTGATGATGACGACGACGATGATGATGATGATGAGGAAGAAGAGGAGGAGGATGATGATGAAGCTATAATCGGGTCGGTCGAGGAAATAAATTCTAATTTTTTTTACAGAAGACCAAATCACTAAACTCTGCTTTACAGCGACCCTCTATTTTTTTAAATAAATCTTTTATGCAAATGGCTCCTAATTACCCTCATTGTGTAAATACTAATCTACTCATGTTACTCTCTTTTTCTATATATCTTTCTCAGCTATGTCTTTTTGTTTCCTGCTATTTTCTTCAGGCGAATCTTTAGGAAATTGTATGGACCTTTTATGGCATATTGATTTGTTCATTAAGCAAATAGCAGGTTTCTCCACAGGTTGTAGCGGTCGAAAGCTCCTTTGGTTTAGAGTGTGTTCTTGTCTTAAAACTAGAAATGATGTCTCACGATGAGAACTTTTGTCACTGGTTGCGATAGTTATGCTAATGGCATGGATGAAATGTCAAGTGCCGTCTCCGCCTCGACAGCTGAACAACCTTGTAATTCATTAAATATTAGATATTAAAGTACCTCAAACTACTGAACTTAGATATCCACAACATTGCCACAATATGTGTGCATGTGATCATATAAAAATAGTTTTAGTTTAGTTTAGTTTAGCTTTATTTTAGTTTTAGTTAAATTTTTTGTTTAGTTTAGTTTGTTTTAGTTTAGTTTTATCTTAGTTTTAGTTTAGTTTTATCTTAGTTTTAATTTAGTTTTAGTTTAGTTTTATCTTAGTTTCGATTTAGTTTTATATTTGTTTTAGTTTAGTTTTAGTTTAGTTTTGTTTTAGTTTCAGTTTAGTTTTAATTTAGTTTTAGTTTAGTTTTAGTTTAGTTTAGTTTTAGTTTAGTTTTAGTCTAGTTTTAGTTTAGTCGACAGCTGTTCCTCGCTGCACATCAAACAAGCCCATAACTCAGATGTCCGAAATATATCCATTAACGTCTAACATTGAAAGCAATAAATACTGAAGTAAAAAGGGCAATTTACAAATCAATTTTTCTACCAACTCCGTGCTACCAGCGCCAGAATTGGACGCTGGACTCCAGAACAATAAGAAAGATAACGACCACCAAAATGAAATGTATCAGAAGAATGACAGGAAACAGCTTATGGGACAGAGTAAGAAACACTGACCTGGGGAAGAAACACGAAATTGAACCAGCCACCGAAAACAAAGAAAACAGATCAAATGTTTTGGTCGCATAACAAGACAAAAAGAACTAACAATGACTCAAAGAGCTATAAACAAACGCTACGAAAACGCCAGAGTAAGAGGAAGACTGAGAAAGAGATAAGAGTTTAGTTAAAGAGATAAAGGAAATACTAGAATCACTAGGAGGGATAACACCACAAGAGGCCAACAGAAGAGCAAAGAATAGTAGATTGCATCTCCCCTCGACACCAACGGCAAAGGAGGAAGGATAGAAGAAGAAGATGCAGAACGTGTAAATGTAACAGTAAGCTAGTGAAAGCATGGGGGCTTGTAACTGAGTTGTTACCCACTTCTCAATAGTTAATAGCAGTAACAAATGATAGCGACCAGCAGTATTTAAGGAATGGAAATTTTACAGAATAACAAGTTGTAGAAACAAAGTTAAGGGATTAAAAGTTCACATCGGGGTAGGGTCCTCAGACATAACAAGGACACCCGCCAAAGGAACGAGGTAGTGTCCAGAATTGTTGGACGACACAGAATAGTTAGGTCAATGGAAATTTCCACGATTTCCATGCGAGTTTTCACAACAACAGGTTGTTGTGAAAGTGACTATGACTAGCGCATGCGTTGACCCAATGACTTTGGTCCGTCTGATACACAAGGTGTTTTCATAAAACCAGGAGACGTCAGATTTTGGGAGTTCAGATCTCGGTCACGAATATGCAGGTGTCCAGAAGAGCGCAAGTGGACACTTGGCAGCAGTTTTGATTGGCTGCTGAGTTTCAGGTGAAAGAGAGTAGTTGAGTATTTAAACTCCTACACAACAGGAAAGAGTAAGAAGTTCAGGATGATGTATGTTAGAGATAGATAGACAGCGACAAGTTACAGATAGAGATGAATTAGTCAGAAGTTAGAGAGACAGTTAGAATAGTCAGAACAGTTACAAAGTTAAGATTAGAAAGTAAAGCCAGTAAGTTAGGAAGTTAAAATCTCCAAGTTGTAGTTCAAGTCAGTTAGAAGTTATTAAACAAGGTTGATAGAGAGTATTATAACTTTAGTTGTGAAGTGATTGTGTTTCCATTTTAAAGAATTCAAGAATTGTGTTTCATAGTCTTACAATTTCGTAAGTAAGCAAATGTCTGATGAATAAGTTGTGTTTATGCACTTGGGACTGATCATCGTCACCGGCGATTTGCCTCAGAGAAGTCCCGAATTAATGAACATTAATTTCGGATAAGTGCATTCACCACTAGTAGATCATTGTGCCGAAAGAAATCAATAAACTGATTATCATTACCTATTCAAGAAAGACTCTGTCATGAATTACCTGTTATGTGATCCATGTAATGTGCTGTGATGTCAACAAGTCAATAATAACATCAAGATAATAAAATAAAAGAAAGAACATCACTAGTCTATAACATAAAGACTTAACGGCACTGCTATTGTATTCTTTCAATTCCGAACGTATGGACTTTGTCCCTCCTTCGGAAATCCTTGAAACGAAGTCGAGAGGGGGATAGTGCGACTGGGTAAAGCACTATCTCCATATCCTGTGCCCAGGCAGAGTAGGCAAAGTGAAATGAGGAAGAAATTACCAATGTTTAAACTTGGCACATGGAACGTAAGGACCATGTGCCCTGGACTTACTAAAACGCATTCCTAGGCAAATACTATATGGCGAGCTAAAACACGGAAAACGACAAATCGGCAGACCTAAACTACGATATAGAGATATCTGCAAATCATCTCTGAAAGACTTCTCCATCTGTGAAAACGACTGGCAACATCTGGCAAGTGATCGCACATCATGGAGAGCATGTATAAGGAACGGTATAACAACATTTGAGACTGTGCTAAGACAGGACTTAGAAGAGAAGAGACTCATGAAAAAGGATGGTAAACCCTGTGGACCAGCGAGCCTGACCTGTTCATTATGTGACCGCGTGTGTTTGTCAAACATTGGTAGAATTAGCCACGAGAGAAGCTGTTCGGCAAAAACAATACCTCAAAAAAATACACAATAGCCTCCACTAGACCGTCTGACAAGACGAAAAGGGCCATACTGGTATTGTATTTTCGAAGGGTCGTTTTTGGTTTCCTGCATAACCTTTAACGTCTAGCTTCTCCCACCTTGACATGATATTCGTAGTGTCTGTTATTGAAGACATTTTTAGTTGGATTTTCATCCGTCATCTCTGATGGTATTTAGAATGTCAACACGGGTCATTGTCAATCCGCATTCAACATGAGCCAAATTCGCAAGTCAAAGCGCTCACTCTTTATTATACCTACCAGAGTTCCCTGGCACGAAAATGAAGCAGACTTTTTCTAGACTAGACCTCCTCAGAGACTCTAACCACTGCCATTGAGCCCAGCCAAGTTCTGATGTTTCTCAGTATACTCACTGAGTCACTGAGAACACGGCACGTATAAAAGTCTGTGTTCAGGAATATTTAGAATTGAATGGAGAGAAAAGAAAACAAACGATGATGAAGTCTTAAAACAACTAAAAATGAAAAAGAGAACTACTAAGTACAATTCAAACAAGACAAATGAGATTTTTGGGCCATGTTAAAAGACACAACAGCCTACTAAAAGTAATCTTGGGGGGCGGGGGGGGAGGTGGGAATACAAGGTAAAAGAGGCAGACCAATACTAACATGGACGACTAACATCAATAGATGGAGAAGTCAGCTATGACAACCTGTGCCATCAAAGCAAGAGACGGAGCAAAATGGCTCTCCATGATAGCCAACCTTTTTTGTGGAGATGGCACTCGTTGATGATGATGATTATGATGATGATGATGATGATGATGTCTCCGGAAATGTCAATGATTTAACGGCAGCCATTATTTCCGCAATCAAACTTATTGTAGTCAAGGCGAAAGTACCACTGTCTTCATTCATAGTTCTACCTCCAACATGTGCCGTGAAGTATCCCCATGCGAAATAACATAACGTCGGTGTAAATGGTTTCGTCACCCTCCAAAAAGTTATCGAAAATTGAAGCCTGTATCTCTGTCTCAGCCACCAAGGGGGTTTTATTTGTCTCCATTCTGTGTCATTACTGGTGACTATTTCAAATATAAGAGTTTTTATTTGTCTCCATTCTGTGTCATTACTGATGACTATTTCAAATATACGGGGTTTTATTTGTCTCCATTCTGTGTCATTTCTGATGACTATTTCAAATATAAGGAGTTTTATTTGTCTCCATTCTGTGTCATTACTGATGACTATTTCAAATATAAGGGGTTTCATTTTGTCTTCATTCTGTGTCATTACTGGTGAATATTTCAAATATAAGGGGTTTTATTTGTCTCCATTATGTGTCATTACTGATGACTATTTCAAATATAAGGGGTTTTATTTATTTCCATTCTGTGTCATTACTGATGACTATTTCAAATATAAAGGGTTTTATTTGTCTCCATTATGTGTCATTACTGATGACTATTTCAAATATAAGGGGTTTTATTTGTCTCCATTGTGTGTCATTACTGGTGACTATTTCAAATATAAGAGGTTTTATTTGTCTCCATTCTGTGTCATTACTGATGACTATTTCGAATATAAGGGGTTTTATTTGTCTCCATTGTGTGTCATTACTGATGACTATTTCAAATATAAGAGGTTTTATTTGTCTCCATTGTGTGTCATTACTGATGACTATTTCAAATATAAGAGGTATTATTTGTCTCCATTATGTGCCATTACTGATGACTATTTCAAATATGAGCAACAACACTAAATTCCACATGCACCCTAAGAAGTGGAGAGAACTCTTTCCAAAATTGGTTTATCCAACGTCCCCTTATCAAGTGTTATATTTCGGTTCGCTTCACAGTTACAACATTTCATTACTCGCTGTTTGATGGTCGTTGTGTCGAAGTTTACGTAACACTATGATATGTGTATCCTGTGTGTTACCGGGGCCTCATTATTGTCTGTTTGATGGTCGTTGTGTCGAAGTTTACGTAACACTGTGATATGTGTATCCTGTGTGTTACCGGGGCCTCATTATTCTCTGTTTGATGGTCGTTGTGTCGAAGTTTACGTAACACTGTGATATGTGTATCCTGTGTGATACCGGGGCCTCATTATTCTCTGTTTGTTGGACGTTGTGTCGAAGTTTACGTAACACTGTGATATGTGTATCCTGTGTGTTACCGAGGCCTCATTATTCTCTGTTTGATGGTCGTTGTGTCGAAGTTTACGTAACAATGTGATATGTGTATCCTGTGTGTTACCGGGGCCTCATTATTCTCTGTTTGATGGTCGTTGTGTCGAAGTTTACGTAACACTATGATATGTGTATCCTGTGTGTTACCGGGGCCTCATTATTCGCTGTTTGATGGTCGTTGTGTCGAAGTTTACGTAACACTATGATGTGTGTATCCTGTGTATTACCGGGGCCTCATTATGAGGGAAGTATAGAATAGTGACACTGTGACCTTCCAGGCATGTCGTAAGAGGCGACTAAGGAGGTTGATCGATGGCTTGACAAGCTGTCATTGTAAAAAGTATTGTTATGGAAACAGCGCCATATATTTTAGTAGCAGTGATCTCTGCAATATATGCCATTTTGGCACGCAAGGTTTCTGTTTTTGAGATTGTGGTCCTGCCCTATGTGCCGTCTTTGGCTCGAAAGGACAATAGATAGATGATATGTGTTACTTTTGACTTAACACGTCCGATTTTAGAATGATATTTTTGTGTACCGAGTTGCCTTTCCTTCTTGATCCTTATTCGATTAAGTAGACGTTTTAGTATATTTTCATAGACCAACAGAATGGATCATGATCGTCATCACTTGTGGATCTAGACGGCAGCAACGAAACCGCTGACCACTTTTAGTTCATGATCTCCCTATTGTCTTGTCCTCATGTTAGTGTCCACGATAGTAATGATGACAATGAAGTGGCAAGCGGCACCTACATGAAAATTGCAGGACAAAATCACTAACATAGAATTATGGAAAAGTCAAATACAAGTGGATAAGGAGTTATAGAGAAGACGATGGCGCTGGATAGAACACAAACTGTGGAAGCCAAATGAGAGTAATAAACAACAGGTCCTATTTTTGGAATCCCCAAGGAAAAAGACGAAGAGGAAGACCAAAGTATTCTTGGATAAGACAGATGAAAGCAGAGATGAAGATGATGGGGAAGATATGGAATGATCTTAACAGAATGACAAGAAACAGAAGTGTTTGCTTGGGAAGTGTTTGTTAAAGAACTGTGCTCCACAGGGAGCTGAAAAGGTAGAAGAAGAAGAAAGCGTCGCCTACGCATTTGAAACTGACAACCATAAACATTGTAAGTCACTTAAATTCTGATTTTCAAAATACGTTTTCCTGAGATCATAATCCAACGATTCTCTAAAAGCTGATAGTCTAAACTGTATATTCTATAGATGGAAAGGAAATGTTCTTTCAAAAATACCTTCCTTTACTTTAAAATATTTTCTAAAAGCAGTTGTATACACAAACAGCAATCTGATAATGTTAGCACATAATCTAGTATTTTATAATTCAACACCTCGTAGAAGCTCCTCATAAACTTATGGTGTAAATCAAGAGCCATCGTGTGGACTTGGACAACTAAAGATTTCAATGTCTCGTTTTAGAGTTTATTCTCCAATGTGTTTTCGTTATTTGATTATTCGAATCTGATTTAAAATGTATATGTTACATGTGTATGAAATTTAAGAATTGATTATCTAACCTTACCATGTAACTGGCGAGAATTAATTAAAGCGACTTTTAAGAAATTAATTTCAAAATTCTCGTATGTGTCCAAAATGAACTTGAATTACAAGTCTGTGCATCTTTTTAGAAGTAATATAATCTAATTTCGTATCTTAAATTATGGAAAACCTACAAATTTTATTTTTAAAATCTTAATTTTTAAGTGTGTATCTAAGGGATTAAAGATTAAATGTGCATTTGAGTTCTGATAAGCTTATTTAGTTTCCAGCTGCTAATGCAGGTGGTGGGTATTCAAAGTGCGTATAATCCACGTGTGTGTCTTTTATTAGAAGATGATGAGTCTTCGTCTGAGCTGAAATCTAAGTGTATTGTCTAAGAAGCGATAATATAACATTCAAATGAGCTAATATTGTGAGTGCTAATCTATTGTGAGCTCATATTGTTTTTTTTTACTTCTAGGAAGTAATAATTTGTGTTTGTTTTCTCAGAAATGGCAATCTTTGTGATAACAATTTATGAGGTTATAATGTTCGTTTCATTTTCAAAGTGCTGATAATATGAGTGTTTATCATCATCAAGTACCATGCCTGCTGGCGTAGGTGATCATGTCTCTCCATTACTTTCGATTTCGATAATTATTTATCATTTCTGTTGTTGACCTTCTACCAAGCCATTCTCTTAAACTGTCTGGTATCTTTTTCCCTTTGCTTCTCTCTATCTCTTCGTCTCTCAATTTTCCCAGTTGTTACAATTTATTCCAGCTGTTCTCTTCTTATAACATGGTTCAAAAAGTGATGGTTGTTTCTTCCTAATTTTGCAAATTAGTTTTCTTTTTGCTTTAGCCTCTTTCAGAATTCGTTTTCATTACTCTTCTTAGTTTCTCAACATTCTTCTGTAAAACCACATTTCTACAGCCCTCAAGTAATTTTCTTATCTGTTGTTATTTTGTCAATGATTCAGATATGTTAATACTTGAAAAGACGATTAGAGGCCACAGAGATGGGATTTCTCAGAAGAATGTTGAAAGTTCCATGGGCAGCTAATAAGACCAATGAGGAAATTATCAAAGAGGCCAACACAAAAAGGGAGCTCATAAAAAACATCAGAAAGAAAAAATCAACATTTTTCGGGCACATCATGAGAAGAGGAAAGTTGGAATACTTGGTTACAACTGGAAAAATAAAAGGAAAGAGAGATCGTGGACGACAAAGAGAGAAAATACTGGATAGCTTGGTGGCATGGCATAGAAAACAGTAAACAACAGAAGTGATACGATGCACAGTACATAAAAGATTGTGGAAGGACATGATCGCCTGCGCCAACCGGTACGGTACATGATGATGATGATGTTAAGACTGGCTCTACATAAGAAATCTTTTTGTTACTATTATCAAAAACGAATTGCACAGTATATTTCTAATTTTTTTGGTTTGGATAGCTGCTTTTTGCCTGAGCTATTCTGCATCTCACCTCTGTTGTACATCTGAGTGTTTATAATCTATGTAAAAAAATAAAGACCCTATTACGCGGAGTGGCGTATGGGGATATGGTGTTAGTGACCTTAGATTGTATACACCTTGGGCACATAATTTTTGGAGTAATGTGGTCAGTATTACGCCCGTGCCACTTTACTTTGCCAGAAAAAAAATTCGGTACCTATTTAGGTTGGGTGAACCCGGAGCCGTCGATCAGGATTGAACCTGACCTCTTGTACTTTATAGTCCAATTCACTAACCACTGAACTATCGCGGCTTTATAATCTAAGTGTGATCATCTGAAAGTGTTTCCTCTAAGAGCTGATAATCTAAATGTGTTTCATCCACGTGCTGATAATCTAAATGTGTTTCTTCTACTGCAGATAATCTAAATGTGTTTCATCCATGTGCTGATAATCTAAATGTGTTTCTTCTACTGCAGATAATCTAAATGTGTTTCCTCTAAGAGCTGTTAATTCGAATGTGTTTTTTCTAAGAGCTAATAATCTAAATTTGTTTTATCTAACTGCTGATGATCTAAATGTGTTTCCTCTAAGAGGTTATAATCTAAATGTGTTTCATCTATGTGCTGATAATCTAAATGTGTTTCATCTATGCGCTGCTAATCTAAATGTGTTTCACTTAAGAGTTGATCATTTAAATGTGTTTCCTCAAAGAGCTGATCATCTAAATGTGTTTCCTCAAAGAGCTGATAATCTAAATGTGTTTCCTCAAAGAGCTGATAGTGTAAATGTGTTTCCCCTAAGAGCTGATAA
Organism: Megaustenia siamemsis; assembly: GCA_032433765.1. NCBI lineage: Eukaryota > Metazoa > Mollusca > Gastropoda > Stylommatophora > Ariophantidae > Megaustenia > Megaustenia siamemsis. The sequence continues at coordinate 69,006,147 of JAVIAB010000125.1, read as the reverse complement.
TCTAAATGTGTTTTATCTAACTACTGATGATCAAAATGTGTTTCTTCTAAGAGTTGATAATCTAAATGTGTTTCCTCTAAGAGGTTATAATCTAAATGTGTTTCATCTATGTGCTGATAATCTAAATGTTTTTCCTCTAAGAGCTGAAAATCTAAATGTGATTCCTCAAAGAGCTGATAATCTAAATGTTTTTCCCCTAAGAGCTGATAATCTAAATGTTTTTCCTCTAAGAGCTGATAATCTAAATTTTTTTTCATCTAAGAGCTGATAATCTAAATTTTTTTTCATCTAAGAGCTGATAATCTAAATTTTTTTTCATCAAAGAGCTGATAATCGAAATGTTTTTCCTCTAACTGCCGATAACCTAAAGTAGTGTTTATAATGAGATCTTAGTTATCTAATTAAGAAAATTGAAAATATAAAGCATATATTTATATAGTGTTTATTCTATGATCTGTAAGTTCTTTTCTGAAAGCTGATAATTTAAGTATATAACCAATAAGAGTTGATTTGATAATGAATGTCTTTACGAGATCCTAATATTCTTTGTTAACTTCTAAGCAGACGGGGGTTATTAAAAATACTGTAATATTAATGTTGTTTTATACTAAGATGTGGTAGTCTAAACTTTGCTTCTTATATTATGATAAACTAAGTGTTTATGTTCTTAGATTTAATAGTGTTATAGTATGTCATCTTTTATGAGAAGATAATGTAAGTGAATTACTTTTATGATGGGATAATGTAATTGAATTACTTTTGTTGGGAGATAATGTAATGTAATGTTATTTAATGAGAAGATAATGTAACTGAATTACTCTTGTGAGAATATAACGTAACTGAATGGCTTTTGTTAGAAGATAATGTAAAATAATAGTTTTTATGAGAAGATAATATGATTGATTATTCCAGGCAATATAAGAAGGTAGTTTGCCATTCCTTTCCTTCTTGGCAGTGACTGTACTAGTCGGAGATCGCAGTCATTGTCTCTATACATGAAATCCTCTGCCTGCCATCGCGGTGTGGGGACATAAACCGGCACTACTTGTCGGCTGCTCCCACAACACCATCCACCACCTGTTCCAATGGCTTCACATAACTCTGATTAGGGGGGGGGGGGGGCTAAACGGGAGCTCCACTTTGCCCAAGGGTGTCCCGAAGACTAGCGGAGGAAAGGAGACGTCTTACTCCTCCTTTGGTAGGGCAGAACTCTACCCCGCTATCCATTAGAGAAAGAGAGTTCATCGATGCTATATAGAACCAATTCTGACCTATGGAAGTGAATCATGGTCAATAGACAAACAAATGAAAATAAGATTAGAGACCACAGAGATGGGATTTCTCAGAAGAATGTTGAAAGTTCCCTGGACAGCTAAAAAGACCAATGAGAAAGTTCTCAAAGAGGCCAACACAAAAAGGGAGCTCTTAAAAAACACCAGAAAGACGCAATCGACATTTTTTGGGCACATCATGAAAAGAGGAGAGTTGGAATACCTGGTTACAACTGGAAAAACAAAAGGAAAGAGAGATCGCGGACGACAAAGATAGAAAATGCTGGGTAGCTTGGTGTCATGGCATGGAAAACAGTCAACAATAGAACTCATACGATGCACTGTGGATAGAATATTGTGGAAGGACATGATCGCCAACGCCAACCGGTACGGTACATGATGATGAAGAATATGATTGAATGTTTGTAACAGAAGATAATGTTATTTGAATGTCCTATGAATGTCGAAGGGTGGCTACCATAGAGCGCCATTCCACTCTGTCTTTTGCTTTGATGGTCCAGGTTGTCATAGGCTGACTTGTCCATCTTTTGATGTTACTCGTCCATGTTAATCTTGGTCTGCCTCTGCCTCTTTTACCTTTTATTTTCCCTTCCAAGATTACTGTTAACAGGCTGTTGTGTCCTTTTAACATGCCCCAAAAATTGTATTTGTCTTGTTTGAATTGTGTTTAGTAGTTCTCTTTTCATTTTTAGTTGTTTCAAGACTTCATCGTTTTTTTTTCTTTTCTTTCCATCCAATTCATCCTATTCTTCTATAAATCCACATTTCAAAGGCTTCAAATTTGTTTTTTGGTCTAATGTCTATGTTTCTGTACCATACATGAATGTTAAGAATATATAAAAATTTTGCTATTCTTAGAGATCGCCCTGGTGTTATTTGTTTTGATGTTAATATATTTTTCATGGCATTAAAATCACATTTTGTCATTTCTATTCTTTTGTTTATTCCTATTTTACATTTTCATCACTGGTTATAGTATGTGTATAAAATCGATAGTAATCTAACCATAATTCTCTTGTCGTCACTAATGAAATAGCAGAAAAACTTCCGAGGTAAAGAACGAATTTAAAATCAGAAGATAAATAATGCAAGAGGAGAAAGGTGATGAGGTCACAAATGAATTGTGTTCATTCTGCGGTCGTAGATCATCATCATCATCATCATCATCGCAAGAATTAGCTTCAAGGAGACCGCTCAGTAAAACAGCATTCGGCCTAATACATTAGTATATTACTAAATTACTGACAAATTATGCTTGTTTGCTACAAATGTCTATCAAGACGCAGATAGCCATATATCTGTCTTATTATCTCAAATAATTACTACTATCCAAGAAGGAAATAACAGTAGAAACAGAATTAGCTCTCTGTGACATTATCTTCATCCCAACGTTGTTCTGCTAGAGCTATTGAGTTATTTGCGGGTCACCATTATTGCACTCAGAACATGACAATAGGTGCTCAGATTCCCTCTTCAGCAAGTCTCGCAGTGTCCAGCGACTGACGACTCCAATTTTGTGTGTTTTTTCCTGGTTGTTACAATATATTCCAGCTGTTCCCTGTTCTCATTACTTGGCCCAAAAAATGATTGTTTCTTCCTAATTTTATAAATTAGCTCCCTTTTTGCTTTGGCCTGTTTCAGAACTTGTTTGATAAGACTTAACTCAAATTAGAATCTAAAAGAAAACTACTATCGTTATAAAATGTGTTAGGCACGTAGCAAGAACCAGACTGAAAGATAATATTGGAATTGAAAAATGTATAGGAATGGTAGAAATAATACCCATAGTTGAATGCTTAAACAGACAATAGATCAAATGGCCTGGCAACGTGATATTACAGAAGAAAGTACTTAATGTGATACAACAAAACGCTAGCAAAAGCTGCGAGAATATGAGATCAAAGGGACAAACATGAAAAAGATGGATTTATGTAATATTAGAACCGATAAGAAACAAACCGCGGGAGGGGGCCAACAGAAGACCTATAGAATATAAACTATATTTCACTTCGACATACAAACATTAAGGAGATCAAGAAAGTGAAAGTAAAAATGTTCTGTAGAAGCAGAAGACTTAAGCATAAGAGTTTCAATAATTAAATTAGTGATCAATTTTACTCTTCTGAGATTTCTTCAAGAGTTTATGTTCTTGTCTATTTAATGCCATCTTTAAAGCTCTAAGGAAGTATCCATGAAAACTCTGATTTGCTGACTGAGCACGTATGAGGGTCCGAGCTCAGTGGCCGTAATTTGTAGCAGCTATGAGGTTGTAGACAATCCGTTAATATCGTTTATGTTAATCATTGTAATAGGTTTACTTTTGCCCAGATAGAGATAAATATCCTGTCCTTTTTTATTTCAAACAAAGAAGAGTTTAAATATAAATGCAATGGTTAGCGCGCTGTCTTGGCAATATAGTGACGATGACTTCACTCCAAGCCTGGTGCTCTCTAATCTACCCATTTGAGAAAGAAATGGGTACCTGGTTAACAGGTAGAAATTGTATAAACAGCGAGGTATTGATCCATTTCTTTGCCTCCAAATGTTCTATCTTAATATGGTTAAATTTAACATGTAATTTGTCTACGATATTAGATCATTATAACGCGATATCTGTCCTTGCTTATATCTTGAATAAAAGATCTACTTTTTAGTCGTCCTCCTCCGATAGGGATAACACTTACATAGTCAATAAGTTTAGACATTCAATTCTATTCCTAGCTTCTTTAGCTTCCATTAAAGCATATTCCATCAACAATAGAACCTTCAAACCAACAGCTCCCCATCTATTGTTGTCTCGTCGAGTCTTACCCAGTCCAAATGCTATTTCTCTTTGTGAAGTCTATCCCAAGGTATCATCTGCAGGTGTTTATAGGCCGTTACTGTTTCCTCACTCCCTGTAATATCAGCTGACAGCTTGCCCGATAACCCCCCCCCCCCCCCCCCCGATGGCTATCGAAGCGTGTTTCCTGTAAACACCTACTATTGTTTACTAATTGTTTCTTCCCCATTAGACTGATTTCTTCCTTGCCACAGTCCACAATCATAATGATGTCTGCCCATCTGATCTCTAAAATCCTCCTTAAGCCAAAGTTAACTCCGTAAACGTGCAGTTTCCTTATACCGTCCAGTATTCCGATCCATACAGCACGATTGCTTTGACATTTCTATTAAACGACATCAGTTGATCACGGATTATAGAAAAAAACAACTCAATAAATCTGCACTGAGTTCGAACCGGGTAACGGGCCTAATACGCCATGCATCACCTGTGCTGAAAGCTGTCTGTGGCTATAGATGACTATTTTCTTCGGGATCAGTGAACAATAGCTGATGGATACCCTAATCAAACCCCCTTCGGCGGCCTTCGAAACATATAAAATAGTCTGATCGTACAAGTAGAGATCAAAGTAAGAAGGCAACTCAATGTGTAAAAATTCAGTAGAAGAAAGAAAGAAAGAAAGGAAGAGAAAAAGAAAGAAAGAAAGAAAAAAAGAAAGAAAGAGAGAAAAGAAAGAAAGAAATAAAATAGAAAAAAAAGAAAGAAAGAAAGAAAGAGAAATATAAAAGACAGAAAGAAAGAAATAGAAAAAGGAAGAAAAAAAGAAGAAACAAAAGAAAGAAAGAAAGAGAAAAAGAAATAAAGAGAGAAAAAGAAAGAAAGAGGAAAACAAAGAAAGAGAGAAAGAAACAAAGAAACAAAGAAGAAAGAAAGAGAAAAAGAAAGAAGGAAAGAAAGATAGAGAAAAAGAAAGAAAAAAGAAGAAACAAAAGAAAGAAAAAAGGAAGGAAAGAAAGAAAGGTAAAAAGAAAGAAAAAAGAAAGAAAGAAAGTCCAGTAACGTCACCTTGTGACGTATAGTGACTATGGTATTGGTGACCATATTCTTTATACTTTGGTGTAATTCTGTATATTTTTTTAGGGTTAACGTTGTGAGTCAGTGCTGCGTTTATTTCCCAGAACAATCCGGTACTTATTTATGGCTGGGTCATAGATCATGATCGAACCCTGCCTCTTGTCCTTCATAGCCCTGTTCACTAATAACTGAGCTATGACGGCTCCGCAAAGATATAATGCTGAAGTCGAATACTTTGTAATGATGTCGCAATTTGCTGAAAAATTCAACACAAAAATCTATCTATCTATCTATCTATCTATCTATCTATCTATCTATCTATCTATCTATCTATCTATCTATCTATCTATCTATCTATCTATCTATCTATCTATCTATCTATCTATCTATCTATCTATCTATCTATCTATCTATCTATCTATCTATATATCTATCTATCTATGTCTGCCTGCCTGCCTGTCTCTCTCCGTTTGTCTATCTTTATATCTAATCTCATCTTATTTGTCTGTCTATCTATTTTTCTAATATCATCCTATCTGTGTCTGTTTGTATTGTACTTTCGAGCCAAAGAAGGCACATAGGACAGCAATTCTAGACTGATTCAGATTCTTTGTGTCCGACGATCCTTGTTATCAAGTATCATACCTTGCACACAACCCAGATTGTATTTCGACACACGCCTCTATATGATACTGCTGTTGTTGCCTGCCACATATGTGTTCTTTTTAGTATTTATCTATGTCGACCTCTATTGCTTTTATCCACTGGTTCCAATTTGAGGGCTTGCTTTTCGATTCACATGTTGCCTCTTCTCATCCAATAGTCAACATGACCACCTTTTTCTCTTGATAATAGTTGATATTTTTAGATGTTTTATCATTTACCCGTCTACTTAATGTTTCAAAGTAAAACATAAATAGGACAAGTCGTGGAGTGAACAGAGAACCAAGTAAGTTCTAACGAAAAGTTAATATTTTATTCCTTACTCAACAGCGAACTCCTCATTTAAAATTATGCCTCCCAAATGCGGATAATTTACTTATCTTGCTAAGTGTTTACCACTGAGCCTGTAGTCCCAGCATCAAAAACCTATGAAGATCTGGCAAGCCTTACTGTGTCATGGGAAAACAAAATCTATAATCAATATTGTCTTCACACTATAGTACTAGAGTTGTGTTATATTGGTCTTACCGGTATGTCAGCGAGGAGTAACTAATGTTTTGTAACAGAGCCTAATGAGGGAGAGAGGAAAATAAATTATAACAAAGAGTAAAGGAATGAAAAGTAAGGATAAATAAATTGTAACAAAGAGTAAAGGAATGAAGAGTAAGGATAAATAAATTGTAACAAAGAGTAAAGGAAGGAAGAGTAAGGATAAATAAATTGTAACAAAGAGTAAAGGAATGAAGAGTAAGGATAAATAAATTGTAACAAAGAGTAAAGGAATGAAGAGTAAGGATAAATAAATTGTAACAAAGAGTAAAGGAATGAAGAGTAAGGATAAATAAATTGTAACAAAGAGTAAAGGAATGAAAAGTAAGGATAAATAAATTGTAACAAAGAGTAAAGGAATGAAGAGTAAGGATAAATAAATTGTAACAAAGAGTAAAGGAATGAAGAGTAAGGATAAATAAATTGTAACACAGAGTAAAGGAATGAAGAGTAAAGATAAATAAATTGTAACAAAGAGTAAAGGAATGAAGAGTAAGGATAAATAAATTGTAACAAAGAGTAAAGGAATGAAGAGTAAGGATAAATAAATTTTAACGAAATACAAAAGAGGAGAATAGAAGCAAGTCTTTTGTAACGGTAACAAGAATAAAAAGCCCGTCACAACAAGAGGTGTATAGGGAATATGGTGTTAGTGACCTTAATTTTTACAAACCTTCAGCACATGATTTTTTGTGTAATGTTGGCAGCATTACGCCCGTGCCGCTTTACTTTCTTATTTTAAAAATCCGGTACCAGTTTAAGGCTGGGTGAACCCGGAGCCGTCGATCACGATCGAACCCGACCTCTTGTCTTTAATTTGTAACAGGGAGAAAGTAAATTGGAAGTAAGAACGAATAATTTATAACAGGGAGAAAGGAAATTGGAAGTAAGAACGAATAATTTATAACAGGGAGAAAGGAAATTGGAAGTAAGAACGAATAATTTATAACAGGGAGAAAGGAAATTGGAAGTAAGAACGAATAATTTATAACAGGGAGAAAGTAAATTGGAAGTAAGAACGAATCATTTATAACAGGGAGAAAGGAAATTGAAAGTAAGAACGAATAATTTATAACAGGGAGAAAGGAAATTAGAAGTAAGAACGAATAATTTATAACAGGTTATGTTATATTACGTTAAATTAGAGTCATCATCATAGCACTTTGGACACACTCATAGGTGCTGCGATCTTCTCTTCTAAGCTCAATCTGTTCATCAGCACACGGCGACTCTATGAAAGAGCGGACAAGTTGGCGAATTGTGCTGTCCTTGAAGACGGTCAACAAATAGTTCGGGCGGACATCATCAATGCCCTACAAGATGTTGGAAAGGCATAGGGCATCGACAACAATGAGTCCACTTGACTCCTTCGGTTGAAAGAGATGGTAGTTAAGATGAACACATGCAGAAACGAGAAAATTAGTGGGCATATAATGGGACTTATCAACCAACACAGAACTGGAGTCGTCAGTAGCTGAATACCTCGGGACATGCTGAGGAGGGGATCTGAGTACCTATGAACATTTTTGGAGTGCAATGATGATAACCCGCAAATAACTCAATAATTCAATTAAGCTATACATTTATTTCATGAGTACGTTTATAGTTATATAATCTCTTCAGTTTAGAATTTTCTCAAATGATCGCTTAAATTTAGAATAATTTGTAATCTTTGCTTATATTTTCTACAGATTGCAAACCGAAGATTGTAAACATGTTATGTATATCTGCCGTTGTACTATTTCACATCAATAAATCAAACTGCTTCAGGTCTCCATTGCCAGCATAGGCCATAAATAAGGTATCTCTATCCATCCTTATTATTAAACCTTTTCTATTTGTCCTTTCAGTCGAGGTCACTCTGACTGAGGAGACTTTTTTCCCATCCTGGTTTATTTCTTTCCTTTCAAAGCATGTCTTGCTAACTGTCTTAGATTTGTCGAAATTTGTATCCAACTTCACTTTTCAAGTGATAATGCTTAAATGTACGAAAAGTAATGTCCTGTAACATATATCTTATTGTAATGTCCTGTAACATATATCTTATTGTAATGTCCTGTAACATATATCTTATTGTAATGTCTTGTAACATATATCTTATTGTAATGTCCTGTAACATATATCTTATTGTAATGTCCTGTAACATATATCTTATTGTAATGTCCTGTAACATATATCTTACCGTAGGGGCTTGAAATATAAAAAGTGATCACACTAGGCTACAACGTTTGAACATAAGAACGGTCAGTGCACTTTCCAGCAGTTACCACCTGCCCCCCCCCCAACTCAGTGAGCCGGACACCCAAGCCTTTTTCTGCTGGATCGAGTGCCAAACGTCAAGCTCTGTGGTGTGTGAACCCACGTTCACTTGATCGCTAAGTTAGCGCTACTGGAGCTTTCACTTAAATATAAATAAATGTTGACATTTTAAACTACCTAATTCAGATACTTATTGCTTTCTAGGACAGTAGACAAGCAAATGAAAGTACGATTAGAGGCCACAGAGATGGAATTTCTCAGAAGAAAGTTGAAAGTTCCCTGGGCAGCTAAAAAGACCAACGAGGAGATTCTATAGAGGCCAACACAAAAAAAGAGCTCCTAAAATACATTAGAAAGAAATAATCATCATTTTTCTGGCACATCATGAGAAGAGGAAAGTTGGAATACTTGGTTACAACTGGAGAAATAAAAAGAAAGAGAGATCGCGGACGACAAAGAGAGAAAATACTAAATAGCTATATGTCATGGCATGCAAACAGTCAACAACAGAACTGATACGATGCAGTGTAGATAGAAGATAGTGGAGGGACATGATCGCCTACGCAACCGGTATGGGACATGATGATGACTATGATTGTTTTCTAAAATGAAAATGTTCCCTTCCAATGTACCCTCTATACAAATATGAATCTAAACACTTGTATATTAATGTTCTTGATATATTTCTAATATTGCGTGCGATTTATTCTCCTGTCACCCACATGAAAACTGAAATCTCCCACCATGTGGTTACACTGACCAGGTTTAAAGCTTGCAGATATGTCAAGGGAAGTAATTAAGGAAAGGAGAAGACGCGAGTCATCTCATGTGACAATCATTACGAGGACATTGTGAAGAAATGAAAGAAAAAAGTGAAAAAAATATATATGAAGAGAAATGGTTGACACAACTAAGTATTGGGATGTGAGACGTCAAATGTCAAAGAAATGTACAACCCCAAGTGTAAAGTCATATCCGCCCCTGTAACGGGAAAAAAGTGACTCGTATTCCTAGCTCATTATCAAATGTCCACACTGATAAATTTCATGGCGTCAGCAGTCAACTTCACATTCCCCAAACAACCATCAGTTTGTCATGAAAGATGATCCCACTTGCTTCCCATTTCTTTATTCATTTTCTTGTTTTTCCTCAATCATCAATCTTAGCTGCAACGATGTCTGTTTTGTGAGCAAATTAACTTTCTTTATTCTTAAATTTATTATATTCAAATGCACGTTACTTTTTCGAACATTTTTTGTAGAAATCAACGATGCTTATATTTTCTAGATTTTTTATGTTGTGCACCGAATGCTCTTTTTATATTGTTCCCATAGAAACTTATATTCTGTAGCAGTTTCCCACTCTCCATAAATATGGCTAGGTCATCCAAACATCATAAATAATATGCAGTTTATTCTTTACTTGACATTCAAGCATAATGCACGCAAAACTCGTTATGCATCACCCGTATTGGGAAACGAGATATAAAAACATAGGCAAAGTACACATAATATGTATCTTTCTACCCGTACAATATTGGACTTATATTTTCAATTTATAAATAGTATATTTACTTATCCCATTTACTTATGTGCGGGGTAGCAGTGTTGGGAGATGGATATTCTAGGTGAGGTGTGTGTGTGTGATTTGCGTAACTGACCATTCATAAAAAGAGAGATAGACTCAGGATGTAACAAAGCTTGTCAAATTATTGTACGAATATCACCACTACTGCATAACAGAGATATAACGTTAGAAGCGAATCGAGCTATGTATAAGACTATCATTATCCCAAAGTTATGCTTCGAGTCCCAGACCTGGACTCAAAAACTATTAGAAAAATAACCACCGCAGAAATGAAGTGTGTCAGACGCATGACAGGAAACAGCCTGAGATATAAGATCAGAAATGAAGTGTGTCAGACGCATGACAGGAAACAGCCTGAGATATAAGATCAGAAATGAAGTGTGTCAAACGCATGGCAGGAAACAGTCTGAGATATAAGATCAGAAATGAAGAGTTACGAAAAGGACAAGGAACGGAACTAGCTATTAAATACATACAGCGACAACATATTATGTGGTTCTGACGTGTGATAACACATCGAGAACTAAATCTAAGACAATGAGTTACCAGCAAACGATACGAGAACACCAGACCAAGAGGCCGATCAAGAAAAAGGTGGATAAACGGAATACTAGAAACACTCGAAGGTATAACAGCAGAAAAGGACAATAGAAGAGCAAGAAATCACGAATCATATCTCCTCTCAACGCCGAAATACAAATGATGAAAGAAAGAAAGAAAGAAAGAAAGAAAGAAAGAAAGAAAGAAAGAAAGAAAGAAAGAAAGAAAGAAAGAAAGAAAGAAAGAAAGAAAGACCATTCATTCAACACGTTTTCTTCATGGAGCCCTGAAGCTGAAGCGACGATTCATAATTGTCGATGGTTAGGAGCCCCTTTGCTCGTATCGTTTCGTTTGTAGGTGAAGATACAAAGACCTATCTCACGCTCTTCTGGTAGCCTCAAGCAGTGTCAATTGATGTATACAAATGTAAAGGTTCCCTTCACGCCTTGCTAGGCGTATGGGGAATATGTTGTTAGTGACAGTATTTGTGTGTGCCAGTTGATGGCGTTGTAAAATTTAATGATAACGTAACTACCTCATAAACTTGAGCTCTGTGCTCATCTCTACTTGTGTGTGTGTGTCGTGTATGTTAAGTGTCGTGTATGGTATATTTCATGTATGGTATGTGTCGTGTATGGTATGTGTCGTGTGTGCTATTTGTACTGTAAGGTATGGGCCATGTATGGTATGGGTTATGTATGGTATGTGCCGTGTATGGTACGTGTCATGTATGATATGTGGCATGTATGGTATGGTCATGTATGGTATGGGTCATGTATGGTATGTGTCATGTATGATATGTGCCGTGTATGGTACGTATCATGCATGTTATGTGTCATGTATGGTATGAGTCATGTATGGTATGTGTCATATTTTGGTATGTGTCGTGTATGGTATGTGTCATGTATGGTATGGAGTACAAGAGCTATAAGAGCTACAAGAGTATGCTCGTTATTTTTTTCCTTCTTCTTTTCCTTATTTGCCTTTCAACGTTATGAGAGAGATACGGTTTACTGTATTTTGTTCTTCATTTATTCTGTCTTGCTGTTATGTTTTCTAGTGTTTCGAAGTCTATTTTCTTGATCCATCCTATGATTTGGTTTTCTTGTATCGTTAGTTGTTGACTTATTGTTTCATTTTTTCTTTATTTGTGTCTTATTGTGTAAGCAGACAATTTAATATGTTGTTTATTTACAAATGTGTATTCCATAACGGGTATTGTTCCTGGTGTGTTTTTTTTAAATTCTTAATTTCTTATTTTATATCCCAGGCTGCTTCCTATCATGTGTCTGGCACGTCTTGTTTCGTTGATTCTTGTTTCCCCCCCCCCCCCCCCATTGTTCTTGAATCTAGCGTCAAGGCTTAACTTTGTTAGCACAACGTTAGAATGAAGATTGTGTTGTAGGCTCCAATTTCATTAATTGATTCACCTACTTTAATTTTTGTTTCTCCACGTGTTTGACACAGGATGTTGTTTCCAAAAAAATTCTCTGACGTCATCATTCACAGTGTTTCTTTAGTAGTATGACTGGTTTTTGTCAACTTTCCCATCTCAAATTATGCAGTCTTCCTTTTTAGAGCTTTAAATAAGGAATACGTTTTAACATTGACAAAGTAAGGTGGACGAAATATATGGCCTTGATCCATTAGAACGATCTGTGATAGGTGTACAATAGCTGTGATAGGTGTACAATAGCTGTGATAGGTGTACAATAGCTGTGATAGGTGTACAATATTGTAATACCTGGAATCTTACCATCATTACACAGAAGGCAGTATACACAATATTTACCAAGCTCCAAAAGGGAGGACTACAAAAGGAGGAGCACCCAACATAGATAGGAGCACAACTAGACCGTCAAGAGAACATGAAAAATCCTGTAGAAAACCTAAGAGGGCAACACGAAGACTAAAAAGGCTTTTTAGTAATTCATGGGGAGCAGTTAGAGAAACTTAGGAAGCTCTATCTGGGCTATGTTCGCTCTGGTTTGAAACACGTTAGCTCTCTACTAATAACATGTAGCAAAACAAATACAGAAGACTGCACTACGACTCATTGAGTTATTGAGTTATTTGCGGGTCATCATCATTGCACTCCGAACATGTCCATCGGTGCTCAGATCCCCTCCTCAGCAATTCCCGCAGTGTCCAGCGACTGACGACTCCAGTTCTATGTTGGTTGATAAGTCTTCTTACACGACCACTAAGTTTCTCATTTCTGGCTGTGCCCATCTTAACTCCCATTTCCATCATCCGAAGAAGTGACGTGGATCTGTGTTTGTCGAAGTCCTGTGCTCTTCCAACATCTCGGAGGGCATTGATGATGTCCGCCCGATCCATTGTTGCCCGTCCTCAACGACAGCGCAGCTAGCCAACCTGTCCGCCCTTTCATTTCCCTGTACTCTCGCATGTCCAGGGACATAGAGAAAGGTGACCTAACGTATTTTGGATTTCTGCAACGACTCTACCCATTGCATGCGTACAGAGCCCACCTCCACTTTTTTATTATCATGCTCATCGAATCACTCAGTATACATGCGTGGGTGTAGTCTTGTAACTCTAACCATTTGAATGCCTTGGTCACTGCCATCGCCTCCATTGTCATGCTACTCGTGGTCATGACGTATGCACCACTGTCTTCTTTGACTATTCTGCCTGCCGAGCGTGCTGTAAATGCTCATGCACTTCTTTGGTGTCGTCTTACAGATCCGTCTATATAGATGGCTGCATCTTTCTCATCGGTGTTATCGCAGATGAGAATGTTGACCTCAGCATTAACCACGACCGGCTCATCAGTGGCGCAATGAGGTCCACACCGAACGCAGTATGCGAAATAGACTGCAATATATTAAAAAAAGAAAAGTACACCTGTCACGCCAAGTGGCGTATAGGGAATATGGTGTTAGTGACCATCAATTTTACAGACCTTCGGCACATGGTTTTTGTGGTAATGTGGTCGGTATTACGCTCGTACCGCTTTACGTTCCCAGAAAAAATTCGGTACCCATTAAAGGCTAGGTGAACCGGACAGTCATTTGGGATCGAACCCTACCTTTTGTCCTTTGTAGACCAGTTCACTAAACACTGAGCTATCGCGGCTCCCTAAATAGACTGCAATGTCAAACCTTAAAGACGAGAAGAGATAAGACTGACCAATGTGGTACTTTTGAAAGAGAAATAAGAATGGAGAGAGACCATCCTAACAGAAAGTTACTGGATACATGGTTTCTTAATCAAAGAATCAAACAGATCCCAACTTCAACAAACATCAAGAGTCATCAAAGAACTGTCATCAAATGCAAATTACATAAACCCATAAATCTATATAGAAATGTTAGAATAAATGAAAATGCTGACGAAATATCAAAAACAACCGCCTCAAGGAAAACCATCGATACTTATCCAGATGACTGGATATATGTATATACTGATTGGCAACTATCAAAACTGGATATGGAATTTTGATACAGTATCCACTTGCTGCAGCAGAAGAACTATATCGTCCATGTGGTGAAGTCTGCATCAATTATGCAGCCTTAGAAACATTAGTGTACCATCTGAATACTGTTTTTTTATACCACACCATCAAAGAAAAGAAATATAGTCATATACACTTACTCTAAATTCGGCCTGTAACCACTAGGTGGTAACGCAAACAAACCAGAAATCACACAGCTCATGATAGACATAGATAATCTCATTCATTAACACACATCACATAAGGCTAGTGATACAATGGATCCCAGGACACTCTACATACCAGGAAATGATAAGGCAGATATATCAGCTAAGAGAAGAACCAGACATACACAATTCAACGCCGACATCTCACTAAACACAGCCAAACAAATCATAAACTTCAACAGTAACCTGGAGAGAACTTTTTAAATACATGACAAGGCTAAAACCCCATGACAACATTAACAACCTAAAATGAAGAGACGAAATCGCCATCTTCAGACTGAGAACATATCATTTAGCATTGAACAACCACATCAATTGGATACAAAGAAACCCCACTCCAGCATGTCCCCTGTATGAACACCCACATGAAACAGTAGAACATCAACTTTTTGACTGTCACCGACATCAGAGCGGCTACTTTCTCAAAGACCTGATAAATGGAAAACTTTTGTATGGAACACCAAGGAAGCTCAGAAATACATACAGATATCATTACATGGCATTGGGCCGAAGGGCGCCAGCTCACGGGCTTCTGGATCCACAACAACAAGAACATGAGAATAAGTGATTGTACGAGAAAGCGAGATATGTTTTACGGCAGGCTGGGTGTAGCATAGACAGCTAAGAAGAGTAATGTTTATAAAGAGATCAACGCAAAAGAGATTCAAAGATTATTTTTGGCTATGAGAAATGTATAATCAGACTATATTGTGAACACGGGGACATTTGAGAGAGGAAGAGATAGAGAGAAACAGAGAGAAAAATATATAGAGAAAACTTAGAGAATGGTGTGGTATGAAGTCGACAACAGAATGTGAGAAATAACTGTAGGTATAGCAGGTTGTGGGGAGGCATGATCACCAACGCCAGTAGGAACGTTACAGGACGTAGATTACGTACAGACACGAATACATATACATACATAAAAACGTACATACACACAAACACACATACATATATATATATGTATATATATATGTATATATATATATAGTTACACAGACGCACACACATATATATATAGAGAGAGAGAGAGAAGGGAGGAAGAACGTTCCTCAGTTTTATGTAGACCAAGTTCTGATATATCGATGCGAATCCTGAATAATCGAACAGCAGGCAGGAACATCTCTGGAGACTACTAACATGTAATTTTAGAGAAACATGTTGGAAATAGCACACGACTGCTACAACGAATAATCAGTTTGTTACAGAAGAGGGGCGATGGAATAAAATAAAAAAAAAGCTTCTTATTAACATTAGGCGCATACAAACATCACATTTTGGCCATGTAATAAGAAAGGAACCTCTGGTACATGCAGCTAGAGCTACAAAAAATGAGGGATAGCATAAACAGAAGGAAAGACAGAAAAAAATGCAACTAAGGAGAAAAGCAATGTAGGAAGTTATCGGATGAGCTAATAAACAACCGTAGACAGAGTTTTAGAGCCACGTGATCACTTACGTCAGTATACACGATAATTATGTTTTATTTTCTAAAACAAAGCCTATCGGAACTCTATCATCCCGTCTCGTCTCATAAAATTAGATAATCGTAAAATACTACATCTGAAGCTATGATGAGCTTGCATTTATTGAATGGGTAATATACTTATCAGATTATATATTATTACATTTTTATATTATTACATTTATATATTATTACATTTATATATTATTACATTTATATATTATTTACGAAATAGAAATTCAAAAGAGGCAGCACGTTAGTGATCTGTGGAGTTTATCAACCGTTAAAGTCTTATAAGTTTGTCATCAGAGCCCGCTGCAGATGAAAAGATCATATCTTTCTTCGAGAGAGAACCTACTTTCGAGCATTCCAGAGTTTGAACGAGAAATTCAAGATAAATTTGATCCTGAATTTGAACGATGCTTCTATGTTCGAATTGCGCGGGCGTAGACTTTGTGGAAAAAAAATGGCATATGTAAATTAGAGAGAAATAAAGAAATTGATTAGATTACTTTATTGCATGTTCAATTCACCACTTGCGACACGCTCGCCGACTGTTTAACAATGACTATTGGAAATTTCCCGGACTGTCTCAAGAACAAAATTACAGCCTTTCCTTATTTAATTTTGACCACTGTTATTTTTTTAAATAATTCCCTTGGGAACATAAACAACGATTACAGCGTCTCTTTTATGCCAGTAAGACACTTGAAAGTGTCTTTGTAACAGGGGAGGGGGGGGATGTGAGAATGTGTAACAATAACATGAGTGAGTGATTCAGGAAAACGGGGACATTACACGGGAGAGAGTGAGTGAGGATATCACCTCAGGTAGAAGAACGAATTCTCGGGATTTTGAGAGGGTGCAATGAAAGGGGATGTGAGGATGCAAGAAGGTCGGGGATTGGCTGAAGATGAAAGATATAGTCGAATCACAAGGTTAGGTGGAGAGTTTTACTCATACGGTAGGCCTGAGAGCAGGGTCGCCGGAAGGAGGTAGCCATTATGGCTTACCAACCTTCAATTGTGTCGTGTAAAGTGTTCCTGTTTAACTATATGGGAACTGAGAGTTCAGCCGTTGATTAGTGTTAGTTGGACAGTTTAAGTCCTAATGTGAGGATGTGCGAGCAAGGAGCTCGCTAACTAATTCAGCTTTAGTTGGAAAGCTGAGTATTTTTCCTATTCGTTATGTGGTAGCAAGGAGATCGCTAACTGATTCAGCATTAGTGGAAGAGCTGAATATTTCATGTCAATTATGTTTGAGCCACAGTTCAGTCTTGTGGTTAAAATCAAGACGGTTAGGATGTTTACGTAGGGGAGAGAGTTTGAGTTATACAGTAAGAGGAAGAGTTTCAGTGTGATCCATGGGAGTGCTAGAATGGATGAGACACAAGTGTAATGAACGGTACCTATAATATATTTAATGTGTGTGAGCAGCCGAACGCTGAGTATGTCGCTGGTTTTGTCCACTTTGTGGTGTTCCTGGTCAGATGAACTGTAAATAAACTCAGTTATGATCGTTATGGTGAAGAATGAACAGTAGGGTTATGGAGAAGTCTGGGGTCTGAACGTCTGCGTGGCTGTCCATCGGTAAAACAACGCGAAGTACCGCTATACGGAGATCACAAGCCGGAAGCTCTGCATTAGTTTCCTGGCCAGTCTTGAACTGCTGTTCCATCGAGCAAGAAAACAGCTCAGTGTAGCAGAGAAGATATGCGTACATCTTTTCTCAAGACAGACTAAAGCCATCTGCTATTCCAGCATCATCTACAGTGTCAAAGAGAAACACCTTCAAGTTCAGTTTAGTGAACAATGAGAAGTTACAGAGGGATAAGCCAGGTGACTAACGAGAGTGCTGCACCACTGGTGTGTCTATAGCACTGTTATTACTGCGGTCTGATAAGTTAATTTAGCATCCGAAGAAAGAGTGTAGAAGCGACGAAGTCTAAGAGTAAAAAGTAACGTAAAGAGCCCCCGTGGCGTATAAGGAATATGATGTTAGTGACCACAATTTTTGTAGACCTTCGGCACATTATTTTTGGGGCAATGTGGTCGGTATTACGTCCGTGTGGCTTTAGTTTCCCAGAAGAAAATCCGGTACTTTTTTAAAAGTCTAAAAGGGTTATCGTAATATTGACGACTTTAGTGATAAAAGAAATTGTGAAATATTAATGTGGTACGCGTGTGGCTGATCTAGAAAAGGTGAATAGTAAAACTATTCAGTAATACTAATAGTAATAGTAAAAGTAAAGTAAAGTACCCCCATCACGCCAAGTGGCGTATAGGGAATATGGTGTTAGTGACCATAAATTTTACAGACCTTCAGTGCGTGATTTTTGGGGTAATGTGGTCGGTATTACGCTCGTGCCGCTTTACTTTCCCAGGAAAAAATCCGCACTTGGCTGTTGCGCTTGCTTTCCATTCAGATGTTCAGGGTTAAATTCCAGAAGTTGCGGAATCATTTTCAGATCTACAAGACTTCGGGGTCACTCAGCCAAGAAATGTGTATGGTCTGGCCTGATATCGAATACATCACCCAAACCCAAAAATATGCCGCTGTTCGGAGAAATATGGTCACTAACACATCCAGAGGCATCCAGAGGAAGTTGCTGAGTCACTACGAAATCCACGTCAAGTTTCATCATCATCATCGAGTGCCATCTCCGCATCGAAGGTTGGCAACCATGGAGCGTCATTCTGCTCTGTCTCTTGCTTTTGATGGTGCAGGTTGTCATAGGCTGGTTTGTCCATCTTTTGATGTTACTCGTCCATGTTAATCTTGGTCTGCATAACATAAAGTTTATTGAACTGAAAAAACATTGTACGAAGGAATGAAATGTAGTTTAATGCTGCAAGGGCAGCTTACAGAAGCATATTTGAAATAAGAACAAGAGTTCGGTAGGGATGCCTTCTATCTCCATTTCTCTTATTGCTGGCCATAGATTTGATTATGAGTAAAACACAAAGAAACAGAAACGGAATCCAATGGTCACTGACCAAACATCTTGATGACTTAGACTTTGCTGATGACATAGCTCTCCTATCACACAGCCATCAACAGATGCAGGATAACATGAGCATACTTGATGACTTAGACTTTGCTGATGACATAGCTCTCCTATCACACAGCCATCAACAGATGCAAGATAAAATTAGCATACTTGATGAGAGACCACAACAGCTGAAACTGAAAATAATTAATGAAAAGACCAAAATTATGAGAATTAATACAGTTGGCAATAACAATAGGAGAAATATCTCTATTAGACGTTCAATATTACATATATCTGAGCAGCAATATAGACAAAGTAGCAGGTACACATAATGATACCGAAATAACGATTAGAAAATAAAAAGAATTCTTCGCTACGCTAGGAAATTTGGAAATCCAAAGAAAGTAGTTAAATACAGAAATTAAAATTTTAAATTCCACTATTAAGTCAATCCTATTATATGGCTGTGAAACATCGAGAATAACAAAAATGACAATCAAGAAGATATAGATATTAATTAATGGATGCTTGTGCAGAATGAAAAGATAGTAATGGCAGGACAAATTCACTATTGAAGAATTATGGAAAATGTCCCAGTCAAATATTAGTTGACAAAGAGATACAACGAAGAGAATGTCGCTGGATAGGACACACACAGCGGAAGCCAACTGAGAGCATTACAGGACAAGCCTTTATTTGGAATCCCCGGGTGAAGAGACACAGAGAAAGTCCAAAATATTCTTCGAGAAGACAGGTGGAAGTAGAAATGAAGATGATGGGGAAGACATGGAATGATCTAAAAAGAATAGCAAGTAATCGAACGGCTTGGAAAATGTTTGTTGAAGACCTATGCTCTCTAGGAAGTTGAAAGGAAGAAGAACGCTGCCAACCCCATACATCTTTTTCCCCATACGAATAGTAATGCTTGGAGGCAACCGTTACTTTGCCAAAAACAGAATATATCAGGTCTCTACACTAAAGCTACAATAAATGCAATTTTCATTTTATTATATTGCATTTATGTATTTTATTTATTGTGTCCAATTATTAATTTATTAAGTTATTTATTTGTATAATCATCATCATCATCATCGAGTGCCTTCTCGGCAACGACGTTTTGGCTACCATGGAGCGCCATTCTGCTCTGTCTCTTGCTCTGATGGTGCAGGTTGTCATAGGCTGATTTGTCCATCTTTTGATGTTACTCGTCCATGCTAGTCTTGGTCTGCCTCTGCCTCATTTACCTTGTATTTTCCCCTTTAGGATTACCTTTAGTAGGCTGTTGTGTCTTTTAACATGGCCCAAAAATCGTATTTGTCTTGTTTGAATTGTGCTTAGTAGTTCTCTTTTCATGTTTTAGTTGTTTTAAGAATTCGTCATTTGTTTTCTTTTCCTCCATCCAATTCTACCTATTCTTCTATATACCAATTCTATACCAAATACCAAATCCATTTCAAAGGATTCAATTCTCTGTTCAGTTTTCTTGTCTAATGTCCATGTTTCTGCACCATATAGGAATATTGAGAAGATGTAACAATTTGCTATTCTTAGTTTTAGACCTGGTGTTATTTGTTTTGATGTTACTTTGTTATTCATGACATTAAAATTACTTTTTGCCATTCCTATTCTTTTGTTTATTTCAATTGTACGTTTTCCATCACTGGTTATAATATGTCCAAGGTAGTTGTAGTTCTGAACTGTCTCCAGGTCTATTCCTTCTATTTTGATATTCCCTTGTGGGTTTTGAGTATCTTATTTGTTTATGATCATAGTTTTAGTCTTTTTGATATTCATATCTATTCCATATTTTTTACTTGTCATGTTTATTTCATTAAGTAATTGTTGTAGATCTTTAGGATTTTCTTATAGTTGTTCAGTATCGTCAGCATATCTTAGGTTATTGATTATCTTTCCATTAATTTGTAGGCCTGGAATCTCTATGATGTTTTTAAAGATTTGCTCAGTGTATAGATTGAACAAGCTTGGTGATAGGATGCATCCTTGTCTTACTCCTCTTTTTATATCAATGGGTGTAGAGTTCTCCTTGTTATATTTTATTATTGCTGTTTGCTCCCAGTATAGATTACATATTAGTCGTATGTCCATGTCATCTACATGTATCTCTTTTAGGCATTCTATAAGTTGTTTGTGGTGTACTCTATCAAAAGCTTTGGTGTAGTTTATGAAGCAGGCATATATTGGTTTGTTTACTACTGTGCATTTTTCAATTAATGTTCTCATGCAGAATATGACTTCTTTTGTCCCGCTATTTTTCCTAAATCCAAATTGCTGCTCATCTAATTCAGTATTATTACACTCTGAAACTTGAAGATAAAAGACCATACACTCCCTATTGACCACAACCCAACATATCTTGGTGTCACCATGAATCGCAGAATGATTTGTAAAAATCGATGGACAGAGCAAGGATAAAAGCCAGAAAACGAACAAATATTATGAAGAAATTGGCAGGAACGAACTGGGGGGCAGACAGCAATATTTTGAAAAGATTATACGTAGGAAGAGTCAGACCAGCTCTAGAGTATGGAGTCACAGCCTGGGCTATGGCTTCCAAATCACACCTTAGCAAAATTAACAGAACACACAACCAGACTGCCCGTATCATCACTGGTGCTATGAAATCTACACCTATCAAGACTCTAGAAACAGTAACAGGTTTACAACCCTTAGATGACAGACGGGTCACTAAAGTATTGCAACAAGCGGAGAAATATAGAAGGCTCCTTAGCCACCCCATGCACAAAAGAATATCTGGTTCCGGAATTGTTGAGGAGCAACTTCGCTGCAATTGCCAATGAACTAACTACTGGAGACCCAGTACTTTTCCAAACAAGATCGAAACCCTTGGGCCCATCTAATATGTCTCCTCATGGAAAACATAAAATACCAGAACTTAAGGAAAATATAACAGGAATCATTAAAAAAAGGCACCCAATCAGACACATAAAGAAAACACGTAGCAGAAAAACACATACACGATACCTACCCACAGGACTCTTGGTCCCACATATACACAGATGGCTCTGCTACAAATTCCACCAGAAATGGAGGGGGAGGTGTGTTCTTGACGCTGACCAATCAGGACGAGATCACCAAGTCAATAGCTACTGGGAAATTCTCAAACAACTTTAAAGCAGAAACTGAGGCCATCAGAGATGCTGCAACACTGGCTACTCAACACAGAAATAACATGCACACAAAATTGGTGATTCTGACTGATGCACTGTCAGTATTATCAGCTCTAAAAAGCCCCAAGAACAATGAACTAGATGACTTGAGAACTACCCTGGTCCAGCTATGCAATAACTTCCAGAGAGTAGTCATTCAGTGGATACCATCACACTGTAATATACACGGGAACGAACACGCAGATAAATTAGCTAAGGAGGGAGGGAGATTACCACAAGAGAACCATCCGCTCAGTTATGTTGAAGCCAAATCCATCCTCTAGGGTCAGTTCCATGAAAATTGGAAACGAGAACACCCAAAGCATAACGAGAGTGACGGATACTACCAACTATCAAGGAGGGATCAAGTCATCATACTTCGCCTACGCAGGAGAGTCTGGAATCCTACTCTGATTGAGTCTTGTTCACAGACAGAGAGAGAGAGAGAGAGAGAGAGAGAGAGGGAGAGAGAGAGAGAGAGAGAGTATTATTAAAATTACGTGTATTTGCTATTTAATGATCAAGTACGATGCATGCTGGTATAGGTGAACGCGTCTCTCCACAACTTTTGATCTCGACAGTTATTTATCATTTCTGTTGTTAACCTTCTGCCAAGCCATTCTCTTAAGCTGTTCGGTATCTTTTCTCTTTCTTTCCCGCGATCTCGTCGGTCCACTATTTACCCAGTTGTCACAATATATTCCAGTTGTTCTCTTCTCATTACATGGCGAAAAAATGATGATTGTTTCTTCCTAATATTGGAAATTAGCTCTCCTTTTGATGTGGCCTCTTTCAGAACGTTTTCACTACTCTTCTTAACTGTCCATGGTATTCTCAAAATTCTTCTGTAAAACCACATTTCTACGGTCTCCCTCCAGTTATTTTCTTGTCTGTTGTCCTATTGTCCATGATATGATTCACATTCTCATGTTAAGACTGGCTCTGCATAACTTTTAAGAACACTTTTTCTTGTTTATATAGTCAAAAATGGATTGCACAGTATCTTCCTCATTTTTTTTAAAAGCAACTTTTTGCCGGAGCTATTGTGTCTTTCACCTCTGTTCTACGCCTATCATCTTTTTGTACATCTCATTTGCTGATTAAATTTATAAAAATTAACGTCTGAGGACGGATTAATTCACTTCATGTTATTTTAATTGTAACAAAAATAATTGATTCCGTTTTTTATCAATTCAGAGTTCGAATGTCCTTCTGGAACGAATGAAGTTCGAACTTCGAGGCACCGCCGCATAAATATATACTAACGTTAATGTCTTTACCATTAACAAGAAAGAGAGTTCTTGGGTGTTATGGAGGACGGTCTTAACATATGGCTGTGAATCGTGGACAGTTGGACAGCAGACAAGAGGATCACATGAGCCTGTGGAAATGTGGTTTTACAGAAGAGTATTGAGAATACCATGGACAGCTAAGAAGAGTAATGAAGGTATTTTGAAAGAGGTCAAAGCCAAAAGAGAGCTGATTTCCAATATTAGGAAGAAACAATCATCATTTTTTGGCCATGTAATGAGAAGAGAACAGCTGGAATATATTGTAACAACTGGAAAAATTGAGGGACGAAGAGATAGAGGGAAGCAAAGAGAAAAAATACCAAACAGCTTAAGAGAATGGCTTGGCAGAACAACAGAAATGATAAATAATTGTCGAGATCGAAAGTTGTGGAGAGACATGATCACCTAGGCCAGTAGGCCCTGTACTTGATGATGATGATGATGATGATGATGATGATGATGAATGTCTTTACCATCAACAAACCCTAAACATCCATTACAAATTCCCGTTTTTCCTTTTGGCCACTGTGTGTAATTTCCTTATAATTTGTAATAGTAAACTCTACTAGTGGCTCAGAAAGCTAATTATACAATAGTCTTCGCATTCAATATCTCATATCTTGCTTCCCAAACACTACGATTATAGACGTTAATAGAACATTTGGAATGTATCTCCCATTACTGATACCCCAAAATGCCCCTACCAGTCTCAGTTCCCTGTAATGCTATATTGTCTGGCCCTTTACTTTATGTTTGTAAGATTCTATTACAATGTCACGCTAACGTATCTGCTTTCACCGTGTAAGTGAAATAAAATGTATTTCAGTAGTTCTCAAACCTGCACATTTGCAATGTGCTGAAAATAGGTTGTAGTTTTGATCTTTTAACGTTCACACTTTTTCACGTTTGTACTATGATAAATCTTGATTTCTACACAAGATATCTTAAATGGTAGTCATCATCATGTGCCTTACTGGTTGGCGTAGGTGATCATGTCCGTCCACAATCTTCTATCTACAGTGCATCGTACCACTTCTGTTGTTGACTGTTTTCCATGCCATGACACCAAGCTATCCCGTATTTTTTTCTTTGTAGCCCGCGATCTTTCTTTCCTTTTATTTTGCCAGTTGTTACTAAGTATTCCAACTGTCCTCTTCTCATGATGTGCCCGAAAAAGGTTGATTGCTTCTTTCTGATGTTTTTTAAGAGCTCCCTTATTGTGTTGGCTTCTTTGAGAACTTCCTCCTTGGTCTTTTTGAAATGGTAATACAAAGATAAAATGATCGTGGGTTTCATTCAAGTTTGAACTCCATAATCACACAATACCTAGTTCACTAAATTGAGAAGGGAGGTAATGACAGTGTGAAAGAGCACTGGCTTTCCCACTTCTAATTTCAGTATCCAGCCTCATCATTATCATCTGGTGTCACACCGGTTGGCGTAGGCGATCATGTCCTTCCACAAGCTTCTATCTACAGTGCATTGTATCAGTTCTGTTGTTGACTGCTTTCCATGACACGACACCAAGCTATCCAGTATTTTCTCTCTTGTCGTCCGCGATCTCCCTTCCCCATGTAGCACTTCACTTCCCTATATAGCACTTCATTTCCCTATGTAACACTTCACTTCCCTATGTAGCACTTCACTTCCCTGCGACATTACATTTTGCGGAACATCACTTGGCTATAATTGCCATCGACCATTTAAATAAATAAAAGAAAAGTTATGCTTTCCGGCACACAGCAAATTGGCGTTAGTTTCCGCTGCTTTCACGACCGTCGGCACATCTGATACGTCATTTCATCACCACTTCAGTTGCTTTACCTTTCCAAAGAAAATCTATGGTCTCTTCTTTCTCTTCTTCTCCTTCTTCTACCTTTTTTTTTTAGCTCCCAGTGGAGTATAGGTCTTCAACAAACACTTTTCAAGTCGTTCTGTTTTTTTGCCATTCTTTTAAGATTATTCCATGTCTTCCCCATCATCTTCATCTCTGCTTCGATCTGTCTTCTCCAAGAATTCCTTGGTCTTCCTCTTTGTCTTTTCCCCTGGGAATTCCAAAAAGGGCCGGTTGTGTAATACTCTCAGTTGGCTTCCGTAGTGTGTGTCCTATCCAGCGCCATCGTCTTCGCTGTATCTCTTTATCCACTGGTGTTTGACTGGTATATTTCCATAATTCTATGTAAGTGATTTTGTCCCGCTATTTCCATCCTTTTATCCTGCGCAAGCATCCATTAATGAAAGTCTGTATCTTCGTGATTGTCAATTTTGTTGTTCTCCATGTTTCACAGCCATATAATAGGACCGCCTTAACATTTGAGTTGAAAATTAAAAAAAAAAAAATTAAATTGTCAAAATCTATGGCATTAATGTTAAAAGCACGTGGAGGCCCAGAAGACATGTTTTTTCGACTTCAGCGTTCAAGTCATTACGAGCTTGATTCGTTGTCATGAGACATGGTGCAGTAAAAAAAAGTACCCCCGTCACGCCAAGTGGCTTATAGGGAATATGGTGTTAGTGACCCGTCACGCCAAGTGGCTTATAGGGAATATGGTGTTAGTGACCATAAATTTTACAGACCTTCGGCACATGATTTTTGGGGTAATGTGGTCGGTATTACTCCCGTATCGCTTTACTTTCCCAGAAAAAAATCCGGTACTCATAAAAGGCTGGGTGAACCGGAAGCCGTCGGTTGGGATCGAACTCTACCTCTTATCCTTTGTAGTTCAGTTCAATATCCACTGAGCTATCGCACATGATGGAGTGGTAGGAATAATATCATGACACAAGATGAGTTAGTCGCAAGGTAGTGACTCGCATGTGTGTGTGTGTGTGTGTGTGTGTGTGTGCGTGCGTGCGTGTGTGTGTGTCTGTGTGTGATGATTCCCCCCTAAACCTGCGCTGTGGCTGACACATTCAGTCGTCGGCAGGCTGGATATAGATGGCTAGTACGATCTGGGGGAAAAACATTTCAGGACGAGTACTAACTACTTTGCTGTCACGGTTTCTTTATCTTTTGTTGCGGCTTTTATTCCATTTCTGGAGTATGTCAGGTATTTCCCATGGGGCCAGGGAATAAATGTCACATGTCCAGCTCAATACAGTCACGACGAGAAGGTGGTTAAATACTTTTCTCTAAAGTTCATAGGGAAATCGGTATTCCAACGTTGTGCTATCTATGCCGGACCTCGACGATAGACTCTTGAACAATTTTTTTAAATAAGTGATTAGACAGAAGGATAAAAATACACCACAACGAGTCTATAATAAACGTGATGGGAACACTAGACTCAAAGGCTACCAAGAAAAAAGATGGATTGATTGAAATATTATAAATACTAGGAAACTTAACAACAAAAGTGGCCAACAGAAGCAAAAAAGACCAAAGACAATATCTCGCCTCGTCGCTGAAAGGCAAATGAGGAAGAAAAGAGGAAGAGAAACGTTTTGATCTCACAGTGTTTTGGACCCGTCCTATTCTATTTTTGGAGAACTGTAGAGTTTTACCAATTCAGCCACACTCTCTCCCCTGGTTATCGACCAAATCTGTTACAACATAATACTACAGGTCTACAGTAGACTTTGTTGAAATAGTTGGTTCACTTCTTTGCCGCGCAAGTTATCTTGGCTCAGATCTTATCCATATAGATGGTTACTTATAAATGGGGTGGTTGGGGGGGGGAAGTGTTGATACAGCTCTTCGGGGTTAACTCAGCTAATAAAATTAGTATACGAACCGTTAAAGTTAATAAACAGCTTTCCAAAACATGAGGAAGATACTATGCAATCCATTTTTGACAATCATCATCATCATGTGCCATACTGGTTGGCGTGGACGATCATGTCCCTCCACAATCTTCTATCTACAGTTCATCGTATCAGTTCTGTTGTTGGCTGTTTTCCATGCCATGACACCAAGCTATCCAGTATTTTCTCTCTTTGTCGTCCGCGATCTCTCTTTCCTTTTATTTTGCCAGTTGTAACCAAGTATTCCAACTTTCCTCTTCTCATGATGTGCCCAAAAAATGTTAATTACTTTTTTCTGATGTTTTTTAAGAGTTCGCTTTTTGTGTTGGCCTCTTTGAGAATTTCCTCATTGGTCTTTTTAGCTGTGATTTGTCATGATTAGTCTAGGCAATATAAGAAGGTAGTTTGCCGCTCCTTTCCTTCTTGGCAGTGACTGTACTAGTCGGAGATCACAGCCATTGTCTCTATACATGAGATTCTCTGCCTGCCATCGCAGTGGGGGGCCATAACCGGCACTACTTGCCGGCTGCTCCCACAACACCATCCACCACCTGCTCCAATGGCTTCACATAACCCTGATCTTTAACCCTGATAAACGGGAGCTCCACCTTGCCAAGGGCTTCCCGAAGACTAGCGGAGGAAAGGAGACGTTTTACACCACCATTGGTTGGGCAGAACTCAACCCCATTAACCGAATGACAATAGATACAAGAAAAACAGTTCTTAAAAATTATGTAGAGTCTGTCTTAACATATGGATGTGAATCATGGACAATAGGACAACAAAGAAGAAAATCACTGGAGTCTGTAGAAATGTGGTTTTACAGAAGAATGTTGAAAATACAATGAACTGCTAAGAAGATTAATGGAAACGTCCTGATAGAGGCCAAAGCAAAAAGAGAGCTAATTTCCAATATTATGAAGAAACAATCATCATTTTGTGGCCATGTTTGAGAAGAGAACAACTGGAATATATTGTAACAGCTGGGAAAATTGAGGGACAACGTAAAGAGAAAAGATACCAGACAGCTTAAGAGAATGGCTTGGCAGTAGGTCAACAACAGAAATGATAAATAACTGTCGAGATCGAAAATTGTGGAGAGACATGATCACCTACGCCAGCAGGCCCGGTACTTAATGATAACGATACAAACCGTGGGGATTAGGTGTGTTCCAATCCAGTTACAGACTGTAGGAATTTTCACTTCAAATTCGTGGTTTCCTCCATTCGAGCACTTTAAAGAACCCTTGGTAGTTTATAGTCGAAAAGAGTAGGCCTAAAATGACAACTGCCCAGGCAAAAGTTAATAAGCAAAACCCATCCATGCCGAAGACGGATGTGTCGGGCTTAAAGGCATATTGATGCTATGTCTTAAACTAGTGACATAACGCATCCACGCCTAAATACCGGGTGAACGCTAAAAAAAAAGTATCGGAGACCTTATCTGGAAAAGTACAGCGATTTGTCGCAGTCAATAAATGTACTGCCAGAGACGGTTGGAGAAAATATGGATGTTACAACATAATCGATATGTGTCCCAAGGATTGATGTGTGGTTTTCATATTTTTCTTATAGATCTCCTCCTACCATAGGCTTCTTGGTGAGTGATTGTTAGCGGGGAGTGATTGCTCATAGAAAGCGATTACTAAAATATTGTGATTGTTACAATACATTGCTTGCTTACATAAATTGATTGCTTAAACTTTTTTTGCTAGAAGACAATGAGTCCTGACAATAACTGATTACTGGCAGACATTGACTACTACATCATTTATGATTTTTTTTTAAATTATTTACTTAAGTATAGTCTAACAGAAAAAAAATAAATCTGAACGTGAACTAAAAATTAGGTCCAAAGGTGGTGGACATTTTTCTTTCCGAATCTGTGCTTTCTTCATGATTTAATCCCCCCCCCCCCTGGTCTCTGGTTAGTAAGATCCGATGTCTAGCCAACTCTGACTAGTAAGATCCGATGTCTAGCCATCTCTGGCTAGTAAGATCCGATGTCTAGCCATCTCTGGCTAGTAAGATCCGATGACTAGCCATCTCTGACTAGTAAGATCCGATGTCTAGCCATCTCTGGCTAGTAAGATCCGATGTCTAGCCATCTCTGGCTAGTAAGATCCGATGTCTAGCCATCTCTGGCTAGTAAGATCCGATGTCTAGCCATCTCTGGCTAGTAAGATCCGATGTCTAGCCATCTCTGGCTAGTAAGATCCGATGTCTAGCCATCTCTGACTAGTAAGATCCGATGTCTAGCCATCTCTGGCTAGTAAGATGCGATGTCTAGCCCTCTCTGGCTAGTAAGATCCGATGTCTAGCCATCTCTGACTAGTAAGATGCAATGTCTATCCATCTCTAGCTAGTAAGATCCGATGTCTAGCCATCCATGGCTAGTAAGATCCGATGTCTAGCCATCACTGGCTAATAAGATCCGATGTCTAGCATCTCTGGCTAGAAAGATCCGATGTCTAGCGTCTAGCCATCTCTGACTAGTAAGACCCGATGTCTAGCCATCTCAGGCCAGTAAGATCCGATGTCTAGCCATCTCTGGCTAGTAAGACCCAATGTCTAGCCACCCATGGCTAGTAAGATTCGATGTCTAGCCATCTCTGGCTAGTAAGATCCGATATCTAGCATCTCTGGCTAGAAAGATCCGATGTCTAGCGTCTAGCCATCTCTGACTAGTAAGACCCGATGTCTAGCCATCTCAGGCCAGTAAGATCCGATGTCTAGCCATCTCTGGCTAGTAAGACCCAATGTCTAGCCACCCATGGCTAGTAAGATTCGATGTCTAGCCATCTCTGGCTAGAAAGATCCGATGTCTAGCGTCTAGCCATCTCTGACTAGTAAGACCCGATGTCTAGCCATCTCAGGCCAGTAAGATCCGATGTCTAGCCATCTCTGGCTAATAAGATCCGATGTCTAGCATCTCTGGCTAGCAAGATCTGATGCCAAGCCATCTCTGACTAGTAAGATCCGATGTCTATCCATCTCTGGCTAATAAGATCCGATGTCTAGCCATCTCTGACTAGTAAGATCCGATGTCTAGCCATCTCTGACTAGTAAGATCTGATGTCTAGCCATCTCTGGCTAGCAAGATCCGATGTCTAGCCATCTCTGGCTAGTAAGATGCGATGTCTAGCCATCTCTGGCTAGTAAGATCCGATGTCTAACCATCTCGAAAACGGTGAAAAACAGTTTATGCGAGCATAAAGAATCCTTGGCAGTTAAAATAAGAAAATAAAAGGCCAGTAATGCTCAATAACTGATCAAAAAGTGTTAAATTAGAAATCTACCTGTGCCGACGCCGAACGTATGTAGTGAAGATGCGTAAATTTTGAGGTTTGTTGTTAACTAGCCACACAACCAGGCCCGCCTACTGGTCAATGCTATAAGTACAAAGAAATTCTCCACGTTGAACTTTCAATTTTTCAAGTGATCAATCCATCTTCATCACGTTAAAGCTAAAACTCCACCATAAGACCTCCCTGTAGAATGCTTATTGCAGTTTCCGTGCACGTCTATCTCAATAATTTAAGATTTGATGTGCAAGTGGCTTTTAAGTCTGAAATAATTTTTAAAAATGCAGGCGGAGAATAACTTAATGGAAAATATAAATAAAAAAGATAGGAAAGTTTAAAAATACGAAAGTAAAAGGGAAAAAATTCTACACAGGGAAAGAAAATGAATAGGAAAGTAAAACAGCAGATGGAGCTAATACAATTTTAAAAGCAGAAATAAAAATAAACGGAAGTAAATCACGAGGGAGGAGGGGGGTATACATTTTGGTAAATTTTTAAGTTGAAAGATATGAGATAAAGAGAAAATCAGGAAGGGAAAAAATACGAGAAAAGATTTAAAGAAAATAACGGTAGAAAAGACATGAGGGCTCACAGATGTACGTACACATTATAAGCAAAATGAAAAAAAAAATGGCTGCAGACAGAAAAAGGACACTCGTTTTAAATTAGTGTCTCCATTTACTTCTTTGAAAACCAGGCTTTAACGAGAGTCGGGCTGTTGATGTGGTCAGTTGATATTTTAAAGAGGGCATCCATTAGATGTGTAGTTGAAGGTCGTCTGAATGTCTTGGTCTAGAACAGCGTTTCTCAAACTGTGGTTCGCAGTCCCCCTTGGTGACGTAACAGGGCTAAACGAAGGCTTGCAGAAAAATATTATATTTTGCAGCTAAATGGAAACAGAATGAATTAACGAAACAAAAGACAATTATTTATTTTAATTATTATTATTATATTTATTACAGAATAGAAAAGAAATCGCAAAAATAAGTTCTGTCTTCCGTTAAAAAATAAAAATACCAGAATTTTCTAACGTAGAGCTTCCAAAACCGCAATCCCAGAAGAAAAAAATAAAGCAATTAATATCGTTATTAGTATTTCACATTGGTAAGAAATCATTTAAATCAAAATTTATAGATTTATAGTAGTTTATAGCATAATAGGAGTGTGCAGCTTAAAGTAAAGTAGATCCCATGGCAATCACTCACAGGTGAGTGAGCACGTGTAAATGTGACATTTCTTAAATTTTTTTTAATAAAGTAAAGTACCCCCGTCACGACAAGTGGCGTATAGGAAATATGTTGTTAGTGACCATACATTTTACAGACGTTCTGTACATGATTTTTGGGGTAATGTGATTGGTATTACGCCCATGCCGCTTTACTTTCCCAGAATAAATCCGGTACCCATTTAACGCTGGGTGAACCCGGAATCCGTCGGTTGTGATCGAACTATACCTCTTGTCCTTTGTAGTCCATTTCACTAATCACTGAGTTATCGCGGCTCCAATTCATCAAAATGAGTGAAATAAAATGGTTGACGCACTTTAAGGTTTTAAATCTTGAGTTGAATTTGAATCCTTGGGGTCCGTGACAACAGAAAGTATTTAATGGTGGTCCGCGACAACAATACGTATTTAATGGTAGTCCGCGACTACAAAATGTATTTAATGGTTGTCTGCAACTACAAAATGTATTTATTGGGGGTCCGCGACAACGAACGTATTTAATGGTGGTCCGCGACTACAAAATTTATTTAATGGTTGTCTGCAACTACAAAATGTATTTATTGGGGGTCCGCGACAACGAACGTATTTAATGGTGGTCCGCACCTACAAAATGTATTTAATGGTGGTCCGCACCTACAAAATGTATTTAATGGTGGTCCGCACCTACAAAATGTATTTAATGTTGGTCCGCGACAATATACAGTGGTAAATGGTAATTGGTTTAATGGTGGTTCGCGACAACAGAACGTATTTAATGGTGGTCCGCGACAATATACAGTGGTAAATGGTAATTGGTTTAATGGTGGACCGCGACAACAGAACGTATTTAATGGTGGTCCGCGACTACAAAATGTATGTAATGGTGGTCCGCGACTACAAAATGCAGTTAATGGTGGTCCGCGACAACAGAACGTATTTAATGGTGGTCCGCGACTACAAAATGTATTTAATGGTGGTCCGCGACAACATAACGTATTTAATGGTGGTCCGCGACTACAAAATGTATGTAATGGTGGTCCGCGACTACAAAATGCAGTTAATGGTGGTCCGCGACAACATAACGTATTTAATGGTGGTCCGCGACTACAAAATGTATTTAATGGTGGTCCGCGACAACAGAACGTATTTAATGGTGGTCCGCGACTACAAAATGTATGTAATGGTGGTCCGCGACTACAAAATGCAGTTAATGGTGGTCCGCGACTACAAAATGTATTTAATGGTGGTCCGCGACTACATAACGTATTTAATGGTGGTCCGCGACAACAGAACGTATTTAATGGTGGTCCGCGACAACAGAACGTATTTAATGGTGGTCCGCGATAACAGAACGCATTTAATGGTGGTCCGCGATAACAGAACGTATTTAATGGTGGTCCGCGACAACAGAACGTATTTAATAGAGGTCCGTGGTAAAAGCCATTTTGAGAACCACTTGTCTAGAGCAATGGTCTTCAAAGCTTATGAGACTGGGGCCACATGTTGGAAAAATTTCTCTTGAATTAAAAACCTTTTTTTCGCCCAGCAACGGCTAGAATATTACTCCCTTCGTCTGGGAAAGAGGCATAAGTCTAGAGGTTAAACGTCGATTTCTGGACAAGAAATTCGAATCCTGCCGCAGGCGTTCGAAATGTTTCTCTTTTATGTATGTGTGGGGTTTTTTGGTGGTTTTACGTTTACTGTTCTCTAGGGAATGAAATATTAATTTCTAGCTCTCTCGAACAAAAGGAAAAGTTAGCAGTCTCTTATTCACGTTAAGAAATGGTAGTTAAATGTAGAAAAAAGTGGGCCCAAGTAGCCGCTGATAAGACATAATTGATAATTAATTTAAAATATAGTCATACTTTCTAGCTAATAGTCGTGGGAATCGTGGCTTTATGCAAATTAGCAAAATGACATATCCATGGCCTACATAAGGAGTGCAAACTGAAGAAATAGAGGAGATTATGTGATGGCATACGTGGCCGCCGTACTTGAAGTCAATATTTTCAAATATTTGCTATATCTCGTTCTTGTCCATAAATGCTGGCTTAATCGGGAGCTGAACGCCGATCACGTGGTTAGAAGATTGATGCACTCTGTCACCATGACCTCATTGGGGGTAATTTACATATCCTCCATGAACACTGGTATGGTCGTCACTGATGCTTTCATCGCAGTATTAGAATATAACATAAACAATTTCAAAAATCATCACTGATGTTGGTTTTACATACATAATTTCTCTAGCTCGAAACATTATAACGGGGCACTATAGTAAACAATAAGAGGTAGGGTTGGATCCCAACTGACGGTTTCCTGGTTCACCCAGCTTTAAATAGGTACCGAATTTTTTTTCTGGGAACGTAAAGCGGCACGGGCGTAATACCGACCAGATTACCCCAAAAATCATGTGTCAGAGGTCTGTAAAAATTATGGTCACTAACACAATATTTCCCATACGCCACTTGGCGTGACATGAGCACTTTACTTACTTTTTACTATAGTAAACTTATTCTATCTATCTATCTAATGTTCTTTCCAGCCGAAGACGGCACATAGGGCAGAACCACAATCTCAAAAACAGAAAACTTGCGTGCCAAAATGACACATATTGCAGAGATCACTGCTTCTAAAATATATGTATCTGTTTCCATAACAATACATTTTTACAATGCCAGCTTGTCAAGCCATCATTCAACCTCCTTAGACGCCTCTTACGACATGCCTGGAAGGTACAAAGTTACTATTCTTTACTTCCCTCATAACGTTTTACTACTGTGATAAAGTGTAGACTGAGGTGTTCTGTGTAAATAGTAAAAAAAAACTGGCTAAAACAGTATGGAAGTTTACAATCAAACAGAAAAAAATTAAGTAGTTTAAAGAAGAGATAGAAAGACGATGAAAATGTGTTCTTCCCATTGACGAATAGAGAATATGGTGTTTGTACTCATTTATATTTTTGTCTCACAGCACGTGGTCAATATTATTCCAGTAGCGTTTTTTTTTCTTCAGTTGACTAATTGATAGATAGATAGATAGATAGATAGATAGATAGATAGATAGATAGATAGATAGATAGATAGATAGATAGATAGATAGATAGATAGATAGATAGATAGATAGATAGATAGATAGATAGATAGATAGATAGATAGATAGATAGATAGATAGATAGATAGATAGATAGATAGATAGATAGATAGATAGATAGATAGATAGATAGATAGATAGATAGATAGATAGATAGATAGATAGATATATAGATAGATAGATAGATAGATAGATAGATAGATAGATAGATAGATAGATAGATAGATAGATAGATAGATAGATAGATAGATAGATAGATAGATAGATAGATAGATAGATAGATAGATAGATAGATAGATAGATAGATAGATAGATAGATAGATAGATAGATAGATAGATAGATAGATAGATAGATAGATAGATAGATAGATAGATAGATAGATAGGGTGAGGAGCAACTGTGTTCCTGCTCAGACCAAATATCGAATTGTCCACTTAAACTGGTATGTGCTTTTATTGTCTGAGTTTGACGCACATAGTGCTATTCGCTTCCTCTGACACAGACAATAGGTACTCAATAGTAAGGCTTCACTTGAGTGAAGACCATGAATGTACCTCTTAAAATATCAATACCTTAATATGACAAAACGCAACATCTTCACCAACTAGCTCTTGACCCAATATAGAACTTTGCTCTTTTGATCGGGAATTTGAACGGTTCTCTTCTATGCTTTATTTTCTGCAGCAGAGAGCTTCCTGTCTTGGGAGATGATGACTTGGTTTCTTTGCCTTTTAGGTCGCTCAATTCTCTCCGAAGTCTTAGTTATTAAATTTGGCCATCATTTGTCAAAAAACACATCCAAGTTAACAGAATTTATGAAAATAGGTACCACGTATTTTCTCAAAGAAACAAAGCGGTCTGACATGATGTCCACCATATATGTACCAGTGGTTATTTTAAAAAATGCAGGGGCAAGCACTCTATTCCATATACACACCAAGGCATGTCGGTAACCCTTTTATTTAATTTATCTGCGTTCCATTATGTTCTGTATATTAGTGATAATGGTGGTGGTGACGATGATGATGGTGGTGACAATGGTGGTGGTGACGATGATGATGGTGGTGGTGGCGATGATGATGATAGTGGCAACAATGGTGGTGGTGACGATGATGATGGTGGTGGTGACGATGACGATGATGATAATGACAATGGTGGTGGTGACGATGATGATAATGGTGACAATCGTGGTGGTGACGATGATGATGATGATGGTGGTGACAATGGTGGTGGTGACGATAATGATGGTGGTGGTGACGATGATGATGATGGTGGTGGTGACGATGATGATGGTGGTGGTGACGATGATGATGATGGTGGTGACAATGGTAGTGGTGACGATGATGATGGTGGTGGTGACAATGGTGGTGGTGACGATGATGATGATGATGATGGTGACAATCGTGGTGGTGACGATGATGATGATGGTGGTGACAATGGTGGTGGTGACGATGATGATTGTGGTGGTGACGATGATGATGGTGGTGGTGACGATGATGCTGATGGTGGTGGTGACGATGATGATGGTGGTGGTGACGATGATGCTGATGGTGGTGGTGACGATGCTGATGGTGGTGGTGACGATGATGCTGATGGTGGTGGTGGTGACGATGATGATGGTGGTGGTGACGATGATAATGGTGGTGGTGACGATGATGATGATAGTGGTGACGATGGTGGTGGTGACGATGATGATGACAGTGGTGACGATGATGATGATAGTGGTGACGATGATGCTGATGGTGGTGACAATGGTGGTGGTGAAGATGATGATGATGATGGTGACGACGGTGGTGGTGAGAATGATGAGGATGGTGGTGACAATAGTGGTGGTGATGATGGTGGTCGTGGTGACAATGATGATGATGGTGGTGAATATGATGATGATGGTGGTGACAAATGGTAGTGGTGACGATGATGATGATGGTGATGACAATGGTGGTGGTGAGGATGATGATGATGGTGGTGACAATGCTGGTGGTGGCGATGATGATGATAGTGGCAAAAATAGTGGTGGGGACGATGATGATGGTGACAATGGTGGTGGTGACGATGATGATGATGGTGGTGACAATGGTGGTGGTGGCGATGATGATGATAGTGGCAAAAATGGTGGTGGTGACGATGATGATGGTGGTGGTGACGATGAATATGATGATGGTGGTGGTGACGATGACGATGATGATAATGACAAGGGTTGTGGTGACAATGATGATGATGGGGGTGACAATGGTGGTGGTGACGATGATGATGGTGGTGGTGACGATGATGATGGTGGTGACAATGGTGGTGATGACGATGATGATGGTGGTGACAATGGTGGTGGTGACGATGATGATAATGGTGACAATCGTGGTGGTGATGATGATGATGGTGGTGACAATGGTGGTGGTGACGATGATGATAATGTTGACAATGGTGGTCGGGACGATGATGATGGTGGTGACAATGGTGGTGGTGACGATGATTATGATGGTGGTGACAATGGTGGTGGTGACGATGATGATGTTGGTGACAATGGTGGTCGGGACGATGATGATGGTGGTGACAATGGTGGTGGTGACGATGATGATGTTGGTGACAATGGTGGTCGGGACGATGATGATGTTGGTGACAATGGTGGTGGTGACGATGATGATGGTGATGACAATGGTGGTGGTGACGATGATGATGTTGGTGACAATGGTGGTCGGGACGATGATGATGTTGGTGACAATGGTGGTGGTGACGATGATGATGTTGGTGACAATGGTGGTGGTGACGATGATGATGGTGGTGACAATGGTGGTGTTGACGATGATGATGATGATGACAATGGTGGTGGTGACGATGATGATGTTGACAATGGTGGTGTTGACGATGATGATGATGATGACAATGGTGGTGGTGACGATGATGGTGATGACAATGGTGGTCGGGACGATGATGATGGTGGTGACAATGGTGGTCGGGACGATGATGATGTTGGTGACAATGGTGGTCGGGACGATGATGATGTTGGTGACAATGGTGGTGGTGACGATGATGATGTTGGTGCCAATGGTGGTGGTGACGATGATGATGGTGGTGACAATGGTGGTGTTGACGATGATGATGATGATGATGATGATGATGATGACAATGGTGGTGGTGACGATGATTATGATGGTGTTGACAATGGTGGTGGTGACGATGATGATGATGATGATGATCATGATGGTGACAATGTTGGTGGTGACGATGATGATGATGATGACAATGGTGGTGGTGACAATGATGATGTTGACAATGGTGGTGTTGACGATGATGATGATGATGACAATGGTGGTGGTGACGATGATGGTGATGACAATGGTGGTCGGGACGATGATGATGGTGGTGACAATGGTGGTCGGGACGATGATGATGTTGGTGACAATGGTGGTCGGGACGATGATGATGTTGGTGACAATGGTGGTGGTGACGATGATGAAATTGGTGCCAATGGTGGTGGTGACGATGATGATGGTGGTGACAATGGTGGTGTTGACGATGATGATGATGATGATGATGATGACAATGGTGGTGGTGACGATGATTATGATGGTGTTGACAATGGTGGTGGTGACGATGATGATGATGATGATGATCATGATGGTGACAATGTTGGTGGTGACGATGATGATGATGATGATGATGGTGACAATGTTGATGGTGAC
This sequence comes from Megaustenia siamemsis, assembly GCA_032433765.1. NCBI lineage: Eukaryota > Metazoa > Mollusca > Gastropoda > Stylommatophora > Ariophantidae > Megaustenia > Megaustenia siamemsis. The sequence continues at coordinate 68,967,754 of JAVIAB010000125.1, read as the reverse complement.
GATGATGATGATGATGGTGACAATGTTGGTGGTGACGATGATGATGATGATGATGGTGACAATGTTGGTGGTGACGATCATGATGATGATGGTGACAATGTTGGTGGTGACGATGATGATGATGATGATGATGATGATGATGATGATGATAATGGTGACAATGTTGGTGGTGACGATGATGATGATGATGGTGACAATGTTGGTGGTGACGATGATGATGGTGACAATGTTGGTGGTGACGATGATGATGATGATGGTGACAATGTTGGTGATGACGATGATGATGATGATGATGATGATGATGGTTATGATGACGATGATGATGATAATGGTTATGATGACGATGATGATGATGATGGTGTCAATGTTGGTGGTGACGATGACGATGATGATGATGATAATGGTTATGATGACGATGATGATGGTGGTGGCAATGGTGGTGGTGACGATGATGATGATGATGGTTATGATGACGATGATGATGATGATGATGGGGTTGGCAACGGTGGTGGTTTCGATGATGATAATGGTGGTGACAATGGTGGTGGTGACGATGATGATGATGATGATGGTTATGATGATGATGATGATGATGGGGGTGACAATGGTGGTGGTGACGATGATGATGATGGTGGTGACAATGGTGTTGGTGACGATGATGATGACAATGGTGGTAGTGACGATGATGATGATGATGATGATGATGACAATGGTGGTGGTGTCGATGATAATAATGGTGGTGATAATGGTGGTGGTGTCGATGATAATTATGGTGCTGACAATGGTGGTGGTGTCGATGATAATTATGGTGGTGACAATGGTGGTGGTGTCGATGATAATAATGGTGGTGACAATGGTGGTGGTGTCGATGATAATTATGGTGGTGACAATGGTGGTGGTGTCGATGATAATAATGGTGGTGATAATGGTGGTGGTGTCGATGATGATGATGACAATGGTGGTGGTAACGGTGATGATGATGGTGGTGACAATGGTGGTGGTGTCGATGATGATAATGGTGGTGACAATGGTGGTGGTGACGATGATGATGATGACAATGGTGGTGGTGACGGTGATGATGATGGTGGTGACAATGGTGGTGGTGTCGATGATGATAATGGTGGTGACACTGGTGGTGGTGACGATGATGATGATGACAATGGTGGTGGTGACGGTGATGATGATGGTGGTGACAATGGTGGTGGTATCGATGATGATAATGGTGGTGACAATGGTGGTGGTGACGATGATGATGATGATGATGATGGTTATGATGACGATGATGATGATGATGTTTATGATGATGATGATGATGGATATGATGACGATGATGATGATGATGGATATGATGACGATGATGATGATGATGTTTATGATGATGATGATGATGAATATGATGATGATGGCTATGATGACGATGATGATGATGTTTATGATGATGATGATGATGATGGTTATGATGACGATGATGATGGTGATGGTTATGATGACGATGATGATGATGATGGTTATGATGACGATGATGATGATGATGGTTATGATGACGATGATGATGATGATGATGGATATGATGACGATGATGATGATGATGTTTATGATGATGATGATGATGGTTATGATGACGATGATGATGATGATGGATATGATGACGATGATGATGATGATGTTTATGATGATGATGATGATGATGGTTATGATGACGATGATGATGATGATGGTTATGATGACGATGATGATGGATATGATGACGATGATGATGATGATGTTATGATGATGGTTATGATGATGGTTATGATGACGATGATGATGATGATGTTTATGATGATGATGATGATGGATATGATGACGATGATGATGATGATGGTTATGATGACGATGATGATGATGATGATGATGATGGTTATGATGACAATGATGAGGGTCGTGACGATGATGATGATGGTGGTGACGATGATGATAGTGATGACGATAGTAATGCTGATGATTGTGGAAAAATGATGAAGCGACAATCTCCATTTTCGACTCCAATCATTTACCTTTTGGCAATGTTGAATCGGTTTCAATAAATTTCTTGATTTCCAACTTCTCCCTGAGAGGTTTGATTTCGTCCTTGCTAATCTGTACCGCAGTACAAGGTCTTCCATATCAGCGGTCCTCATCACTGCAAGGACTACAACAACTTTCATCTCATTAGCCGATCTGTTTAAAAGACTGTTATAAGGGGAGCCATCTGGGTGGTGAAATCATGTTTCGATCAGCTATGGTCCGGTAACTCTGCAGTGACGATCAAGAGTTGACTAGCATGTACTTCACGCTATAACAGAGCAGCAGTGTTTAAGTCTGGATTGTCTTCATTTATATCACTCATTATACTAAGAAGCAATCAACATTTTTCGGGCACATCATGAGAAGAGGAAAATTGGAATACTTGGTTACAACTGACAAAATAAAAGGAAAGAGAGATCGCGGACGACAAAGAGAGAAAATACTGGATAGCTTGGCGTCATGGCATGGAAAACAGTCAACAAAAAGAAGTGATATGATGCACTGTAGATAGAAGATTATGGAGGGACATGATCACCTACCCCAACCGATATGGCACATGCTGATGATGATTATACTAAGCGTCTGTTATGTGAGATAAAGCTTATGTATTTAATCTCTAGATATACTGTCCATTCCTCTTCTTCTTCCTCTTTCCTTCCTCCTTTGCCGTTGGCGTCGAGGGGAGATACAATCTGCGATTCTTTGCTCTTCTGTTGGCTTCTTCTAGTGTTATCCCTCCTAGTGTCTCTAGTAATCCCTTTATCCAGTTATTCCTCGGTCTTTCTCTTAATCTGGCGTTTTCGTAGCGTTTGTTTATGGCTTTTTGAGTCATTGTTAATTCCTTTTGTCTTGTTATGTGGCCGAACCAATTTATCTGTTGCTTCTTTATGTATTCGATGGCTGGTTCAATTTCGAGTTTCTTCCTCAGGTCAGTGTTGTCCCTGATAACACAAATATTTCTGGTTGCAATTTTATTTACGTTATGTCTGTATGATCGCGATTGTTTCTCCATTATTTTGGCTCTGAGCACTGTTGTGTGTATGTTACGTTGTCATCTGCCGCTGTGCTAGTTCTATCGCAGAGTAAGGGCTGTTAATTTTACCATTGCTTGCCCTTGCACTGTGATCACTGTTGTCCGTGATCCGTCATCCAATCGTGTTGTTTCTCTACATTTTTGTTGTTTTCACACATAAACTGTTATTATACACTCTTAAAAAACAAAATTCTACATGTCTTTCTTGCATAATGGTATTTTAGATAATATTATATCATTCTCTGGAATTACCGTCCATTAAAGTGAGTAAAATGTTTATATTTAATTTATGAATTTTCTTCAGTTATATATTTCGTTGTACATTTACGAAAGTGCATCTAATACATGGCGTAATTTTTTCTCAATGTAGACAATTCTATAAATATGTACAAGGAGTCAGACAAGTCTGTGTTCTGTCGCTGGATTTGTTTTCACTTTTTAGCAAAAATGTTACGAGACCAATAGTAGATATAAAAGGAATTGAAGTCAACGGCCACATCATAAGCAATTTCCGATATGCGGGTGGCACAGTCTTAATAGCAAATACTGAGACTGAACTACAAGAAATTATAGATATATTAGTAAAAGAAAGCAACAAGAAAGGTCTATGTCTGAACAGTAAGAAAACAGTAGCAATGGTCATATCGAAGAAACAATCATCACCATCATGCAGCATACAAACAAACAAGGCAAATCTGAAACAAGTGCAACGCGTCAAATACTTGGGCACAATTATAACATCAGATGGAAGATGCTCCACAGAAATAAAAAAAAGCAGCATAGAACTGGTCAAAATAATATTTAAGAAAATTAAAACGTCTTATGCAACATCTATGTCAATGGAAGTGAGAAAGAGAGTTCATCGATGCTATATAGAGCCAATTCTGACCTATGAGAGCGAATCAAGGACAGTAAACTACAAATGAAAAGAAAAGACGATTAGATGCCACAGAGATGGGATTTCTCAGAAGAATGTTGAAAGTTCCCTGGACAGCTACAAATACCAGCGAGGAAATTCTCAAAGTGGTCAACACAAAAAGGGAGCTCCTAAGAAACATCAGAAAGAAACAATCAACATTTTTCGGGAACATCATGAGAATAGTAAAGTTATAATACTTGGTTACAACTGGCAAAATACAGGGAAAGAGAGATCGCGGACGACAAACAGAGAAAATACTGGATAGATTGGAGTCATGGCATGGAAAACAGTCAACAACAGAACTGATACGTTGCACGGTAGATAGAAGAATGTAAGAGGACATGATCGCCTACGCCAATCGGTATGGCACATGATTATGATGATGAAACAATTCTAAGTCTGTTTTCTTGACATTCGTGTTCTGAACATTTGATTTTATTTTTAGCCAGGCAGGCTTTGGTGTATTCTACCTATATACGTGCTATTTACATTATACTGGTACATACATGCATTCATCATTCCTCACAGACATTGTCCGTTAGTGCTCCGATCATTTCCCTGATCCCACAAGCAGATTTCAGGCTTATGAATTATAAATGCACCACAATGTATTTTTCTAAGGTTTTTTTCCCCAACAATGTTGGCTATACCTTTCTATATTAAATAACACTGACATTTTTGGTATCACCCGTCTCAAACATAACGGTACTCATTTTCATCTTTAATGGGATCTAAGATAAATAGAACATTTTGTAGATCATTTGATTGGAGCAAGCGTTTATAATTTCTGAATAAAATATATAAATTATTTTTCTAAGATACATATCAGCTAATTAGAAATAATATATTAAATTATTGTATTGTTTGTGCTGAAAATGTTAAAGATTGTATGATATCAGTGACACTCTTAGGCTGTAATGGTGTAGACTGCAACTACAGTCATGGTTTCATTGATATGGCAGGTAGAGAACAGCTTAACAACAACACGTGGGTACCAATGACCCAACAGCACGTGGTGATCAATGACCCAACAACATATGGTCACTAATCGCCAAATAAAACGTGGTGACCAATGACTCAACATAACGTGATGACCAATGACACAACAACACGTGGTCACAAATGACCCAACAACACGTGGTGACCAATGACCCAACAACACGTGGTAACCAATGACTCAACAGCACGTGGTCACTAATAACCCAACAACACGTGGTGACCAATGACCCAACAACACGTGGTGACTAATAACCCAACAACACGTGATCACCAATGACCCAACAACACGTGATCACCAATGACCTAACAACATGTGGTTATCAATTACCTAAATACATGTAGTCGCCAATAACCCAAAAAATTAGTAGTCAGCGATGACCCAACAACAAATGGTCACCAATGAACCAACAAAACGTGGTCACCAATGACCCAACAAAATATGGTCACCAATGACATAACAAAAACTACTCAGCAATGACCCAACAACATATAGTCAGCAATGGCCCAACACCTGGTCACCAATGAACCAACAGCATGTGATCACCAATGACCCAACAAAATATGGTCACCAATGAACCAACAACACGAGGTGACCAATGACCTAACAACATGTGGTCATAAATGACTTAACAACATGTGGTCATCAATGACCCAACAACACGTGATCATCAATGACCTAACAACATGTGGTCGTAAATGACTTAACAACATGTGGTCATCAATGACCCAACAACATGTAGTCAGCAATGACCCAACAACACCTAGTCACCAATGACATAACAACACCTAATCACCAATTAAACCAACAACATGTGGTCACCAATGACCCAACAACACCTATTCACTAATGACATAACAACACCCAATCACCAATGACGCAACAATACGTGGTCACCAATGACCCAACAACACCTAGTCACCAATGACCCAACAATACCTAATCACTAATGACATAACAACACCTAATCGCCAATGACCCAGCAATACCTAGTCACTATTGACATAACAACACCTAGTCACCAATGACACAACAATACCTAGCCACTATTGACATAACAACACCTAGTCACCAATGACACAACAACGCCTAGTCACTACTGACATAACAACACCGAGTCACCAATGACCCAACAACGCCTAGTCACTACTGACATAACAACACCTAGTCACCAATGACCCAACAACGCCTAGTCACTACTGACATAACAACACCTAGTCACCAATGACCCAACAACACCTAGTCACTAATGAAATAACAACACCTAATCACCAATGACCAACAACACGTGGTCACCAATGACCCAACATCACCTAGTCACCAATGACATAACAACACCTAATCACCAATTAAACCAAAAACATGTGGTCACCAATGACCCAACAACACATAGCCACTAATGACATAACAACACCTAGTCACCAATGACCTAACAATACCTAGCCACTATTGACATAACAACACCTAGGCACCAATGACCCAACAATACATAATCACTAATGACATAACAACACCTAGTCAGATCAGTGCCTACAGAATCATCACAATGCAGAACACTGCGGGCAAGCTGCTGGAGAAAATAGTTTCCCGTGTCCTCACCTGTCACCTTGAACAGAAGCGTGTATTCCCACCCACACTCGGAGGTTATAGATATAACAAAGAGACATGGCTCAATGCGGCAGTTTTTGCCTATGACGTCTTCGAAGGCTTCCACAGACGAGAGGAGACATGTGCTGCTGCTATAGATCTGGAGGATGCATACAACAGGGTACCATTTGAATATCTCATGCATATGCTCCTCAAACTAGCGGTGCACCCTTCCTAATTAGATGGATCGCCGCGGCACTGTTTCAGAGGAAGGTGATACTCAGATGTGGAAGTTGGTCTTCCGAGCCAACATCCATTTGCCCAGGGCTGCCACAAGGCTCGCCATTTTGTCACCAGTTCTATTTAACGTGTACACAATAACGATCATGGAACAACAGCTGGATGGGAGGGGAAGAACTATGACTTTTGCTGATGATATTCTGGTATATCGACAGGGAAGAGACAGACGGGGAATCACCACCACAATGCAAGACGAACTCGATCGCATTTCTTCCTGGTGTGGGGTATCAGGTGCCGTGGTTAATCCTAATAAAGCATCAGTTTCATGGTTCTTCCTTAACAATCATATCGTTCATACGACCACACCGGTAATACGAATGGGAGCTGATGGGGTGACCAGGGACAAGTTGATGACATACCTTGAAGTTTGATCGCAGCCTGTGTTTTCGGGACCACGTCGACCATGTGATAAGAAAATCCCGCAAAGGATTAGCCGCCTTGAAGGTCATGGCAGCTACCAACATCGAGCAGAGGCTACTTACTCTTCTGTTCCAGGGATTAGTCCTCGCACCTATCGAATATGCCATGGCAATTCTTACTGTCAGTACCACTCAAATTGATAGGCTGGAGAAAATACAAAATGAAGCCTTGCGCATTATCCTGGGATGTACGAGGGACACTCCTTGTGTAGCAATGAGGTATCTTCTTGACTTTCCAACCATGGATGACAGAATCAAGATCTGAAGAGCACGAGCATACCTGAAGATTAGTACAGATACAGAGCATCCATTGCACCACGTGCTCAACACAGAGAAAGGTGACAGGCTAAAAAGAGACAAATCATGGGTGGGTCGAGCAGAAGATGTCATCAAACAGTTCTGTGGGATTTACCAATATCAGCGTTGGTGAGGAGTGGATACCGGTGCCTACGTCATTCAAAGGGACTTTCTCGTGTATTGTCACACTCGACAGGAAAAGTAGGGAACAGAACAAGGTCGTGGTTAATGCTGAGGTCAACGGTCTTATCTGCGATAACACCGATGAGAAAGATGCAGTCATCTATACAGACGGATCTGTAAGACGACACGAAAGAAGTGCATGGGCATTTACAGCAAGCTCGGCAGGCAGAATAGTCAAGGAAGACAGTGATGCATACGTCATGACCACGAGTAGCATGACAATGGAGGCGATGGCAGTGACCAAGGCATTCAAATGGTTACAGTCACAAGACTACACCCACGCATGTATACTGAGTGATTCGATGAGCATGATAAAAAAAAGTGGAGGCGGGCTCTGTACGCATGCAATGGGTAGAGTCGTTGCAGAAATCCAAAATACGTAAGGTCACCTTTGTCTATGTCCCTGGACATGAATGAAAGAGCGGACAGGTTGGCTAGCTGCGCTGTCATTGAGGACGGGCAATCAATGGATCGGGCGGACATCATCAATGCCCTCCGAGATGTTGGAAGAGCACAGGACTTCGACAAACACAGATCCACGTCACTTCTTCGGATGATGGAAATGGGAGTTAAGTTGGGCACAGCCAGAAATGAGACACTTAGTGGCCGTGTAAGAAGACTTATCAACCAACATAGAACTGGAGTCGTCAGTCGCTGGACACTGAGGGAATTGCTGAGGAGGGGATCTAAGCACCTATGGACATGTTCGGAGTGCAATGATGATGACCCGCAAAAAACTCAATAACTCAATAACAACACATAGTCACCAAAGACCCAACAACGCCTAGTCACTACATACATAACAACACCTAGTCACCAATGACCCATCAACGCCTAGTCACTACTGACATAACAACACCTAGTCTTCAATGACCCAACAACACCTAGTCATTACTGTCATAACACCACCTAGTCACCAATGACCAAACAACACCTAGTCACCAATGACCCAACAACACATAGTCACTAATGACATAACAACACCTAATCACCAATTAAACCAACAACATGTGGTCACCAATGACCCAACAACACCTAGTCACTAATGACATAACAACACCTAATCACCAATGACCCAACAACACGTGGTCACCAATGACCCAACAACACCTAGTCACTAATGACATAACAACACCTAATCACTAATTAAACCAACAACATGTGGTCACCAATGACCCAACAACACCTAGTCACTAATGACATAACAACGCCTAATCACCAATGACCCAACAACACGTGGTCACCAATGGTCCAACAACACCTAGTCACTAATGACATAACAACACCTAACCACCAATTAAACCAACAACATGTGATCACCAATGTCCCAACAACACCCAGTCACTAATGACATAACAACACCTAATCACCAACGACCCAACAACAAGTGGTCACCAATGACCCAGCAAAATCGACTTCCAGTCTTCTACAGCAATCAAGCTATGCACTTGGACATTTAGACCAGCTTGGGTCATCATGAACAAGATACGCGTTTGAGGTCTTCACCAGTTCCCCGTAACTTGTCATGCATTAAATGTTTCTGTGGGGCATATTTGTGTTCTTATGGTGTTGAGAGCAGCCGTGATAGCTCAGTGGTTAGTGAACTGGACTACAAAGGACAAGCGGTAGGGCTCGATCCCAACCAACGGCTTCCGGGTTCACCCAACCTTAAATGGGTACCAGATTTTTTTTCTGGGAAAGTAAAGCGGCACGGGCGTAACACCGACCACATTACCCCAAAAATAATGTGCTGAAGGTATGTAAAAATGTATGGTCACTAACACCATATTCCCTATACGCCACTTGGCGTGACGGGGCTCTTCACGTTTTATGGTGTTGAGAGTGCTGTAGTCCTGTTGTATATGTCCTGGTGTCTGTCTGGTCGCTCTGCAGGCACATGTTGCAAAGTCATTAAGTTCTTTATTATGTATGTGTGCTCTGAGGCCACAATGACCTGTTCTGAGTCAAAATATCTTGATCTGTTCATGTCTGCTGAGTTTGCTTAATTAAGTTGTCGTGTTTCGGCTCATATTTTCCATTTAGTATTGTTTTCATTTCTTTGAAGCTCTGGTCAAATTCTCATGTTGGTTGGACTGTTGAAGACTTCCACATGGTTTTGTGAATTCATCTGCTTTCTCGTTTCCATCGTGCCACAGTGTGCTGGCATCCACAGCAGGACAAGAACATTATGAGCCGCAGTATTTTTATACAATCTCGATTCTTGTACAAGTGTAAAGAATTTATAGAAAAACACCAAACTTTTGAAAATGGGTACAAGATATTTTCTTTGGAAATAGCGGGTTGCTAGGCATGGGAATCAAGTTTTTCATACTTCTTTTGGCAATAGATTGGATTATGAAGACCACCAGGCAGGGCAAAAGAAATGCAATTCAGTGGACACTCTGGAAACGACAGGAGATCTTGTATGTTGCCGATGTTGTTACCACCATGCATTTAAACGCATCCAAATGAAAGAAATGCTGGAGGAACAGAAAATAAAATGCTAACGTTGATGTACAGACTAATATCGATAAAACAAAGATCATGAAATATAACAACACAGGAGCACCAACCAGGGAAGCGGGTCACTTTATATATTTGGACAGCATTATCGACAAAGGAGAAGGGGCAGAGAGATTTTAAGCGGAGAATAATTAAAACAGGAACAGCTTTCATTCAAATTAATTGAATATGCACAGCAAAAAAAAACATATAAAAACCAACACAAAGATAAGACAGTTTAATGCAAATGTAAAGAAAAGTGTCCTTTATATGGACCATAAACATAAATGTTGAATAATAGAGCTAAAAAAATACTAGTATTTGCAAACAATTGTTTGAGAACAATTCTGACTTTCAAATGGTATTGCAAGATCAACAATGAAGATATCTAGGAAAGAACAAAACAAGGAAGGATCAATCAAGCAACATAGTAGGAATAGAGAATGGAGATGTTTGGACAAACACTACGGGAGCTAGGTTAGATGCCAATATTAATACATGCACTCTTATGAAACCCACAGGGAAAGCGGAAATCGTGAAAATCAGGAATACATTGAGATGAGAGGTCATAAATACAAGAACATTGACCTATAGAGATATAGAAAAAATGTCAAAGAATAAGGATGGATGGAGAGACCATACCTGTGGCCTAAACTCTAAGAAAGGATATAAATGGCTTTGATTGACTGATTGACTGATTGACTGATTGACTGATTGATTGATTGATTGATTGATTGATTGATTGATTGATTGATTGATTGATTGATTGATTGATTGATTGATTGATTATTTAAGCTCGGCTCTTCACCATTTTGGGTCTAAGTGTTCACGCTCATACCAATATGCCTATAAATCATCGTCATCATCATCATCATTTTGACAAGTTATAGCAACAAAAAGTAGATGCCTGGCGTATGGTGAAGGAGTGTAAAATAACATTTCTCTTTCTCACTAACCCCCCCCCCCCCGCCCCTCCCCAGGGCCCCATGTCTGTGAGCAAAGTATTGTCATTATCAAGTGTGTCTACTGGTTAACGTCAACAACTTTGTAGCCGTCGTTCATGAAGTCAACTTGTATCGTCTGGCCAGCGCGTTATAACTACTCAACTGATGCACATATTTAGTATAAGACATATGCAAATAATATCGAACATGGAGACTATTAAGCTACCAAGAAAAAATGGAAAGTTTACTGTAATCTACCTCTTCACAAATTACAACAAAATGAGTCACAATTTTTTGGTCAAGCCAGTTTTTGTCTACCTGTGCCACTGGAACGAAGCAAACATATTCACAGAACATGTTTTACAAATCTAGCCCAGTCATGCAAACCGGAAGTGGAGAATGTGGCCTAGGTCAGCAAGCTTCCACTAGAAGTGTGAGGCGGAAGAGAAGCTCTGAAATAGACAAGGAACTTCATGAAAGACACAGAACTTACAGCATTACTGAGTGTTGGTAGAAGAAGTAAAATGGCAAGATTAGATAGAAGACGACGATTTGTTGATATTCTATTGTTTCGATTAATGTGTACCATCATCATCATCATCGTGTGCCTTCTCCGCAACGAAGGTTGGCTACCATGGATCGCCATTCTACTCTGTTTCTTGCTTTGATGGTGCAGGCTGTCATAGATTGACTTGACCATCTTTTGATGTTACTCATCCATGTTAGTCTTGGTCTGCCTCTGCCTCTTTTACCTTGTATTTTTTCATTCTAATAATGTGTACCACGTGAATAAATTACAGCTGCTTGGTCACTATCTTCTTCTTTTTCTAATCTCAATATCTTCTTCATTTTCTAATCTCAATATCTTCTTCATTTTCTAATCTCAATATCTTCTTCATTTTCTAATCTCAATATCTTCTTCATTTTCTAATCTCAATATCTTCTTCTTTTTCTAATCTCAATATCTTCTTCATTTTCTAATCTCAATATCTTCTTCTTTTTCTAATCTCAATATCTTCTTCTTTTTCTAATCTCAATATCTTCATTATTAAAGTCCTTCTTAACGTGTGTTTAACTTCTATTAGTAAAGAGTAAAGAGCCCCCGTCACGCCAAGTGGCGTATAGGGAATATGGTGTTAGTGAGCATAAATTTTACAGACCTTCAGCACATTATTTTTGGGGTAATGTGGTCGGTATTACGCCCGTGCCGCTTTACTTTCCCAGAAAAAAATTCGGTACCCATTTAAGGCTGGGTATACCCGGAAGCCGTCGGTTGGAATCGAACCCTACCCGTTGTCCTTTGTAGTCCAGTTCACTAACCACTGAGCTATCGCGGCTCCCTGTAACTTCTATTGTTTCACATTAAAACTTGGCAAATGTGCATAAGTTATAGTGAAACTGCTGCAAAACATGAAAATACTATGTAACGTAATAATGTTGCTGAAAGTACCTTCTGTTCATCAGGCATGTTGTTCCAGAGTGCAAGATTTCAGGCACTCGTTTTATATGAGACTTTTCTCCGTTTCTACGATCTGTTAATACATGCAGGATTTGAAACTGTCTGGCACAGGCTTAACTGTGGTTCACAGATACATCAGTATATCGTTTTACATGTAATGATATTTTTTTGGCTTATTGTATAATTTTACAACATGAGTAAAGCTTCAAGAAGGGATAGAGTAGTGTTATTGATTAATTTAATGACATCATGATTTTTAAATAACATTTAATAAAGTAATATTAATTAATAGTTTAATATTTTGTTAATGCTTTATCCTGGTATTTTATAAGAATGTGGAAACATAAAGTAATATATGAAAGAGCAATAAAGTATGTGAATAAAAGTAATAACATGACAACATTGTAATATTTGAAAACAGAGGTAACACGGGTTATTGTTAATATATATTATAGAGTAATACAATTGGTCAGTGCAATAATACGGGATAGAGTAACACTATGGGTCTGTCCAACAATATTATGGTAGTGTAATACCATAGAGATTCCTCGTCTAGACAAACAACCCTCGACTTGCGCTCGATCAACACGTAATAACCTAGCCCTGAGAATTGCTGTTATTCTCACAAGTCAGTTTGATCTGCCCTTGATCGCCAAGATCGACTGACAGAGAGCCGGTCAGGGCGGTCAGTTGTTTCAGAGAACAGACATTAGAGATGTGCTGACAATTCTTCTAGAGAAGAGATCAGACATTCAAGTAACTATCTGTCAGTTGTTCAAGAAAGAATATCAGACATTCAAGTAACTATCTGTCAGTTGTTCAAGAAAGAATCTCAGACATTCAAGTAACTATCTGTCAGTTGTTCAAGAAAGAATATCAGACATTCAAGTAACTATCTGTCAGTTGTTCAAGAAAGAATATCAGACATTCAAGTAACTATCTGTCAGTTGTTCAAGAAAGAATCTCAGACATTCAAGTAACTATCTGTCATTTTTCAAGAAAGAATATCAGACATTCAAGTAACTATCTGTCATTTTTCAAGAAAGAATATCAGACATTCAAGTAACTATCTGTCAGTTGTTCAAGAAAGAATCTCAGACATTCAAGTAACTATCTGTCAGTTGTTCAAGAAATAATATCAGTCATTCAAGTCTGTCAGTTGTTCAAGAAAGAATAACAGACATTCAAGTAACTATCTGTCAGTTGTTCAAGAAAGAATATCAGACATTCAAGTAACTGTCTGTCAGTTGTTCAAGAAAGAATATCAGACATTCAAGTAACTATCTGTCAGTTGTTCAAGAAAGAATATCAGACATTCAAGTAACTGTCTGTCAGTTGTTCAAGAAAGAATATCAGACATTCAAGTAACTATCTGTCAGTTGTTCAAGAAAGAATATCAGACATTCAAGTAACTATTTGTCAGTTGTTCAAGAAAGAATATCAGACATTCAAGTAACTATCTGTCAGTTGTTCAAGAAAGAATATCAGACATTCAAGTAACTATCTGTCAGTTGCTCAAGAAAGAATATCAGACATTCAAGTAACTATTTGTCAGTTGTTCAAGAAAGAATATCAGACATTCAAGTAACTATCTGTCAGTTGTTCAAGAAATAATATAAGACATTCAAGTAACTATCTGTCAGTTGTTCAAGAAAGAATATCAGACATTCAAGTAACTATCTGTCAGTTGTTCAAGAAAGAATATCAGACATTCAAGTAACTATCTGTCAGTTGCTCAAGAAAGAATATCAGACATTCAAGTAACTATTTGTCAGTTGTTCAAGAAAGAATATCAGACATTCAAGTAACTATCTGTCAGTTGTTCAAGAAAGAATATCAGACATTCAAGTAACTATCTGTCAGTTGTTCAAGAAAGAATATCAGACATTCAAGTAACTATCTGTCAGTTGCTCAAGAAAGAATATCAGACATTCAAGTAACTATTTGTCAGTTGTTGAAGAAAGAATATCAGACATTCAAGTAACTATCTGTCAGTTGTTCAAGAAATAATATAAGACATTCAAGTTACTATCTGTCAGTTGTTCAAGAAAGAATATCAGACATTCAAGTAACTATCTGACATTTGTTCAAGAAAGAATATCAGACATTCATGTAACTATCTGTCAGTTGTTCAAGAAAGAATATCAGACATTCAAGTAACTATCTGTCAGTTGTTCAAGAAAGAATATCAGACATTCAAGTAACTATTTGTCAGTTGTTCAAGAAAGAATATCAGACATTCAAGTAACTATTTGTCAGTTGTTCAAGAAAGAATATCAGACATTCAAGTAACTATTTGTCAGTTGTTCAAGAAAGAATATCAGACATTCAAGTAGCTATCTGTCATTTGTTCAAGAAAGAATATCAGACATTCAAGTAACTATCTGTCAGTTGTTCAAGAAAAAATATCAGACATTCAAGTAACTATCTGTCAGTTGTTCAAGAAAAGAGAACAGACGTTCTAGAATAAGGACATTTGTTCAAGACTGTTGAACAATTGTTCAAATGAAGTAAAGAAACATTAAAAAAATAATAACAGTTTTTAAAGAAAACCATACATTTGTTCAGCAAAAAGAGACGAATGTATTCAGGAAGCAGAATTTGGTTAAAAGTTTATATTTGTGAGCAAAGTACAGCCATGCAAGAACTTGTATTTGTTTATGAAAAAAGAATAGTTTTGCAAAAAATTATATTTGTTATGGAAAAAGAATAGTTTTGCAAAAAATTATATTTGTTTATGGAAAAAGAATAGATGTGCAAGAAATGATATGTGTTTATTGGAAAAGAATAGATGTGCAAGAAATGATATGTGTTTATTGGAAAAGAATAGATGTGCAAGAAATGATATGTGTTTATTGGAAAAGAATAGATGTGCAAGAAATGATGACATTTGGTTACGGGAAAAGAAGAGGCATGCAAGAAACTTTAACATTTGGTTACGAGAGACTTGCAAAAAACAAAAGTGATTGAAGACTGATATTTGTGCCAGAGATAAGAACACACATGCAAGGAAAGTAGATGTTGTTTTCATGAGAATAGATCAAACATTCAAGGAAAGTAGATTTTGTTTTCATGAGAATAGATCAAACATTCAAGGAAAGTAGATTTTGTTTTCATGAGAATAGATCAAACATTCAAGGAAAGTAGATTTTGTTTTCATGAGAATAGATCAAACATTCAAGAAAAGCAACCATTTGTTCAAGACAAGAAAATAAACTCTCACGAGAATCGGACATTTCGGTTGTTCAAATTAGCGACACTTCGATCCACGCGACCTTAAACTTCGAGTTACTCAACTTCGGGTCTTTCTGCTCAATTTCGTGCCTACTGTCACGATTTGTGCCTGATATTCTATGACTGAGTCCTGCTTTGTGTATGTGCGTCTGTATGTGCTGTCGCTCGATCCGCATCCCGCACGCTAACACTCTATACCACCTTCCCTTTGTGTCTTATAACTCGCCCCCTTGCGCGAGCAGAAGCAATGAATCTTTTGTCAACCTCGATTGCCCGTCTCCCTCCTTGGCAACTATTGTCGTAATGGATTTGCGGAACCAACGAAGGTTTGTAGAGGCGTCCGTGCCAAGTGACCACGTAAATAAAACATTTAGGAGACGTTGTCTGAGTTCTCTTCCCTTTTTTATTCTAGTGGGGTTTAAATGTAATGATTTTTTGTTTTTTTCCGGGGTGAGTGAAGTTTATGATAACAGTAAGACTGTCTCGACTTTTATGATTACTTCTGATTTGGGGATGTATGAGTACGATGAATACTTTATAGATGATTAATGGAGATCTGTCTGGATATACAATGGTGAAATAACAAAGGGGTTTGGGGCTGTTATAACATGGGATTACGTTATAGTGAGGGATAGTTTTATAGCGAAGTATAGTGTTGCAAGCGGGGAGAGTGTTGTAACAAGGGATAGTGTTATAGCGAAGTATAGTGTTGCAAGCGGGGAGAGTTTTGTAATAACGGATAGAGTTATAGCGAAGTATAGTGTAGCAAGTGGGGAGAGTATTGTAACAAGGGATAGTGTTATAGCGAAGTATAGTGTTGCAAGCGGGGAGAGTTTTGTAATAACGGATAGAGTTATAGCGAAGTATAGTGTAGCAAGTGGGGAGAGCGTTGTAATAACGGATAGTGTTGTAGCGAAGTATAGTGTTGCAAGTGGGGAGAGTGTTGTAACAAGGGATAGTGTTATAGCGAAGTATAGTGTTGCAAGCGGGGAGAGTGTTGTAACAAGGGACAGTGTTATAGCGAAGTATAGTGTTGCAAGCGGAAAGATTGTTGTAACAAGGAACAGTGTTATAACAGAGGTTATTGTTATCACTAAGGAAGGTTTTATAACAAAGGGTAATTTAATAACAGGACACTGTAATGACAACGATATGTGCAATAGTAAGAACAGTGAAAGAACACTAGATAGTGTACTTGCGTTTGCTTAACGAACTGGAAAAGTATAATAACATATACTAGGATAGCAATATGGAAAATTATAATAACATATGCTAAGATAGTAATATGGAAAATTATAATAACATATGCTAAGATAGCAATATGGAAAAGTATAATAACATATGCTAGGATAGCAATATGGAAAAGTATAATAACATATGCTAGGATAGCAATATGGAAAAGTATAATAACATATGCTAGGATAGCAATATGGAAAAGTATAATAACATATGCTAGGATAGCAATATGGAACAATGTATTAACATTGAGTTATTGAGTTATTTGCGGGTCATCATCATTGCACTCCGAACATGTCCATAGGTGCTCAGATCCCCTCCTCAGCAATTCCCTCAGTGTCCAGCGACTGACGACTCCAGTTCTATGTTGGTTGATAAGTCTTCTTACACGGCCACCAAGTTTTTCATTTCTGGTCGTGCCCATCTTAACTCCCATTTCCATCATCCGAAGAAGTGACGTTGATCTGTGTTTGTCGAAGTCCTGTGCTCTTCCAACATCTCGGAGGGCATTGATGATGTCCGCCCGATCCATCGGTTGCCCGTCCTCAACGACAGCGCAGCTAGCCAACCTGTCCGCTCTCTCATTTCCCCGTACTCCCGCATGTCCAGGGACATAGACAAAGGTGACCTTACGTATTTTGGATTTCTGCAACGACTCTACCCATTGCATGCGTACAGAGCCTGCCTCCACTTTTTTAATCATGCTCATCGAATCACTCAGTATACATGCGCGGATGTAGTCTTGTGACTCTAACCATTTGAATGCCTTGGTCACTGCCATCACCTCCATTGTCATGCTACTCGTGGTCATGGCGTATGCACCACTGTCTTCCTTGGCTATTCTGCCTGCTGAGCGTGCTGTAAATGCCCATGCACTTCTTTCGTGTCGTCTTACAGATCCGTCTGTATAGATGACTGCATCTTTCTCATCGGTATTATCGCAGATGAGACCTTTGACCTCAGCATTAACCACGACCGGGTTCTGTTCCCTACTTTTCCTGTCGAGTGTGACAATACACGAGAAAGTTCCCTTGAATGACGTAGGCACCGGTATCCACTCCTCACCAACGCCGATAGTGGTAAGCCCACAGATCTGTTTGATGACATCTTCTGCCCGGCCCACCCATGATTTGCCTCTTTTTAGCCTGGTACCTTTCTCTGTGTTGAGCACGTGGTGCAATGGATGCTCTGTATCTGTACTAATCTTCAGGTATGCTCGTGCTCTCCAGATCTTGATTCTGTCATCCATGGTTGGAAAGTCAAGAAGATACCTCATTGCTACACAGGGAGTGTCCCTCGTACATCCCAGGATAATGCGCATGGCTTCATTTTGTATTTTCTCCAGCCTATCAATTTGAGTCGTACTGACAGTAAGAATTGCCAGGGCATACTCGATTGGTGCGAGGACTAATCCCTGAAACAGAAGAGTAAGTAGCCTCTGCTCGATGTTGGCAGCTGCCATGACCTTCAAGGCGGCTAATCCTTTGCGGGATTTTGTTATCACATGGTCGACGTGGTACCGAAAACACAGGCTGCGATCAAACTTAACTCCGAGGTATGTCATCAACTTGTCCCTGGTCACCTCATCAGCTTCCATTCGTACTACCGGTGTGGTCGTATTAACGATATGATTGTTAAGGGAGAACCATGAAACTGATGCTTTATTAGGATTAACCAAGGTACCTGAAACCCCACACCAGGAAAAAATGCGATCGAGTTCGTCTTGCATTGTGGAGGCGATTCCCCGTCTGTCTCTTCCCTGTCGATATACCAGAATATCATCAGCAAAAGTCATATGTATTAACATATGCTAGGTTAGTAATATGGAATAGTGCAATAACATATGCTAGGTTAGCAATATGGAACAGTGTAATAACATATGCTAGGATAGCAATATGGAACAGTATAATAACATATGCTAGGATAACAATATTGAACAGTATAATAACATATGCTAGGTTAGCAATTTGGAAAAGTGTAATAACATATGCTAGGTTAGCAATATGGAACAGTATAATAACATATGCTAGGTTAGCAATATGGAACAGTGTAATAACATATGCTAGGTTAGCAATATGGAACAGTGTAATAACATATGCTAGGATAGCAATATGGAACAGTATAATAACATATGCTAGGATAGCAATATGGAACAGTATAATAACATATGCTGGGAAAGCAATATGGAACAGTATAATAATATATGCTAGGATAGCAATAACAGTATAATAACATATGCTAGGATAGCAATATGGAACAGTATAATAACATATGCTAGGTTAGTAATATGGAATAGTGCAATAACATATGCTAGGTTAGCAATATGGAACAGTGTAATAACATATGCTAGGATAGCAATATGGAACAGTATAATAACATATGCTAGGATAGCAATATATAACAGTATAATAACATATGCTAGGTTAGCAATATGGAACAGTGTAATAACATATGCTAGGATAGCAATATGGAACAGTATAATAACATATGCTAGGTTAGCAATATGGAACAGTGTAATAACATATGCTAGGTTAGCAATATGGAACAGTGTAATAACATATGCTAGGTTAGCAATATGGAACAGTGTAATAACATATGCTAGGTTAGCAATATGGAACAGTGTAATAACATATGCTAGGATAGCAATATGGAACAGTGTAATAACTTTGGATACTATTATTTATTCAAACATTATAATAACATTGAGTTATTGAGTTATTGAGTTATTTGTGGTCATCATCTTTGAACTCGTACCATGTCCAAGTTGCTCAGACCCCCTCCTCAACAAGTCTCGCAGAGTCCAGCGACTGACGACTCCAGTTCTGTGTTGGTTGATTAGTCTTCTTACAAGCCCACTCGTTTCTGGCTGTGTCCATCTTAATTCCCATCTCTTTCAACCTAAGGAGTGACGTGGACTCATGGTTGTTGAAGTCCTGTGTCCTTCCCACTTACCGGGGGGCATTGATGATGTCCGTCCGATGCATTATTTGACCTTCCTCAACAATAGCGCAGATAGCCAACCTGTCCGCTCTTTCATTTCCCCGTACTCCCGCAAGTCCTGGGACGTAGACAAATGCGAACTTACGTATCTTTGACTTCTGTAATGACTCTACCCATTGCATACGTACAGATCCCGACTTTATATTTCTTATCATATTCATCGAATCACTCGGTATACAGGCGTTGGTGTAGTCAGGTGATTCTAACCACATGAATGCCTTGGTCATAAAACTATAAACTATAAAAAATATAATAACATAATATAAAGTAATATCAAATAGTGCAACAAAATGTATAAGAGTGTAACAGCTATATATAGTGTAAGAATATTGGACAATGTAATAATAAAGGATAATGTGAGAGGTGGAATCATTTTATCATACCATCGGATAATGCAACAAAAGAATTTAGTGTAACAAAAGGAGTTAACGTAATAAAGTGAATACATGTAGAAGAAATGGAATAATCTACCTGATTAAGTATATGAGAAATGGAATAATCTAACTGATTCAGTATATGAGAAATGGAATAATCTAACTGATTTAGTATATGAGAAATGGAATAATCTAACTGATTAAGAATAGGAGAAATGGAATAATCTAACTGATTCAGTATAGGAGAAATGGAATAATCTAACTGATCCAGTATAGGAGAATTAGAATAATCTAACTGATTTAGTATTGGAGAAATGGAATAATCTAACTGAATTACTATTGGAGAAATGGAATAATCTAACCGATTTAGTATTGTAGAAATGGAATAATCTAACTGAATTACTATTGGAGAAATGGAATAATCTAACCGATTTAGTATTGGAGAAATGGAATAATCTAACTGATTTCCTATAGGAGAAATGGAATAATGTAACCGATTTAGTATTGCAGAAATGGAATAATCTAGCTAATTTAGTATTTTAAAAATGGAATAATATAACTAATTTGGTTTAGGAAAAATTGAATAATCTAACTAATTTAGTTTAGGATTAATAGAATAATTTATCTATTTAGTATAGGAAAAAAGGAATAATGTAACTAATTTAGTGTATGAAAAATGGAATAATGTAACTAATTTAGTGTATGAAAAATGGAATAATCTAACTAATTTAATATAGGAAAAATAGAATAATCTAACTAATTTAGTATAGGAAAAATGAAATAATCTAACTAATTTAGTATAGGAAAAATGAAATAATCTAACTAATTTAGTATAGGAAAAATGAAATAATCTAACTAATTTAGTATAGGAAAAATGGAATAAACTAACTAATTTAGTATAGGAAAAATGAAATAATCTAATTTTAATTAGTGTAGGTAAAACGGGATAATGTAGCTAATTTGGACATTGGAATATTTATTTATATTCATATTTAATATGTAATCAAATTTGCTGATCGTGCGATGACGTAAATGTTTCATCATCTCTAGGTTAAAATTTGTCGCACCGCCAGAGGTCATTGAGGCAAGATCAGAAAGCCAGTCAACTTCATGTTTTGTAGTAATCATGAGAATTTTACTGCTTCCGAATGTTTGCCACGGCAGCGACATACATCATGTTTTACTTCATTTTTTTTTTCTACAAAAGATCTCTTTTGCGTACTCGGCTTGAAAATAGAAGAAAATGTTTATCATGCTTTTCCGATAAGGATAGGCACTCAACCTTCCCCATTGAGATAAAGAAAATATTTCTTCATTCCATAACTCTCGGGATCGTTGAGGCACCACTGACAGACTTAGTCAAACTTCTCCATCGTTTTCTATCTTCAGTCATTTTTTGGTACTCTGCAAAGTCGAGATCTGTCCATTCTTTGATGTTATCTTCCGCCTCTTTCTCTGCCTACCTCTTCTTCTCGCTCCTTTCATAGTTTCCAATAGAATGGTTTGTGCTTGGCCGGACGATCCAGATATATGGAAATACCATTTCAGAAGAAAAGAGTTACGAAAAAAAATTAAGCCGTTCAATCCAAATGTGTTTTGAAGTGGGTACCAAAAACCAGAGCCAGCACCACCTAGGCTGACAGCTGTCAGCAACTCATAGCTGGCTACTTGAGCCTGAATTAATGAGGCGGACCAGCACCCAATTCCACGTCTGCGCGATCGCTCTGGTAACCAACTTATTTTTCTTGACGAAAAAAATTAGACATAGTCAGAAGTCAACTCGTTACCTAGAAATGAGAGGTGACGTTGTGTTGTTGTTTATTGTTCCAGCTCAAGGCCTACTTGACCAACACATCGTTTGACTTTTGGTTTGTTTCTCACCTACGTAAAGCTGTTACCATACCACTTGTTTCTCACCTACGTAAAGCCGTTACCATACACCGCTTGTTTCTCACCTACGTAAAGCCGTTACCATACACCACTTGTTTCTCACCTACGTAAAGCCGTTACCATACACCACTTGTTTCTCACCTACGTAAAGCTGTTACCATACCACTTGTTTCTCACCTACGTAAAGCCGTTACCATACCACTTGTTTCTCACCTACTTAAAGCTGTTACCATACCACTTGTTTCTCACATACTTAAAGCTGTTACCATACCACTTGTTTCTCACCTACTTAAAGCTGTTACCATACCACTTGTTTCTCACCGACTTAAAGCTGTTACCATACCACTTGTTTCTCACCTAGGTAAAGCTGTTACAATACCGCTTGTTTCTCACCTACGTAAAGCTGTTACAATACCACTTGTTTTTCACCTACTTAAAGCTGTTACCATACCACTTGTTTCTCACCTACTTAAAGCGTTTACCATACCACTTGTTTCTCACCTACGTAAAGCTGTTACCATACCACTTATTTCTCACCTACGTAAAGCTGTTACCATACCACTTGTTTCTCACCTACGTAAAGCTGTTACCATACCACTTGTTTCTCACCTACGTAAAGCTGTTACCATACCACTTGTTTCTCACCTACGTAAAGCTGTTACCATACCACTTGTTTCTCCCTTTTTAAAAACAATTTGTCATAACCTAGGACATATGTGCTGGAGTCCAATATGTTGCACCGAGAATCGCAGCCATTTCAAAGCTCTATAACTTACAACACATTGCATCTACTTTAGGTTAATGTCCAAATAAAGGCAAGAATAAATCTTTAGTTCTTTGGTTATGGAAGGCCCCGGTATCACTGCAAGCGAATTAAAAAAGTCCATAATTGCTCAACCGCCCGTGCCAGTGGAATCATCCGAATTACTAACTCATCTCCAAAACAAAGAAAGGTAGTTGTAGTCCTCATCATAGCAGTCTCAGCACACGCCAAAAGACATACGGCGAAACCGCACAGAAGGTGAACACAACCAACTGTTCCCTGTCATACGATATCATCGTTCATCGTAAACAATTGGATTATCGAAACATGATCAAAACGGATGAAACACACAGCTCACGGTGTGCACAGAGTACGTAACTCAGTAGCTCCTGCAACAAGCCGGACTTGGAATATGAGGAAACTGCAACAAGGAACACTTTCATACATAGCCGTCAATAGTTCCTGCCGCCTGTCCACCATATTGACCGGAAGTTCACGTCCTCCTAAAAATAATGATCGTCATATTTGTAAAATGTATAAATATGAACTGTAGTTAAGTAGACTCAGGGGAAGAATTAGAAAAGCCGAGCACCTGAAAGTGAGTAATCTACTCTCAACCTACTAAACCAGCCCATGCTTTTTTGTCATATTTCAACAGTAGATCGTCTTGTATCATTACAATCGATCTTTTTTTAAACGTGAAAGAAAATTTAAAGAAAGAAAGAGAAGGGAAGAAAGATATATGCAGAAAGGAAAGACAGTAGGAATAAAGGAAGAAAGAGGAGAAAGATAGAAATGCAAAGGTTAATCAAGATTTAAGTGTAAATTTATTTAATGCTGTGTGTAACCAGATGCCAGTTGTTTAGGGGGTTTTGGAGGATGAGGGAGAGCGGGAGAGGGGCAGAATCAGATATGTTCACTAAATACAACACTGACATGGGTTAGAGTTGTTGAAAAGTCTCTTCTGATTGGCCTTTGTTTTTCACACACACACAAACACACATGTAAGGTATATCTGTATGTGTACAAACTGACTGGAGCATAAAGTATTCTCTTCTACTATGTGGCTACAGTCACGAAGTGTTCGCGTGGGCCGGTTCTGAGGGGCGTACATTTTAAATAGAAAGAAGATAGTAGTAATAATAAACAAAAATAGATCAGTTTAGAGACATGCTTTGTACTTGGTGCCGGCAAAACTCATACTTTCCTTGCCCAGGGCTCTGACAATCATCATACATTCCTTGCCCAAGGTGTTGGCAACCCTCATACTTTCCTTGCCCAGGGCTCTGACAATCATCATACTTTCCTTGCCCAAGGTGTTGGCAACCCTCATACTTTCCTTGCCCAGGGCTCTGACAATCATCATACTTTCCTTGCCCAAGGTGTTGGCAACCCTCATACTTTCCTTGCCCAGGGCTCTGACAATCATCATACTTTCCTTGCCCAAGGTGTTGGCAACCCTCATACTTTCCTTGCCCAGGGCTCTGCCAATCATCATACTTTCCTTGCCCAAGGTGTTGGCAACCCTCATACTTTCCTTGCCCAGGGCTCTGACAATCATCATACTTTCCTTGCCCAAGGTGTTGGCAACCCTCATACTTTCCTTGCCCAGGCCTCTGACAATCATCATACTTTCCTTGCCCAAAGTGTTGGCAACCCTCATACTTTCCTTGCCCAGGGCTCTGACAATCATCATACTTTCCTTGCCCAAGGTGTTGGCAACCATCATACTTTCCTTGCCCAGGGTTCTGACAACCATCATACTTTCCTTGCCCAGGGCTCTAGCAACCCTCATACTTTCCTTGCCCAGGATTCTGACAACCATCATACTTTTCTTGCACAGGGCTCTAGCAACCCTCATACTTTCCTTGCCCATGGTGTTGGCAACCCTCATACTTTCCTTGCCAGGGTTCTGACAACCATCATACTTTCCTTACCCAGGACTCTAGCAATCCTCATACTTTCCTTGGCCAAGGTGTTGGCAACCATCACACTTCCCTTGCCCAAGGTGTTGGCAACCATCATACTTTCCTTGCCTAAGGTGTTGGCAACCATCATACTTTCCTTGCCTAAGGTGTTGGCAACCATCATGCTTTCCTTGCCCATGGTTCTGACAACTATCATATTTCTCTCGCCTAAGGTGTTGGCAACCATCATACTTTCCTTGCCCAAGGTGTAGGCAACCCGTATAATTTTCTTGCCCAGGATTCTAGCAACAATCATACTTTCCTTGTCCAAGGTGTTGGCAACCATCACACTTTCCTTGCCCAAGGTGTTGGCAACCATCATACTTTCTTTCCTTGCCTAAGGTGTTGGCAACCATTATATTTTCCTTGCCCAGGGCTCTAGCAACCATCATACTTTCCCTGCCCAGGGTTCTGACAACTATCATACTTTTCTTGCCTAAGGTGTTTGCAACCATCATACTTTCCTTGTCCAAGGTGTTTGCAACCATCACACTTTCCTTGCCTAAGTTGTTGGCAACCATCATACTTTCCTTGCCCAAGGTGTTGGCAACCCTTATACTTTCCTTGCCCAGAGTTCTAGCAACAATCATACTTTCCTTGCCCAGGATTCTAGTAACAATCATACTTTCCTTGCCCAGGATTCTAGCAACAATCATACTTTCCTTGCCCAGAGTTCTAGCAACCATCATACTTTCCTTGCCCAAGGTGTTGGCAACCCTTATACTTTCCTTGCCCAGAGTTCTAGCAACAATCATACTTTCCTTGCCCAGGATTCTAGTAACAATCATACTTTCCTTGCCCAGGATTCTAGCAACAATCATACTTTCCTTGCCCAGAGTTCTAGCAACAATCATACTTTCCTTGCCCAGGGTTCTAGCAACAATCATACTTTCCTTGCCCAGGATTCTAGTAACAACCATACTTTCCTTGCCCAGGATTCTAGTAACAATCATACTTTCCTTGTCCAGGGTTCTAGTAACAATCATACTTTCCTTGCCCAGGGTTCTAGCAACAATCATACTTTCCTTGCCCAGGATTCTAGTAACAACCATACTTTCCCTGCCCAGGGTTCTAGCAACAATCATACTTTCCTTGCCCAGGATTCTAGCAACAATCATACTTTCCTTGCCCAGAGTTCTAGCAACAATCATACTTTCCTTGACCAGGGTTCTAGTAACAACCATACTTTCCCTGCCCAGGGTTCTAGCAACAATCATACTTTCCTTGCCCAGGGTTATAGCAACAATCATACTTTCCTTGCCCAGGGCACTGACAACCATCATACTTTCAGTGCCCAGGGTTCTAGCAACAATCATACTTTCTTTGCCCAAGGTGTTGACAACCATCACACTTTCTTTGCCCAAAGTGTTGTCAACCATCATACTATGCTTGTCCAATGTGTTTTCAACCCTCATACTTTCATTGCCCACAGCTCTGGCAACCCTCATACTTTACTTGCCCAATGTGTTGGCAACCATCATACTTTCCTTGCCCAAGGTGTTGGCAACCATCATAATTTCCTTGCTCAGGGCTCTGACAACCCTTATACTTTCCTTGTCCAGTGTTCTAGTAACAACCATACTTTCCCTGCCCAGGGTTCTAGCAACACTCATACTTTCCTTGCCCAGGGTTATAGCAACAATCATACTTTCCTTGCACAGGGCTCTGACAACCATCATACTTTCATTGCCCAGGGTTCTAGCAACAATCATACATTCTTTGCCCAAGGTGTTGGCAACCATCACACTTTCCTTGCCCAAAGTGTTGGCAACCATCATACTTTCCTTGTCCAATGTTTTTTCAACCCTCATACTTTCCTTGCCCAGAGCTCTGGCAACCCTCATACTTTACTTGCCCAATGTGTTGGCAACCCTCATACTTTCCTTGCCCAAGGTGTTGGCAACCATCATACTTTCCTTGCTCAGGGCTCTGACAACCCTTATACTTTCCTTGTCCAGGGTGCTGGCCATCCCTGCTGCGCCACCCAGAGTGTTCGTTCTGTTAATGCATTTCTCGTTCAATGATTTCAATGTTTTTTTTAATTACAATATAATTTTCGTTTGTTTTAATTTAACTCACGACCTGGCCCTAGTAGCTTTCGAAGAAACTGAATTTCAACATCTTCTGTCATTGACTAACGAATGTAAAATGAATAACATGAAAATATGTACTAAAAAACAGAAGTTATATCAATAAGAAGACACAAGAAGACACTAAACATAGAACATCAAATTATAAAACAAGCAACAAACTTTAAATACCTGGGAACAACATTCTCTGAAGATGGAAAAATCGATAAGGAAATAGATATCCGATGCAATAAGACAAACCAAGTATTGGGACAACTATCGCCTATAATTCAACACAAAGCTGTACCTACTACCACTAAGAAAAAGCTTAAACAGAGTACATTCATTCAAACATTGTGCTACCTATGGCAAACACGCTCACTTACATCTAAGCAGAAAAGAAAGCTTGTCACCACAGAGATGCGATGGAGAAAGCGCATGGGAAAACCAGAAAAGACAGAATCGGGAATGATGTTATAAGAGAAAGAGTCGGCATTGAACCGATCCTAAGGTATATACAGAAACAACAAATAAACTGGTTTGTCCATCTAAAAAATTTGCCGTGGGATTTCTTATCATGGAGAAGGGAGAGTCAGGCCCAGAGTAAGATGGACAGACAAGGCCAAAGAAACGTTACAACATCATCAATTGACAGTGAGTGAAGCCGACAAAAAAGACGAGAACCAGAACTTTGCATCTTTCTCGACACCCTAACGGGTACAAGAGGAAGTGAAACAAGACAGATTTAAGTACACCTTGTCTAATGTTGCTGTGTTTTCCACATGACAATTTACTGGCATTGTTTTGGTTTGAATCCACTTTTGGCAACATTTTCTAACATATAAAGCTACTTCTAAATCCGTTGGTCGCGAGAAAAAGTAAATGTTCATACACGTTAGCCTCCAGGCTTTTGTCGGTGCGTTGCTTCTTTATTCCACTTAATCTTGTTCTTGCGTATATTATAGCCAAACAGACTCGAAATCGCTTTCATTTGAATAGCAGTCTATATCAATCATTCGTATCTTTTACCACTTCTCTACTAATTTTCTTTCTTGTTACTTGTATATACACACACATACACACACTCACTCACACACACACACACACACATACACACACACACACACTCACACACACACACACACACAGCAGCTAACTTGTGTGCTTAGAGCAGCTAACTTGTGTGCTTAGAGCAGCTAACTTGTGTGCTTAGAGCAGCTAACTTGTGTGCTTAGAGCAGCTAACTTGTGTGCTTAGAGCAGCTAACTTGTGTGCTTAGAGCTAACTTGTGTGCTTAGAGCTAACTTGTGTGCTTAGAGCTAACTTGTGTGCTTAGAGCAGCTAACTTGTGTGCTTAGAGCAGCTAACTTGTGTACTTAGAGCTAACTTGTGTGCTTAGAGCTAACTTGTGTGCTTAGAGCTAACTTGTGTGCTTAGAGCAGCTAACTTGTGTGCTTAGAGCAGCTAACTTGTGTGCTTAGAGCAACTAACTTGTGTGCTTAGAGCAGCTAACTTGTGTGCTTAGAGCAGCTAACTTGTGGGCTTAGAGCAGCTAACTTGTGTGCTTAGAGCAGCTAACTTGTGGGCTTAGAGCAGCTAACTTGTGGGCTTAGAGCAGCTAACTTGTGGGCTTAGAGCAGCTAACTTGTGTGCTTAGAGCAGCTAACTTGTGTGCTTAGAGCAGCTAACTTGTGTGCTTAGAGCAGCTAACTTGTGGGCTTAGAGCAACTAACTTGTGGGCTTAGAGCAGCTAACTTGTGGGCTTAGAGCAGCTAACTTGTGTGCTTAGAGCAGCTAACTTGTGGGCTTAGAGCAACTAACTTGTGGGCTTAGAGCAGCTAACTTGTGGGCTTAGAGCAACTAACTTGTGGGCTTAGAGCAGCTAACTTGTGGGCTTAGAGCAGCTAACTTGTGTGTTTAACATACATATAACGTTGGCCAACTTTCACCTTTGGCGAAGTCAGCGCCTAGGAACTAAATTCTGCGTGTTAATCCGTTTTTCCCCGACAGCGTGTGCACGGGAGTCCTTCGCCGCACAGGCAGATAACTCTGTCTTCGTCTTCTTCTTCTACCTTTCAGCTCCCTGAGGAGCAAAGGTCTTCAACAAACAATTTTCAAGCTGTACTGTCTTCGTAGGTACTCGTATTTTTTCTGTCGATGAGTAATGAGAACAGAAGAGCAAAAGACCGCAAATTATATCTCCCCTCGACGCTGAAAGGCAAATGAGGATGGATAGAAAAATAAGAAGATGAGTAAAAGGCGTTTCAAGGCAGGCCTCGCTGCTGAGACCAGGAGTGGTTGTCGCTGAGAGAAATCACAAATAAAAATCTCAGCTGGTGCACCCGGGATTTGAACTGACAACCTCTCTGTCTCGAGACCGGCGTCTTGCTTCGAGACCAACAGTCCCTAGTCTATATTACTCGTTCGTATCTTTCAACATATCTACTAGTTTTCCTTCTTTTTACTAGTCTATATCACTCACTCGTATCTTTTACCACTTCTCTACCAATTTTCTCTTGGAAGTCACCAAGTAGCAGCTCGTCTCATTACTTTGGCACTGGGCCATAGCCATTTGAAGTGAGGGTTTGTGGATCGGTTACCGCGAGCTGTTCGCTATTGGGAATGATATCTTTTTATGTTTAATGTTTGTTTGTCGATCGTTCAATTCAACAAATAGGGCTAGGTTCGGCAGTGGACAGAAACTCGTTTTACTGCGCTATCTACTAAAGTGAGACTGTGCACTGACATGTGTTAACAGCAAATACTAAAGTAATGTTCATTTGAGTAAAGTGGCTTTGTGTGTAATTGTGGATATTTGTGTAAAATGTTTCGACAATATAGACTTGTTGAATTGTGTACACATGTGGTATTGTATTTAAAAGTTTCATTGTGTAGCCTATACGATTGGTATAAAGTAGACACGTTGCATTATTCATACTGTTTTAATAGCGATAAAAGATGATATTGTTCTTATCACTGTTCTTATAGCGTTAAAGTGGCATTGTTTATACTGTTATCATATAATTTTGTTTATACTTTTCCCCAATGGCATTAACAGATGACGTTATTTTATTTATGAAGTTAAGTGGTGTCAGTTGAGTCTACTGGTTGTGTTACATTAAAGGGTGACATTAAGTACAAACGTAGAATTATATATGTAGTTTCTATAAAGAATAAGCAAATCCATGTCTCTAAATATGGCATTGTTAATAGCGAAGGTACAGAGTTACATCAACTTGGAATTGTTTACAGATTTATTCATTTATTTATTTTCCTCTTGGGCCAAAGGCAACACATAAGACTAAACTCATAGTTCTCCACTATTGACAATTTGCTGCTGATTCTCATAGTTCTTGGTTGCTTCTTTGTCCCATGGTTGAGTCTTTGCTTGTAATTGTCCTGATTAGCGATTCTGCGTGTCCTCCTTGTTTTCTTTACAAATGATTTCCACGTGAATGGATGATGGTAAAAGGTATGTCTTCATTCATAATCATCACGTGACCGATCTATCTCCAATACCTTCTTCTTATAAAGTGTTACGATTGCTACTGTTTCATAAACAACGTTATTGTTATTGGCTATGGAAGGCCTCGGTCTCACAGCAAACGAATTAAAATCCATAATTGCTCAACCGCCCGTGCCAGTGGAATCATCCGAATTACTAACTCATCTCCCAAACAAAGAAAGGTAACTGTAGTCCCCATCGTAGCAGTCTCAGCACACGCCAAAAGACATAAGGCGAAACCGCGCAGAAAGTGAACACAGCCAACTGTTCCCTGTCATACGATATCATCATTCATCGTAAACAAGCGGGATATCGAAGCAGGATCAAAACGGATGAGACACACAGCTCACGGTGTGCACAGAGCACTTAACTCAGTAGCTCCTGCAACAAGCCGGACTTGGAATATGAGGAAACTGCAAGAAGGAACACTTTTCAGACATAGCCTTCAATGGTTCCTGCCGCCTATCCACCATATACCATGGGAGTTTACGTCCTCCAGAAAATGATGATCGTCGTAGCACTTTATGATGTTAGGTCGACAAAGACAATAGTATAATCACAATCATTATGTACCGTGATCATCTCACTCAGGAACTACTCGTATTTACAGCTCAACGCCAAGTTAGCTCTAAGCACACAAGTTAGCTCTAAGCACACAAGTTAGCTCTAAGCACACAAGTTAGCTCTAAGCACTCAAGTTAGCTCTAAGCACTCAAGTTAGCTCTAAGCACACAAGTTAGCTGCTCTAAGCACACAAGTTAGCTGCTCTAAGCACACAAGTTAGCTGCTCTAAGCACACAAGTTAGCTGCTCTAAGCACACAAGTTAGCTGCTCTAAGCACACAAGTTAGCTGCTCTAAGCACACAAGTTAGCTGCTCTAAGCACACAAGTTAGCTGCTCTAAGCACACAAGTTAGCTGCTCTAAGCCCACAAGTTAGCTGCTCTAAGCACACAAGTTAGCTGCTCTAAGCACACAAGTTAGCTGCTCTAAGCACACAAGTTAGCTGCTCTAAGCACACAAGTTAGCTGCTCTAAGCACACAAGTTAGCTCTAAGCACACAAGTTAGCTGCTCTAAGCCCACAAGTTAGCTGCTCTAAGCACACAAGTTAGCTGCTCTAAGCACACAAGTTAGCTGCTCTAAGCCCACAAGTTAGCTGCTCTAAGCACACAAGTTAGCTCTAAGCACACAAGTTAGCTCTAAGCACACAAGTTGGCTCTAAGCACTCAAGTTAGCTCTAAGCACTCAAGTTAGCTCTAAGCACACAAGTTAGCTGCTCTAAGCACACATGTTAGATCTAAGCACACAAGTTATCTTTAAATCACACAAGTTAGCTCTAAGCACACAAGTTAGCTCTAAGCTCACAAGTTAGCTCTAAGCTCACAAGTTAGCTCTAAGCACTCAAGTTAGCTCTAAGCACACAAGTTAACTCTAAGCACTCAAGTTAGCTGCTCTAAGCACACAAGTTAGCTGCTCTAAGCACACAAGTTAGCTCTAAGCACACAAGTTAGCTCTAAGTACACAAGTTAGCTCTAAGCACACAAGTTAGCTCTAAGCACACATGTTAGCTCTAAGCACTCAAGTTATTTTTAAATCACACAAGTTAGCTCTAAGCACACAAGTTAGCTCTAAGCTCACAAGTTAGCTCTAAGCTCACAAGTTAGCTCTAAGCACTCAAGTTAGCTCTAAGCACTCAAGTTAGCTCTAAGCACACAAGTTCTTATCACTGTTCTTATAGCGTTAAAGTGGCATTGTTTATACTGTTATCATAGAATTTTGTTTATACTTTTCCCCAATGGCATTAACAGATGACGTTATTTTATTTATGAAGTTAAGTGGTGTCAGTTGAGTCTACTGGTTGTGTTACATTAAAGGGTGACATTAAGTACAAACGTAGAATTATATATGTAGTTTCTATAAAGAATAAGCAAATCCATGTCTCTAAATATGGCATTGTTAATAGCGAAGGTACAGAGTTACATCAACTTGGAATTGTTTACAGATTTATTCATTTATTTATTTTCCTCTTGGGCCAAAGGCAACACATAAGACTAAACTCATAGTTCTCCACTATTGACAATTTGCTGCTGATTCTCATAGTTCTTGGTTGCTTCTTTGTCCCATGGTTGAGTCTTTGCTTGTAATTGTCCTGATTAGCGATTCTGCGTGTCCTCCTTGTTTTCTTTACAAATGATTTCCACGTGAATGGATGATGGTAAAAGGTATGTCTTCATTCATAATCATCACGTGACCGATCTATCTCCAATACCTTCTTCTTATAAAGTGTTACGATTGCTACTGTTTCATAAACAACGTTATTGTTATTGGCTATGGAAGGCCTCGGTCTCACAGCAAACGAATTAAAATCCATAATTGCTCAACCGCCCGTGCCAGTGGAATCATCCGAATTACTAACTCATCTCCCAAACAAAGAAAGGTAACTGTAGTCCCCATCGTAGCAGTCTCAGCACACGCCTAAAGACATAAGGCGAAACCGCGCAGAAAGTGAACACAGCCAACTGTTCCCTGTCATACGATATCATCATTCATCGTAAACAAGCGGGATATCGAAGCAGGATCAAAACGGATGAGACACACAGCTCACGGTGTGCACAGAGCACTTAACTCAGTAGCTCCTGCAACAAGCCGGACTTGGAATATGAGGAAACTGCAAGAAGGAACACTTTTCAGACATAGCCTTCAATGGTTCCTGCCGCCTATCCACCATATACCATGGGAGTTTACGTCCTCCAGAAAATGATGATCGTCGTAGCACTTTATGATGTTAGGTCGACAAAGACAATAGTATAATCACAATCATTATGTACCGTGATCATCTCACTCAGGAACTACTCGTATTTACAGCTCAACGCCAAGTTAGCTCTAAGCACACAAGTTAGCTCTAAGCACACAAGTTAGCTCTAAGCACACAAGTTAGCTCTAAGCACTCAAGTTAGCTCTAAGCACTCAAGTTAGCTCTAAGCACACAAGTTAGCTGCTCTAAGCACACAAGTTAGCTGCTCTAAGCACACAAGTTAGCTGCTCTAAGCACACAAGTTAGCTGCTCTAAGCACACAAGTTAGCTGCTCTAAGCACACAAGTTAGCTCTAAGCACACAAGTTAGCTGCTCTAAGCCCACAAGTTAGCTGCTCTAAGCACACAAGTTAGCTGCTCTAAGCACACAAGTTAGCTGCTCTAAGCCCACAAGTTAGCTGCTCTAAGCACACAAGTTAGCTCTAAGCACACAAGTTAGCTCTAAGCACACAAGTTGGCTCTAAGCACTCAAGTTAGCTCTAAGCACTCAAGTTAGCTCTAAGCACACAAGTTAGCTGCTCTAAGCACACATGTTAGATCTAAGCACACAAGTTATCTTTAAATCACACAAGTTAGCTCTAAGCACACAAGTTAGCTCTAAGCTCACAAGTTAGCTCTAAGCTCACAAGTTAGCTCTAAGCACTCAAGTTAGCTCTAAGCACACAAGTTAACTCTAAGCACTCAAGTTAGCTGCTCTAAGCACACAAGTTAGCTGCTCTAAGCACACAAGTTAGCTCTAAGCACACAAGTTAGCTCTAAGTACACAAGTTAGCTCTAAGCACACAAGTTAGCTCTAAGCACACATGTTAGCTCTAAGCACTCAAGTTATTTTTAAATCACACAAGTTAGCTCTAAGCACACAAGTTAGCTCTAAGCTCACAAGTTAGCTCTAAGCTCACAAGTTAGCTCTAAGCACTCAAGTTAGCTCTAAGCACTCAAGTTAGCTCTAAGCACACAAGTTAGCTCTAAGCACACAAGTTAGCTCTAAGGACTCAAGTTAGCTCTAAGCTCACAAGTTAGCTCTAAGCTCACAAGTTAGCTCTAAGCACTCAAGTTAGCTCTAAGCACACAAGTTAGCTCTAAGCACACAAGTTAGCTCTTAGCACACAAGTTAGCTCTAAGCTCACAAGTTAGCTCTAAGCACACAAGTTAGCTCTAAGCACACAAGTTAGCTCTAAGCACTCAAGTTAGCTCTAAGCACACAAGTTAGCTCTAAGCACACAAGTTAGCTCTAAGCTCACAAGTTAGCTCTAAGCACACAAGAAAAAACTTTTTATCCATTTTATTGTTTAAATTGTCAGAAGTAAGTCCTGTGCTATGTATATAAATATATATATATATATATATTATGGCGTGTGTGTGTATGTATATGATTCATGATTGTACAAACAAATTATGAAAGTGGTTTTCTGTTGCCTTTTGTCGGTTTGTTTACGGTTGACTCCGCTAGGTTTTGACTAAAAAGTCTCACCAACAAGTCAGTGGGGTTGTTTTACTTCAGGGTTCCCTCCCTTTGGGAGCCGCGCTAGCTCAGTGGTTAGTGAACTGGACTACAATGGACAAGGGGTAGGGTTCGATCCCAACCGACGGCTTCCGGGTTCACCCAGCCTTAAATGGGTACCGGATTTTTTTCTGGGAAAGTGAAGCGGCACGGGCGTAATACCGACCACATTACCCCAAAAATCATGTGCCGAACGTCTGCAAAATTTATGTTCACTAACACAATATTCCCTATACGCCACTTGGCGTGACGGGAGTACTTTACTTTTTTTTTTTTTTACCCTCCCTTAGCCTTTTACTCTCCCGAGCATACCTGCAAGGCAGCAGGGCAGTTGCAGGTTTTACTGTTTACTGCATACAGTAGCAGGCAATATTACCCGACTTGACAGGATATTGTATACTTTTACAGAAGAATGTTGAGAATACCAAGGACAACTAAGAAGAGTAATGAAAACGTTCTGAAAGAGGCCAAAGCAAAAAAAGAGCTAATTTCCAATATTAGGAAGAAACAATCATCATTGTTTGGCCATGTAATGAGAAGAGAACAACTGGAATATATTGTAACAACTGGGAAAATTGAGGGACGAAGAGATAGATGGGAGCAAAGAGAAAAGATACCAGACAGCCTGAGATAATAGCTTGGCAGAAGGTCAACAACAGAAATGATAAATAACTGCCGTGATCGAAAGTTGTGGAGAGATATGATCACCTACCCCAGCAGGCCCGGTACTTCATGATGATGTATGTATATATATATATATATTTACAATTTTTGTATAGTAGATTTTCCAGAGCTATTCTGTACTCGTTTCATATGTACTTCTACCATATACAATCATCGTAACCAGTTTTTAAAATTTCTTAAATGTATATTAATAATGTCCCATTTATTTTAACAGTGTAAAGGTAAAGGTAAAGTATGCGTACATTTTGACACTGCATTTAAATGAATTCTTTCTTTTTTTCTTGTTGCAACTATTACTCTCATACAAAAGGCAATCGGAGATGATCTTGTGACTTGTGTGAAGAAATACAAAATGTAACGGTTTGGCAATGTATCTCGAACATCTAGCATAGTAAAGTCATTTATGGAAGGAGCTGTGAAAAGAAGGAGAGGTGGACAGAGAAAGCGATGGGAAGATAATATTAAAGAATAGACAGACCTCAGATTTGAGGAGTCCAGAAAATGACTGTAGAATCAATTGAAAGGGTTGATAAAATCTGTCAGTGGCGTAACACCGATCCCCTTGGTCATAGGAAGGGATGGGTCATTACATTTACTTGTTACTGTGAGGTTAACGTCTTTATGTTTGTATCCGATCCCTATAATTCAAATCATCATCATCATCATGCGCTATACCAGTTGGCGTAGGCGATCATGTCCTTCCACAATCTTCTATCTACAGTCATTGTATCAATTCTGTTGTTGACCGTTTTCCATGCCATGACATCAAGCTATCCAGTATTTTCTCTCTTTGTCGTCCGCGATCTCTCTGTCCTTTTATTTTGCCAGTTGTAACCAAGTATCCCAACTTTCCTCTTCTCATGATGTGCCCGAAAAATGTTGATTGTTTCTTTCTGATGTTTTTTAAGAGCTCCCTTTTTGTGTTGGCCTCTTTGAGAACTTCCTCATTGGCATTTTTAGCTGTCCGGGAACTTTCAACATTCTTCTGAGAAATCCCATCTCTGCGGCCTTTAATACTCTTTTCATTTGTTTGTCTACTGTCTATGATTCGCTTCAAAGGTCAGAATTGGTTCTATATAGTACCGCTGAACTCTCTTTCTCACTGCTCATGACATAGATTTGTTGCATAAGATATTTTTCATTTTCTGACATGCTATTTTGGCTTGAGCTATTCTGTATTTTTTTTATTTCTGTGGTGCATCTTACATCTGATGTTATTATTGTGTCCAAGTAGTAAAGTGTATACGGTGCCCAGACCCACTTTTCAGCACGTTTTCCAGTAAAAGGAAGTAGCGAGAGCACAAAAACTGGCTTCAGTTCAGATACACGAACTCTGTATCATCGGCGTAATTTTCTTAGTCGCCTCTTACGACATGTTAGAGTCGCCTCGTTACTCACAGTGTCTCTATTATTGTCTCCCTTGCATTATGATCAGGGTCCCTGTAGCCAACGAACGTTTTAAAGTTTGGCTTGAAGCTGTTTTCTGGCAACCATAGCTCTAACCTCGTTTACACAGATAACAACCCAATATAGATCACATGGATTCTCTACATCCCTTGACATTACTTTAGTTGGTGTCTGGAAATTTCCATGTCTAATCATTAGGATATCACCACTATTGTCCAACAAGGAAACAACTCTAGAGGCAAAACTAGCATTCTACAGCACAATCTTCATTCCAACGTTATGTTACATATGCCAGACCTTGAAGCTAGACGCAAGACAAATAAGAAAAATGACTATTTTTGAGATGTAATATGTTAGACGAAGGAATCAGCCTCAGAGATAAGATCAGAAATGAAGAACTGAGAAAAAAGCTAGTAATAATTCCCGCCACAGAGCACATAAAGAAACAACAGATAAAATGGTTTAGCCACGTTAAAAGACAGCAGAAAAAAATTCAACGAGCATTTAATAAACGTTATGAGAATACCAGGCTTAAGTGCCGACCACGAAAAAGATAGATTGGTGGAATATTACAAACACTAGGAAACATAATAGCAGGGGAGGCCAATAGAAGAGCTAAAGACCGCAAATTATATCTCCCC
This sequence comes from Megaustenia siamemsis, assembly GCA_032433765.1. Classification (NCBI taxonomy): domain Eukaryota; kingdom Metazoa; phylum Mollusca; class Gastropoda; order Stylommatophora; family Ariophantidae; genus Megaustenia; species Megaustenia siamemsis. Next base: position 68,929,984 of record JAVIAB010000125.1, on the reverse strand, counting down.
CCCCCCCCCCCGACATCAAAAAGGCAAATGAGGAAGGAAAGAAGATCATTCTGAACTAGTGCCTGTTATATTTATATAGTAGCGATGCGAACATTTTTTTTTATATATTGTTGCAGTAGAAGGTAATCTTCATCAGAAGTGTCCACCTATCGAGCAAAGTTTTTATATATTTAGCTTCGTATCTCCGAGTAACTGCCGGCGGCTCCACGGTGAGAGAAGAAAAGAATTGAACCACCGTTGCCTGCCACGCAGTCGTAAGATCACTAAGGAAGTTGGGAATCATCGCCTGTGCAGTCAAGTAGGACACGTCCAGAGAGACTCTGTCAATAAAATTTACCGACGCATTTTGGAAAATGATGTGACAAGGGTGAAGGGGATATAGGGAATCCCAGACAGCAATAAAACTGGTTCCAATTAGAATAGAATAGAATAGAAGAATAGAATAGAATAGAATAGAATAGAATAGAATAGAATAGAGTATTAACTATCTGAATGGGGCGGACACACCAGATCCAGTACTCTTTGTAGTCTTCTCTTTGACGCATTTTGAGCTTTCAAGATCTTGAACCGCTCTGGTTGTATATAAAACCAGAACTTGTATTAGTTATAGAGCAGCGGTATCGTTGTGGTTAGTGAATTGATATGCAGGGGATCATAAGTCGCGTTCGATATCAATCAGCAACTTTTAGATAATCCGATTCTTAAATGGATTCTTCATATTTTGTTTCTGGAAGAAAGACTGCACTGGCGTAATTCTTACCGCATTACTCACAAATGTATTAATGTACTTATGTCTTTTGGCGTGTGCTGAGACTGCTACTATGGGGACTACATTTACTTTTCTTTGTTTGGTAGATGAGATATTAATTCGGATGACTAAGCTGGCACGGGCGGTTGAGCAATTATGGATTTTAATTCGTTTGCAGTGATACCGGGGCCTTGCATAACCAAACAACCAAATAACCAGTATTAATGATCAAACTATATAGGCTTTAACATCATAGGCTCTATACATTACAGGGCGTAGGGGAATTATCTACTTTTTTCTTTATTAGTTCAAATTACAGCTAGTCTGATTTCCGGCCTAAATCCATTAATATATATAATATATACACTAACCAAAATGACATATTAAATAGAAACTCCATATGCACATCTCATTTAATTATTTTTATGTTTCTTTTCCTTTTTGCAGTTACGACCATGTTTTGTATTGGCACTTTTGAGAGAAATACTGAATTGTACATTATTTTGTTTTTTAATCCATTGCCGTATGTTTTCTTACACATTAACTATTTTCTTTGCTTCCATGCATGTGTTCTCAATGTTGTGCTTGAACTTCAATTTGCTGCCACAATATTTCTCCACTTTATGAACTCTTTTACTTACTTTTGATTCATTGTTCTCAATGTAATATAGGAGGTATGTTTTCTCCTGTCTTCTTACTGTCAAGGTCAATATATATTAATAATTGCTTTTACATACATTACATGCTCATCACATACCCATAGTATACACATTACGTACACATTATTTACAAATATACAGCACATTTATGATATACACATTCTAATGTATATTACACACTCAGTATGTACACACAATATATTATATTTTAAATCTTCTACTTGGACATAGCCATTTGACCTGCAAAATATATCTTAACTACATGATCAACAAAGCCGCGATAGCTCAGTGGTTAGTGATATGGACTACAAAGGACAAGGGGTAGGGTTCGATCCCAACCGACGGCTTCCGGGTTCACCCAGCCTTAAATGGGTACCGGATTTTTTTCTGGGAAAGTAAAGAAGCACGGGCGTAATACCGACCACATTACCCCAAAAATCATGTGCTGAAGGTCTGTAAAATATAGGGTCACTAACACCATATTTCCCTATACGCCACTTGGCGTGACGGGGGTACTTTACTAACTTTACTACATGATCAACAAAGGTAGATTCTCTTTTACTTGACCAACAAGGTAGATTCTCTTTTACTTGATCAACAAGGTAGGATCTCTTTTATTTGACCAACAAGGTAGATTCTCTTTTATTTGACCAACAAGGTAGATTCTCTTTTACTTGACCAACAAGGTAGATTCTCTTTTATTTGACCAACAAGGTAGATTCTCTTTTACTTCACCAACAAGGTAGATTCTCTTTTACTTGATCAACAAGGTAGATTCTCTTTTACTTCACCAACAAGATAGATTCTCTTTTACTTCACCAACAAGGTAGATTATCTTTTATTTGACCAACAAGGTAGATTCTCTTTACTTCACCAACAAGGTAGATTATCTTTTACTTCACTAACAAGGTAGATTCTCTTTTATTTGACCAACAATGTAGGTGCTCTTTTACTTGATCAACAAGGTAGATTCTCTTTTACTTGATCAACAAGGTAGATTCTCTTTAACTTCAACAACAAGGTAGATTCTCTTTTACTTCACCAACAAGGTAGATTCTCTTTTATTTGACCAACAAGGTAGATTCTCTTTATTTGACCAACAAGGTAGATTCTCTTTTACTTCACCAACAAGTTAGATTCTCTTTTATTTGACGAACAAAGTAGATTCTCTTTTACTGCACCAACAAGGTACATTCTCTTATACTTGACGAACAAGGTAGATTATCTTTTATTTGACCAACAATGTAGATTCGCTTTTATTTGACGAACAAGATATATTCTCTTTTATTTGACCAACAAGGTAGATTCTCTTTTATTTGACGAACAAGGTAGATTCTCTTTTACTTGACCAACGAAACAGATCTTGACCAATAGATAGACAAATTAGATCTTGACCAATAGATCAGGAATGTTGATCTTAACCAATAGACCAGGATTGTTGATCTTAACCAATAATAGATCAACAAAGTAGATCTTGACCAATCGATCAGGAATGTAGATCTTGACCAATAGATCAACAAAGTAGATTTTGACCAATAGATTAACATTGTAGATCTTGACCAATCGATCAGGAATAGATCTTAACAAATAGATCAACAAAGTAAATCTTGACCAATAGATCAACAATGTAGATCTTGACCAATAGATCAACAAAGTAGTTCTTGACCAATAGATCAAAAAAAGTAGATCTTGACTAATCGATCAGGAATGTAGATCTTGACAAATCGATCAGGAATGTAGATCTAACCAATTGACCAACAAAGTAGATCTTGACCAAACGACCAACAAAGTAGCTATATCTATCTATCTATCTATCTATCTATCTATCTATCTATCTATCTATCTATCTATCTATCTATCTATCTATCTATCTATCTATCTATCTATCTATCTATCTATCTATCTATCTATCTATCTATCTATCTATCTATCTATCTATCTATCTATCTATCTATCTATCTATCTGTCTGTCTGTCTGTCTGTCTGTCTGTCTGTCTGTCTGTCTGTTTGTCTGTCTGTCTATCTATCTATCTATCTATCTATCTATCTATCTATCTATCTATCTATCTATCTATCTATCTATCTATCTATCTATCTATCTATCTATCTATCTATCTATCTATCTATCTATCTATCTATCTATCTATCTATCTATCTATCTATCTATCAGTCTGTCTGTCTGTCTGTCTGTCTGTCTATCTATCTATCTATCTATTTATATATTTATCTTTCCTTATGTTCTCCTATTATATTTTATCTTAGCTTAGGTTATCTTATCTGTCTGCTTGTCAATATAAATATATATATATATATATATATATATATATATATATATATATATATATGTACAACAGAGGTGAGATGCAGAATGGCTCATGCAAAAGCAGCTTTGTGCAATCCATTTTTTACAATAGAAACAAAAAAAAGAGTTCTTAAATGGTATGTAGAGCCAGTCTTAACATATGGATGTGAATCATACACAATAGAACAACAGACAAGAAAATCACTGATTCTGTATAAATGTGGTTTTACAGAAGAATGTTGAGAATACCATGGACAGCTAAGAAGAGTAATGAAAACGTTCTGAAAGAGGTCAAAGCAAAAAGAGAGCTAATTCCCAATATTAGGAAGAAACAATCATCATTTTTTGGCCATGTAATGAGAAGATAACAGCTGGAATATATTGTATCAACTGGAAAAATTGAGGGACAAAGAGGTAGAGGGAAGCAAAGAGAAAAGATACCAGACAGCTTAAGAGAATGGCTTGGCTGAAGGTCAACAACAGGAATGATAAATAATTGTCGAGATCGAAAGTTGTGGAGAGAAATGATAACCACGCCCGGTACTTGATGAAAAAAAAATATATATATATTTAAATTATATGTGCCAGACACATTGACTAACCATTGTTAATATATTATATATATATATATATAATATGTTACATTATTTGTCAGGTCGGGTAATTTTACCTGCTACTGTATGCAGTAAGCAGTACAACCTGTGGCTGCCCTGCTGCCTTGCAGGTAAGCTCGGGAGAGTAAAAGGCTAAGGGAGGGTACCCCTAAGTAAGACAACCCCACTGCCTTGTGGGTGACACTTTTTAGTCAAAGGCTAGCGGAGCCAACCGTAAACAAACCGACGGAAGGTAACAGAAAGCCACCGTCGTAACTTCTTTGTACAATCTTGAATCGCCACAACTCAAAGCAAAAAGAGAGCTAATTTCCAATATTAGGAAGAGACAATCATCATTTTTGGGCCATGTAATGAGAAGAGAACAACTAGAATATATTTTAACAACTGGTAAAATTGAGGGACGAAGAGATAGAGGGAAGCAAAGAGAAAAAAATAACAGACAGCTTAAGAGAATGGCTTGGCAGAAGGTCAACAACAGAAATGATTAATAACTGTCGAGATAGAAAATTGTGGAGAGACATGATCACCTACGCCACCAGGCCCGGTACTTGATGATGATGATGATGATGTGCCAGACACAAGCTAGATTTAATCTTAATTTCTAGATTAATTGTGTCGGACATTATGAATGGCTACATTTAGCAATGATTATAATGCTAAATTCAGGACACTACAATGACTTGATTTAATCATGAACTCAACAGTTTGTGTCAGACACTATAAATGATTAGGTTTAGTCGTAGCTTCTATTAATAAGTGACTGGGGCTATTGGTGGTTTCAAGTAATAAAGATTTCTAGTCTAAATGCCAGACAATATTAATGTACTAATTTAATAATGACATATAAACAAAAGTGTTAGACGCTATACAATCTTCATCTAATGATCCTTGTTTCTAAGTCATCTATCTATCTATTTATCTATCTATCTATCTATCTATCTATCTATCTATCTATCTATCTATCTATCTATCTATCTATCTATCTATCTATCTATCTATCTATCTATCTATCTATCTATCTATCTATCTATCTATCTATCTATCTATCTATCTATCTATCTATCTATCTATCTATCTATTTATCTATCTGTCTGTCTGTCTGCGAGTCTGTCTGTCTGTCTGTCTATCTATCTTTCTATCTGTCTATCTATCTATCTAGCTATCTGTCTGTCTGTCTGTCTATCTGTTTGTCTGTCTGTCTGTCTGCCTCTCTGTCTGTCTGTCTTCCTGTCTGTCTATCTATCTGTCTGTCTGTCTGTCTGTCTTTCATTCCCCTGAAATAATATATGTAACTGCAATGTAGTTTCTGCAATAGTTTTGTCAGTAGTGTTGTATCTATGGGCCAATGGATTTTCCACAGTCTACTATATCCAGTAATGAGCCGCGATAGCTCAGTGGTTAGTGAATTGGACTGCAAAGGACAAGAGGCAGGTTTCGGTCCAACCGACGACTTCAGGTTCACCCAGCCCCTAACGGGTACCGGATTTTTTTCTGGGAAAGTAAAGCGGCACGGGCGTAATACCGACCACATTACCCCATAAATCATGTGCCGAAGGTCTGTAAAATTTATGGTCACTAACACCATATTCCCTATACGCCACTTGGCGTGACGGCGGTACTTACTATATCCAGTATAGTCTTGATGTCCTTGGACATCTGTCCACATGGACATGTAGTTGGTGTGCCAATCTTGAATTTTGCATAGATTGTGGAATCTTCTGAGGTGTATCATGATAACGTATTACCATCTATTCATATCAAATGCATCTTGATTTGGGGCTTGTGGTCTTCTGTTTGGTTTGATTATCTGTCTCCTCTGATGATATGTAATTGTGCATCTGGTTGTGTGCCTGTTGTGCCATCAGATCTGCTCTCTCGTTTCCTGATATTCCACAGTGAGATGAATCCATTGCAGGGCGACCCTGTGGTGCTTACAGAGTTCATTTAATAAGGTCTGCAGATGTGGCAATTTTACAGATTGTAGTACCTAGATTGCTGATCTTACAGCTTTCAAAAATCCTACTGGCTGTGGGCTAAGGCCACAGTTCAGCAGTTTTTTTATTACCAAGTTTATTGTTTGGATTTCTGTATCGTAATTGTGACAATATTTCCCTGTTGTTATTTTATTCATATCCCTGGTGTTATTTGGGTACTCTATGTACCTGCTCTCCCATTCGTTACTGTATTCTGTGCTGATCCATCTGTGTACACACGAACCCATATGCCTTGTAAGTAGACTCCATCTCTTAATCCAAGAAACAGGAAGTGATTGTTTTACGTTGTAGACTATTCTGTTCCTCTTTGTCAAGTATTCCTTTCACTTCTGTCCGTATTTGTATTGACAATCCGCATTCCTCTGTCTAGGGAGTCTGATCTGGTATGGGCAGTAGGGGGCAGACAACTCTTGATATGTCTTTTGTTTGTCAACAAATTAGCTTTGCTTGGTGGATAAAATTGCTTCTCTTAAGCAGTCCCAATGCAAGATTTTGGAATCGGTCCTTCACTGGATGTCTCGGCATGCATGAGAATGTGTCTGAATCAACACCTTCGTGTCCCTCCGTTCTATCAGTGCTGGTATCCTCCACAATTTCTCCATCTCCAATATTGATGTTGATTTCATTGCTCCTGTGATAACCCTAAGTGCCTGGTTTTTGTACTTTATCCAGCTATTTCAGTGTTGTGTTTGATGCTGTTAACCATGCAGATATATATATATCTCTGCGATCAGGACTCAATCAGAGTAAGGATTCCAGACTCTCATATGAAGTCAGCTGTCAGGCTAAGTGTGTTGATCGCCCCCACAGACAGAACATCACAATTAGAGTCTGTCAGATCCACTCTGACTGAACACCCGTTAATACGTTGCACTGTGTTCTGCCCGAGTCACTAGAGGTGACTAACACAGACATGCACACACAAAGATGTGAGATGTGACTAACACAGACACGGACACACAAAGATGTGAGATGTGACTAACACAGACACGGACACACAAAGATGTGAGATGTGACTAACACAGACATACACACACAAAGATGTGAGATGTGACTAACACAGACATGCACACACAAAGATATGAGATGTGACTAATACAGACATGCACACAAAGATATGAGATATCACTAACCCAGACATGCACACATAAAGATATGACATATGACTAACACTGGTACACACTAAGATATGAGATATGACTAAACACAGACACACATAAAGATATGAGACATGATTAACACGGACACACCGAGATATGAGATATGACTAACATGACACACACCAAGATATGAGCCATGGCCAGCACACACAAGCTAAGATATGAGACCAGGCTCGGGACAGAAACACAGCAAGAAATGAGCCATGGCTTCACTAAAAAACACCAAAAAATGAACCATGTCTAGCACAGAAACACATTAAAGTGCCCATATGCTTGGGCTTGTTGTAGTCGGCAGACTCTTCTGAACGTGGGAATCACAGGTTTCGTTAAACAGTTGTCCGGAGATTTGAGAGTGCAGTCTGACCCATTGAACGTTCTCTTGCAGATATATGATCTATATTCTAAATGAGGGCGTTTACTCTGTTGGTAAACTTTACTGAGTATTTTTCCACTCGCAACCCGCGTGGTTTCACACAGCTTTCTTAGAATAGCCAACTTCCTCCTTGCTTTTTGAGTTGCCTTATTTATCTGCTGTTTCCAAGACAGTTTGTTGTCAAATATAACTCCGAGATAAGTAGCTTGTATGTCTACTTTCACAGGCTCATTGTTTATGTAAATTGCTCCTGCTTTTTGTTTTAGGGAGAGAGCGAAAAGTGCAGTACTGCATTTGTCTGTATTGATGCTGATAAAAGATTTTAAAAAAAGTAAAGTACCTATGTCACGCCATGTTGCGTATAGAGAATATGGTGTTAGTGACCATAAATATTACAGACCTTCGGCACATGATTTTTAGGGTAATGTGGAGAGTAATACGCCCGTGCCGCTTTACTTTCCCAGAAAAAAATCCGATACCCATTAAAGGCTGAGTGAACCGGAAGCTATCGGTTGGGAACGAACCCTACCTCTTGTCCTTTGTAGTCCATTCACTAACCACTGAGTTATCGCGTATTGATGCTGATACACCATCTATTTGTCCCTGAGTTCAGAGCATGCATAGCTCTTTGCAACAATTTGGAGGCCACTGTTGCATACTACACTGTGCACCACATTATCAGATCATCTGCATACATTGCCACTTTGATATCATGTGGTAGTTCAGTATCTAGGTCATTGATGTAGACTAGAAAAAAGTATTGAAGATAGTACCTCTCACTGTGGTACGCCCTGGCGAAGTAAGACCTTCTTACTCTTAAGACCGTCCAGTTGCACTCTGGCTCTCCTGTTATGCAGGTTTGTGTTCACCCATTTGTACATCCTGCTATTTACTCCGTAATTTCTCAGTTTCTTCAAAAGCCTTTTTTCCACATCTTATCAAATTCTCCCCGTAGGTCTATCCATGCTGCTAGTACCAGTTTTTATTCTTCAAACGCATCCCCAATTTTCTGGGAAAGATAGGTTGCCTGATCTTCGATAGAGTAACACTTTTTAAAGCCTGCTTGCTTTTCACTTTCTAGGTACCACTGCAGTTTGAGATTTATTTTACATTCCATTATTTCACAAAAACAGCTTGTAAGGATGATTGGTCCATAGCTGGATGGAGTTTTGCTTTAGTTGCAGTTCCCAAGTTCTTAATCATTTCATTGAACATTCCATCACTGCCCTGGTGACATTTTTCATTTTTAATTTGGATATTGCCAGCTCTAGCTTTCTTTGTGTAATGGGTATTTTCATGACTTCATGTATCTTCCCTTCTTGTCTTGAATTCTGTTGCTTTAAACGGATCTCGTGTCGTTTCTCTATGCTAATTTCAATATTATTGTCTTTTGCAAAGGAGTCTGCAAAGTGATTTGTTGCCTGCTTACCTGTCAAAATGTTTCCATCCTTCTTCAGTGTAATTTTGGTGTTCCTTTCTGTACCCTTATCATTAGGCTGTTTTATAAGCTTCCGCACGTTTCTTGTGTCTTGTTCAACATTCAAGGACTCTGTTTTCTCCGTCTGGCTTGTAGTTTAGCCCTTTAAAACTTAGCCTTAGCGAGTGCTGATAGTTTGTGTGGTGTTTCTGGCAAGGGTTATTTTCTGCTTGCTTTCGAGATGTTTCTATCTCAATATGTAGTTGCTCAAGTTCACTACTCCAGTATTGTTTGTAGTGTTTCCGTGCCCACTCTAGGTATTGTTTCACGGGCAGCTTGTATTATTAGTCTACTGAATTCATCAACTATTTTGTTGATGTCTCTGTATGTAGATCTTTAGTCAGTTCACTGGTGTAATGTTGATACATTTTCCAGTCTGCCCTTTTTTGTAATTCCATCTGTAGAGAGTGCTGCTCTCCCTGACGGCCTCATTTTGCACCACTAAAAAGACTGGTCGGTGGTCGCTGCCTCCAAGTTGTTTCCCAACAATTCGTGTGATATTCCAATCCAGGTCTGATGAATGGAAAGCAAGATCTGGAGTAGATGTGGTATACCATGATCTGGAATAGAATGTGGGTGGATCTGTTGTCTGGTTTAGCAGTATAAGTCCGCTGTCGTCCTATCAATTTTCAAACTCTTCACCTCTCTTGCCTATATGTTCATAGCCCTATCTCTGTGAATGGCTGTTGAAGTATCCACATACAATTATTCTTTCTTTTAACGAAACTGTGTCTAGTGCCAGTGGGCGGTCGCTCTGACAGTAATAGTTGAGTAAATGAAAGTCCTTATTTTCTGTCCTGAGGTGGTGTATCTGATATTCAGCCCTATCCTTGTACACTTCAAGCTGACATGCATTGATGTTTTTTACAAAGGTCAAATTTCCATCCATTTGTCTATCTTTCCAGTCAAATTGGAAGCACTGGTATCTCCTAATGTTCAAGACTATGTCTTTGTTTAGATGGCTTTCCTTTGTATGCAGCATACTCTTACTTGCTCTTCATGCAGGATATTTTTCAAATCTATTTTTTTTACTGCACCCATTTACTTTTGCTGTTGATGCCTTTAGCACTCCACAGTATTATTTTAAGTGGTCTTAGTTTTGATTGGCCAGTAGCTCTATTCTCTCGCCCCCTGACTCCACAGATCGGTTGAGAAGAACATCCAGTAATAGAGGTTGGGCCCTTTCGAGGCTGAGGGCCCGGCACTGCACCTGTCTGAGTGTCCATCACAGGGCGAGTGCCATATCGATTCTCAGTTATAGACAGACATTGGCGTGAGTGCGTGGTATCCTGATTCCTGTGGTACGCTCTTTACATGGTTGTCTCCGTCTTCAGCACTTAAAGTTGCTAGAGCAGACTGTGGTCTTGCTCTGGTGTAGGAAGGCCTGGTCAATCGTGGTTTTCAGTCCCAGGTGACTGTTCAGCCCATCCCCGCGACAAGGAGTTGGTCTTTATATTATATATATCAAAACACGTTCATTATATATATATAAATATATATATATATATATATATATATATATATATATATATATATCGTGTAATGCATGGTAATATTATTTCAGCTCATATCCCACATGTTAAACGGTTATATCACAGCAATAAATAAAAGACATGATACATTTGAAAGAAAACGCGCCATTTATTTAGCAATAAACTACATTGCAACATTTCTTTAAAGCTAATTAATAGAAATGCTACGAATTTCATGGATAACAAAACATTTTTATGAAGAATGTTTAAAAAAAGCTGGAGAAACCAAAAGTTACATCAGAATCATATGGAAATAACAATATTCATGTATTGGGTAAGTGATACGAAAATAAGGCATTGGGAATACTATTACAACGGTCAGAATGGATGAAAACAAGAGCAGAGTAAAGCCAAGAAAAATAGTTTATTCAGATGGCACATAACAGAAGATCGTCGACTGAAGTTCTGACATGCATGAATGACCGTACCTTTTATTCTGGAATAAGTGTTAAAGCTAATTAATAATTGAACATAGGTGATAAGACTATGAAATGTTTTCAATCAATCAATTAACCTGTAACCTAGTTGATCGTTGGAGCGCCATAGGTGACATTTGGCTGTGTTCACTTTCTGTGCGGTTTCGCCTTATGTCGTTTGGCGTGTGCTGAGACTGCTATGATGGGGACTACAGTTACCTTTCTTTGTTTTGGAGATGAGATAGTAATTCAGATGATTCAACTGGCACGGGCTGTCGAGCAATTATGGATTTTAATTCGTTTACAGTGATACCGGGGCCTTCCATAACCAAAGAACCAAAGGTGACATTTTACAATTTGCGTCCAATCGTCGCTGTTTAGAGCAGCTCTCTACGATACAACGAAAGACGTTCCTACCTCTTCTCTGATGTTATCCACCCATCTTATATTTTGTCCTCCCTGTCTTCTTTTGTCTGGTACTGTGCCTTGCAGAATGGTTTTGGCGATGCCTATGAGCCGTGTGACCATACCAGGTCAGTTTTCTCTGTTTTATTATTGACAATAAGTCTTTTATTGGCCCAGCGGGTCGTTGGATTCCTCCTCGCACTTCTTCATTGGCGATGTGTTCTATGCATGATATATGTAATATATGTCATTACTACTTCATCTCCAAGGTCTGTATTCTTCATTGGTTATATGTTCTATGTATGATATGTGTAATATATGTCTATACTCTTCATCTCCAAGGTCTGTATTCTTCATTGGTGATGTGTTCTATGTATGATATGTGTAATATATGTCTATACTACTTCATCTCCAAGGTTTGTATTCTTCATTGGTGATATGTTCTGTGTATGATATGTGTAATATATGTCTATACTACTTCATCTCCAAGGTCTGTATTCTTCAATGGTGATATGTTCTGTGTATGATATGTGTAATATATGTCTATACTACTTCATCTCCAAGGTCTGTATTCTTCATTGGTGATATGTTCTATGTATGACATGTGTAATATATGCATATACTACTTCATCTCCAAGGTCTGTATTCTTCATTAGTGATATGTTCTATGTATGACATGTGTAATATATGCATATACTACTTCATCTCCAAGGTCTGTATTCTTCATTGGTGATATGTTCTATGTATGACATGTATAATATATGCATATACTACTTCATCTCCAAGGTCTGTATTCTTCATTGGTGATATGTTCTATGTATGACATGTGTAATATATGCATATACTACTTCATCTCCAAGGTCTGTATTCTTCATTGGTGATATGTTCTATGTATGACATGTGTAATATATGCATATACTACTTCATCTCCAAGGTCTGTATTCTTCATTAGTGATATGTTCTATGTATGACATGTGTAATATATGCATATACTACTTCATCTCCAAGGTCTGTATTCTTCATTGGTGATATGTTCTATGTATGACATGTATAATATATGCATATACTACTTCATCTCCAAGGTCTGTATTCTTCATTAGTGATATGTTCTACGTATGATATGTGAAATATCTTTCTATACTACTTCATCTCCAAGGTCTGTATTCTTCTTTGAAGATCAGCAGTGAGTGTCCAAGTTTCACTAGCAAATGATGTACCTGCTTTTGGTATTAACTTGATCTTCGTTGTTAGGGATATGTTTTTGCTTTTCCATATGTGGTTTTTTTTTTGTCAGGGCTACTATTGCTTTGACTGCAGCCACCTTATTGCAGATGTTGTCCACATGTTAAGATTGTATATCACAGACTACATTTTCCAATCTCTAGTTTATTCGTGAATTCAATGTACAAACTACAACACAACCTGGAATACAAACTACAACACAACCTGCAATACAAGCTACACCACAACTTTCAATATAAGCTACAACACAACCTGCAATACAAGCTATAACACAACTTTCAATACACGCTGCAACACAACCTGCAATACAAGCTACACCACAACTTTCAATACAAGCTGCAACACAACCTGCAATACAAGCTACAACACAACTTTCAAAATAAGCTACAACTAAACCTGCAATACAACCTACAACACAACCTACAATACAAATTACAACACAACCTGCAATACAAGCTACAATACAACTTTCAATACAAGCTACAACACAACCTACAATACAAACTACAACACAACCTACAATACAAACTACAACACAACTTTCAATACAAGCTACAACGCAACCTGCAATACAAACCACAACAGAATCTGCAATACAAACCACAACACAACCTGCAAACAAACTACAGCACAACCTGCAATACAAACTACAACACAACCTGCAACACAAACTACAACACAACCTGCAATAGAAACAACAGCACAACCTGCAATACAAACTACAACACAACTTGCAATACAAATTACAACACAACCTGCAATACAAGCAACAACACAACCTGCAATACAAACTACAACACAACCTGCAAACAAACTACAACACAACCTGCAAACAAGCTACAACACAACCTGCAATACAAACTACAACACAACCTGAAATAAAAACTACAACACTACCTGCAAACAAACTACAACACAATCTGCAAACAAGCTACAACACAACCTGCAATACAAACAACAACACAACCTGAAAACAAACTACATCACAACCTGCAATACAAGCTACAAAACAACCTGCAATAGAAACTACAACACAACCTGCAAACAAGCTACAACACAACCTGCAATACAAACAATAACACAACCTGCAAACAAACAACAACACAACCTGAAAACAAACTACATCACAACCTGCAATACAAGCTACAAAACAACCTGCAATAGAAACTACAACACAACCTGCAAACAAGCTACAACACAACCTGCAATACAAACAATAACACAACCTGCAAACAAACAACAACACAACCTGCAATACAAACTACAACACAACTTGCAATACAAATTACAACACAACCAGCAATACAAGCTACAACACAACCTGCAATGCAAACTACAACACAACCTGCAAACAAACTACAACACAACCTGCTAACAAACTACAACACAACCTGCAATACCAGCTACAAAACAACCTGCAATAGCAACTACAACACAACCTGCAAACAAGCTACAACACAACCTGCAATACAAACTACAACACAACCTGCAAACAAACTACAGCACAACCTGCAATACAAACTACAACACAACCTGCAAACAAACTACAACTCAACCTGCAAACAATCTACAACGCAACCTGCAATACAAGCTACAACTCAATCTGCAAACAAACTACAACACAACCTGCAAACAAGCTACAACACAACCTGCAATAGAAACTACAACACAACCTGCAATACAAACTACAACACAACCTGCAAACAAACTACAACACAACCTGCAATACAAACTACAACACAACCTGCAAACAAACTATAACTCAACCTGCAAACAAGCTACAACACAACCTGCAATACAAACTACAACACAACCTGCAATACAAGCTACAACACAACCTGCAATACAAGCTACGACACAACCTGCAATACAAGCTACGACACAACCTGCAATACAAATAACAACACAACCTGCAATACAAGCTACAACACAACCTACAATACAAACTACAACACAACCTGCAATACAAGCTTCGACACAACCTGCAATACAAACTACAACACAAACTAAAACAACAGACTGTAATTTTAATATTCCTACATCCATATTTGATCTTGTATTGGACAACATATCACTGCGCGGTTTCGCCTTATGTCTTTTGGCGTGTGCTGAGACTGCTACGATGGGGACTACAGTTACCTTTCTTTGTTTGGGAGATGAGTTAGTAATTCGGATGATTCCACTGGCACGGGCGGTTGAGCAATTATGGATTTTAATTCGTTTGCTGTGAAACCGAGGCCTTCCATAACCAATAACCAATAACCAATATCACTGAACTGTTATACATGTTAACACCAACTGTTTTTTTTTTTTAAATAGACGAACTTATTATTTCAAATCATGCCAAGATATAATGTAACAAAATTTAACCAAATATACATGTCAGATACAGCTGTTCATTTTTTTTTCCTGTACGGGACTTCCATCGCAATTGTTGTGGCAACATTTCAAGTCGCTTTAGAAACGCATTGTCCCCGATAGACCTTTTTGTTTCTATTAATATCTTGTATAATGGTGAACTCTACACAGATTTCCTCATAATCGATATATGCATTCATAATTGAGAGCAACACGCAAAGCAAGGACCACCACAAGTTAATGTGTTATTGTTCGTCATTAAAAGCAATGAAAGAATGCAATGATATATGCATGTCATTGGGAACACTGATGTTTTTGCAGTATTAAAATAATATCGATGAAAGCGGTAAATGTGCATGAAAATAGTAAAATATATGTAAACAGTAAAATAAATGTAAATAGTAAAGAACAAATAAATAATAAAGTATAAGCAAATCATCATCATTGTGTGCTATACCGTTTGACGCTAGCAATCATGTCCTTCCACAATTCTCTGTCCTCAGGACATCGATTTTGATTGTTTACCGTGACGCGACACCAAGCTATCTAGCATCTTCTTTCTTTGTCGTCCGAGATCTCCCTTATTTTTATATTTTGCCAGTTGTAACCAAGTATTCCAACATTCCTCGTCTCATGGTGTGCCTGAAAAAAATGTCGATTATCTCTTTCTGATGTTTTTATTAGCTCTATTTTTTTCCGTTGCTATCACTGAGAATTTCCTCGCTTCTTTTTAGCTGTCCAGGGAACTTTCAACATTCTTCTGAGAAATCCCATCTCTGTGGCCTCTAATCGTCTTTTCACGTGGTTGTCTACTGTCCGTGATTTATTTCCAAACGTCTGTTAAAATATATAAACGATGAGCTTTATTTCTCATTTCTACTGACACAGACAAGATGTTTTTATTTATTTCCCTTTTTCTGAAATATTACTTTGACCTGAGCGACTATGTTTTTTTTATTTTTATTTTTATGATGCATCTGCCGTCTGTTGTTATTCCTGTGTCCAATTATTTGACGTCTTGCTCTTGTTTCAGATTTGCCCCGCTTACTTTTGTATCGCATGATGGTGATGATTGTTTCTTCAAAATGACAAGTTTAAGTTCGTTTTCTTCCTTTCAGGTTGAGACTCTTTTTTTTTTTTTTTTTTCATTCTATCCCAAATATGCCTATCATTTCTTGTACCTCATATATATAAGATGATCAAAACAATTTTCATGAAGACAATATTGAAGATATCAAATCAAATAAAGATTAAACCAATACCGCAAACGAAAATATAAAAACAGACGGTAATTTAAAAAAATAAAAGCAAAGTCGATGGACATAAAAATGTAGAAGTGGCATGTACTGTGATGATGACATGAGTTTCAAGTGCTGACACGAACGTAAATGCTTGAATCTAAGATTGCATGTGACGGACTGCCATAGCTTTCTTAATTTCTTGTTTTTTACTGGATTAATTTGAGCTTATAAGGGGCATGCCTGTAATAACAATTGGAGGTCATAATATAAATAATCTGAGGTACTCAGCCTTAATAGCAAAAAAGACCAAAGTAATGGTAATAACAAAGAAAAAGACATCACCGCAATGGACAATAAAGACAAGTGGAACAATATTAAAACAGGTAAATGAATTTAAATATCTGGGAATAATGTTAACCTCAGATGGTAGATGTACAACAGAGGTGAGATGCAGAATAGCTCAGGCAAAAGCAGCTTTCCAAAAAAATGAGGAGGATACTTTGTAATCCATTTTTGACAATATAAACAAGAAAAAGCGTTCTTTAATGTTGTGCAGAGCCAGTCTTAACATATGGATGTAAATCATGGACAATAGCACAACAGACAAAAAATGACTACAAGTTATGGACATGTTTTTTTTTTTACAGGAGAATGTTGAGAATACCATGGACAACTAAGAAGAGTAATGAAAACATTCGGAAACAGGCCAAAGCAAAAAGAGAGCTAGTATCCAATATTAGGAGGAAACAATAATCATTTGTTGGCTATGTAATGAGAAGAGAACGGCTGGAATATGTTGTACAAACTGGAAAAATTGAGGGACGAAGAGATAGAGGTAAGCAAAGAGAAAGATACCAGACAACTTATGAGAGTGGCTTGGCAGAAGGTCAACAACAGAAATGATAAATAACTGTCAAAATCGAAAGTTGTGGAGAGACATGATCACCTACGCCAGCAGGCCCGATACTTGATGATGATGATGAGTTGAAACTTGTCCTGCAATACTAAAATACTGCAATACAAAGTCTTCTATGTCAGTAGTCTCCCTCAAAGCTGGGAATACGGCGATCATTGCCTCCGTTAGTCTGCTATGAATTAGGCTGTTTCCATGGAGACGAACTAGGAAGTCGAGGCGAGGTCTTGGGCAGCTCAGCTGTGGCTGGAAGGTTTGCGTGCTTGAGGTTTCCATAAGTGCAATAAAAAAAAAACCTACATGTGAATGCATAAAGCAAAAAAAACAAAAAAAAACAAAGAACCCCCGTCATGTCAAGTGGCGTATAGGGCATATGGTGTTAGTGACCATAAATTTTACAGACCTTCAGCACATGATTTTTGGGGTAATGTAGTCTGAATTATGCCCGTGCTGCATTACTTTCCCAGAAAAAAATCCGGTACCCATTTAAGGCTGGGTGAACCGTGCCCCGTCGATTGGGATCGAACCCTACCAACTTGTGCTTTGTAGTCCAGTTCACTACACCACTGAGCTATCGCGGCTCCCAATGAAGTGTGGAATCAATGATTAAAGAAGCGCTTTTTGCTGTTATTTTTAAAATAAATGTTAATGGAAGTGAAAAAAATATTCTACATTGCACAATAAGTCAGTGCTACTGAACTCTACTTTTTTTCAATAAATCTCTTCCACAGCTACATTTTTAGTGTTTCTATATCCCTTTTAGCCATCTATTCCGAGGGTGTTTTTCGGTCTGTTGATGCCATAATGTAGTTGTGTGGATTACTTGTAACGGTTTCGTGGTCAAACCATCTATTCTTTAAATAAGCTTGAGCAAAAATAGAATATGCATAACCCTGTTCCAGTTTTGTTTCCCACTCAACTTTCCCGAAGATCTATAAAAATTATGGTCACTATAGCTTGTTTCATAATTCGTGCCCAACTTTTAAAATCAATATCTTTTAAACCACTGTTTGTATTTGTTTCAAAATTTGCATGTAAAGTTATAATGATTAGAACCCAACAGGGAATTAATTTCATTAAAAACAAACATTTGGTTATTATTATTGCTTATTTGATTTATATAAATTTATAACGACCCATTGATGTAGTCAAAACTTAGTGTTTACAGTATTTAAGTTAAAAATAGCGATTACAAATCTATACACTGTCAAATTTACGATTTTGCACGCTTTAAACGTGAACTGTCTGACACAAATAGACACTTGTAGAAAACACGAGGCATTGTGTGTTCCGTTTCCGTTAAATCATAGGTGTGGACGTGGAACGCTAACATTTATCATGAGTCTTAAAATGAAATTCTGCAGTTTACAAAACATCGCAATAAAAATGTATGACTATTTTTGCAAAGAGGCTAAACGAGGAAGATTATTTCATTCTTTAGAAAACCCTGAGAATAGGACAAGACACATTTTGGATTTATCTAAACGGTCGTTTAATCGCTGGATTCAAGCACGTGACCGTCAATGTTCCAAATATACAAAATCACAAGGAAGAGCAAAAATGTTGGATAATTTCGACAGTGAACTTATTAGAAGTGAAATTCGCAAAATGTTGGGTATGAATGAAACTGTTACAATAAGAAAATTAAAAGTATCGCTGAAAAAGAACAACAGTATTGAAATATCAAAGTCTACATTATGGAGGAATGTGAGAGCTGCAGGCTTTACATTCAGAAAGTATTCCAATGGACGAAACATCATATGTGAGAAGCCACATATAGTAGTCATGAGAAGCAAGTACTTACGTGAAGTAAAAGAGGTGCGCAAGCAAGGTTATGATATTGTGTACTTGGATGAAACATGGATCAATGCTCACCACACTAACCAAAGGGAATGGCAGTCATCAGATGGAAAGATTAAGAGATTAATACCTAGCAGCAAAGGACAGCGCTTGATAATTGCTCATGCAGGTAGTCGACAACATGGACTAATACAGAATGCAGAGCTCATGTTTCTTTCAAAATCCATAGACAATCGGGATTATCACTCTGAGATGAATGGTCACATATTTAGACATTGGATTGAAAATTCTGTTCTCCCATCACTAGATCGACCATCTTGCCTAATAATGGACAATGCAGCGTACCACAACATTGTTGCACTTGAAGATAAAGTCCCGACGTCATCCAGTACAAAAGATGCTATTAAGATATGGCTCACAAAGGAGCACATACAATTTAATAACATGTACTTAAAACCTGAATTACTATCTCTAGTAAAGCAAAAACAGAGGACAAAGATTTTTCAAATAGATAAGATTATCCAAGAGCACGGTCATATAAGTTTGATGCTGCCACCTTACCATGCTCATTTAAATCCAATAGAACTAATCTGGGCAAAATTAAAAGGACAAGTGGCAGATGAAAATACAACATTCAAAATATGCGATGTAAAGACTCTTGCTAATCTCGCTTTATTAAATATAGACAAAGATTATTGGGCTAAATGTGAAGACCACGTCTTAAAACAGGAAGAGGAATATTGGAAAAATGATGGTTTGTGGAATGTTCAACCCCAAACAGTTATTAATCTTTTAGACTCGTCTGATTCAGAATGAAAGTATATAGCCCCCACAATGTTGGCCCCTATATTACCTTACATTATTTCAACAAACGGTCCTTTTCAGGACCACACAACTATGAAAATTGGACATACAGGTATACCTTGATATTATCGTCCGTCCTCGAACTGAGCAGACAATAATTATCCTGGTGTTTTGTTTTATTCAGTTATTTCCCCATTACGGCCACGCCTTACCTAGTGAAAATTAATCGTAGACCAGCAACTACGGTAATTTCTATTCTTTAGGGCTTCACAATTTACAATTTTGACAAACATCAAAGAAATATCGCCGCTTTAAGAAAACTGCAGCTGCAAGATATTTGTTAAATATACATTTAAAGGGTCTTTTGCATTCTAATAACATTTGGAAAATTTCAAAAGTATTTAACAAACGGTTAGAGAGTAATAGCGTTTTAAAGTTGGGCAAATGTTTTGAAACGAGCTATAAAACCATACTCCCTATACGCCACTTCGCGTGATGGAGCTCTTTACTTTTTTTTTTTTTACTGCTAAATGAAATATAGCCACGTTTGATGTTTTATTTTTCCTTTAATCTAAAGTCTGTTTAAAATCATTAAAATTGTGTCCATTCATTATTCGTTGTTAAGTTAGTATCACAGCAGTCTAAGCAAACCTGTATGTACTTAGTCACTTCTAGCACTTTAAAAAGAATCTGCACTCTGCTGATTCCATTAGCTTGCTGATTACGTAAAATATCTAGATCGCCCTTGTAGAAATGCTTTCCCAGTTTCGTTAGAGATTATTAAAACAACTGTGTTTGTGAGTCACAACAGCATACACCGCTTAGACATGATGTTATCACGGCTGGTTGTAGACTGAATCAAAAACTCATAGTTGGCAGTTCAAGCTTCTTCCGTCCTTTCTAGTTTGTCTTTCGGCATTGAGAAGTGAAGATGTTTTCTGACTTTGCTTTCTGACTTGGCTCTTTTCCAGTTACATTTCGAGTGTTATTGAGTTATTGAGTTATTAAGCTGTTTACGGGTCATCATCATTGCAGTGAACATGTCTATAGGGGCTCCGATCCCCTCCTCAGCAATTCTAGCAGTGTCCAGCGATTGACGGCTCCAGTTCTGTGTTAATGTGCTTTTTTTTGGTGCGTCCCAAGATGTCGGTGTGTTTTCGCAGGTCCGTTGTCAACAAAGCATAATTTAATTTCTGTGAGCTTCTAAATGACGAAAACCAAAAGCTCACGGATTCTCCGTACTTGCCTTAGGACTGATTGACAGGAGTTTGCCAGTCTATAACGTGGAAACTGGTTCCGGACCGTGCGAATGAGTACACGTGAGTCTAGACCATTCACATTTCGAGTGTATCTAGAATGACTTGTATCCATGTTTTTTTCCGAGAACGCTTCTCGGCCTGTTGTTTTCATAGCGTTGGTAAAAACAGTTTTGTGGAAGTTCATTCGTTTCATGGTCAAACAAGGTAAACTATCTGTTTGTTTGTGATATGGTCATTGTCACTGCACAACGGACGAATCCAGAGGTTTTTCGACATCCAGCCGAGAATCTTGAGATCATCATCAAGTACCGGGTCTGCTGGCGTAGGTGATCATGTCTCTCTACAACTCTCGATCTCGACAGTTATTTACCATTCCTGTTGTTGACCTTCTGCCAAGCCGTTCTCTTAAGCTGTCTGGTATTTTTCTCTCTTTGCTTCCCTCTATCTCTTCGTCCCTTAATTTTCCCAGTTGTTACAATATATTCCAGTTGTTCTCTTCTCATTACATGGCCAAAAAATGATGATTGTTTCTTCCTAATATTGGAAATTAGCTCTCTTTTTGCTTTGACTTCTTTCAGAGCGTTTTCATTAATCTTCTTAGCTGTCCATGATATTCTCATCATTCTTCTGTAAAACCACATTTATACAGACTCCAATGATTTTCTTATCTGTTGTCCTATTGTCCATGATTCACATCCATATGTTAAGATGGCCTTTCCATAACATCTCTTGAATTTTGAGATAATCAGATAAGAATCCTGACAAACGTGAACGAACTACGAAGCACGGCCTACAATCCACGGTGTGTGTATGCTTATGCTGACACTTTTGTCCGGATAGCAGCCACATTTATGGTGTACTCTTTTATATTTTAAATGACATGGGTTCTTTAACGTGCGAGAGTGTACACGGGACCTTCTGTTAATTGTCTTTTCCTGAGAGGGCTAAACATATGATCTTACTATCGAGAGCCGTAGTAAAAGTAAAAAGTAAAGTACCCCCGTCACGCCAAGTGGCGTATAGGGAAATATGGTGTTAGTGACCCTCTATTTTACAGACCTTCAGCACATGATTTTTGGGGTAATATGGTCAGTATTACGCCCGTGCTGCTTTACTTTCCCATAAAAAAAATCCGGTACTCATTTAAGGCTGGGTGAACCCGGAAGCCGTCGGTTGGGATCGAACCCTACCCCTTGTCCGTGGTAGTCCAGTTCACTAACCACTGAGCTATCGCGGCTCGAGAGCTGTAGTAGGAGGGGGAATTACCACGGAAAAAAACACGGATTAGTTTTTTTCCTATTACATTTTTTTTTTAAATTACCAACACCTAGGTTGAGATTTAGTTAAATACAAAATAAAAATGTGTAACTCCAATGTTAAGTCAGTCTTATTATATGGCTTTGAAACATGGAGAACAACAAAAATAACAATCATGAAGATACAGACCTTCATTGATGGATGCTTGCGCAGAATAAAAGGATGAAAATGGCAGGACAAAATCACTAACATAGAATTATGGAAATGTACCAGTCAAATACCAGTGGATAAAGAGATACAGTGAAGATAATGGCGCTGGATAGGACACACACTGCGGAAGTCAACTGGGAGTATTGTACAACGTGCCCTTATCTGGAATCCCCAAAGAAGACACAGAGGAAGACCAAAATATTCTTAGAGAAGACAAATGGAAGCAGAGATGAAGATGATGTGGAAGACATGAAATAAACTTAAAAGAATGGCAAGAAACAAAATGGGTTGGAAAATGTTTGTTGAAGACATATGATCCACAGGGAGCTGAAATTAGAAGAAGAAGAAGAAGAGGGTGGGATTTGAAACCGTGTCCTTCTTGTTATAAGGCCGACGTCGTAGCACTAGACTATATAGCCCCAGATCTATCTATCATGTATATACTCTTGAGCATCATAGAGTCTACACAATCTTGCTCCAGCTTGTGTTATTATGGAAAGGCCATCTTGCTGTGTTAGCTCTCCCTTGACATGACACATCGATTTATCTTCGACACAGAAAGCTTATTATTTTATAATCTACTGCGGCGGTTATCCATAACTACTTTATTAGTTCTTCACTTCTAATTGTGTCACTAAAACTGACTTTCATCAGGCACGTTTTATTTATGGTGGTATGTATCTGATTTGTTCTACCAGAAACAGCTTCTTGTTTTCATCTTTTATGGTGGTATGTATCTGATTTATTCTACCAGAAACAGCCTCTTGTTTTCATCTTTTATGGTGGTATGTATCTGATTTATTCTACCAGAAACAGCCTCTTGTTTTCATCTTTTATGGTGGTATGTATCTGATTTGTTCTACCAGAATCAGCTTCTTGTTTTCATCTTTTATGGTGGTATGTATCTGATTTATTCTACCAGAAACAGTTTCTTGTTTTCATCATATATGGCAACACACATTAAGTGCCAAATATTTGAGCTAAGGTAAATATTTATGCATGATGATTTAATAGAAT
Organism: Megaustenia siamemsis; assembly: GCA_032433765.1. Classification (NCBI taxonomy): domain Eukaryota; kingdom Metazoa; phylum Mollusca; class Gastropoda; order Stylommatophora; family Ariophantidae; genus Megaustenia; species Megaustenia siamemsis. Next base: position 68,906,203 of record JAVIAB010000125.1, on the reverse strand, counting down.
AATAAGTAAAGTATAGTAAAATAAAGAGCTACGTCACGCCACGTGGAGTATAGGGAATATGGTGTTAGTGGCCATAATTTGTACAGACCTTCAGCACATGATTTTTGGGGTAGTGTGGTCGGTATTACGCCCTGGAAGCCGTGGATCAAACCCAACCTCTTGTCCTTTGTAGCCCAGTTAACTAACCACTGAGCTATCGCGGCTCCCTTAGTAGAACAACGCTAGCAACTAAAAAGATCAAAGATTGTCAAATCCGAGAGTTTCAGGGGACACAGTATTGAATTGCGAACCACAAAAGGGGTTCAATTGTAAGCTACATCTTCTCCTAATGATTTTAAATGTATAACAGAAGAAAAGCGTGTGTTTTATATTTCTGGAAATAAAAAAAATGAGCAAATCAACTAAAGTAGCAGGCACAAACAGCTGTGCAGAATTCAGCTTCCAAATGTGTGACATTGTTAGCACAAGGATGAAATGGAGATTGGGCTAAAGAGTGTTTTTGCTGCTTATGTTCATCATCATCATCATCGAGTGCCGTCTCCGCAACGATGGTTGGCTACCATGCAGCGCCATTCTGCTCTGTCTCTTGAATCAATTCAGAGGAAGAGGTATGTTTACAGCACTCGGAAAAATGACAAATAATCAACAACAGAAAAAAATATGGACCAAGGCAGGATCGAACCCGTACTCAGTGGCACAGCGCCTTGCCACGAAAAGCCAAACGCTTAGGAACTCTGCCTGGGCAGATCAGGCTGATTTGTCCATCTTTTGATGTTACTCGTCCATGTTAGTCTTGGTCTGCCTCTGCCTATGTTACCTTGTATTATCCCCTCCAGTATTGCTTTTAGTAAGCTGTTGTGTCTTTTAACATGGCCCAAAAATCGCATTTGTCTTGGTTGAATTGTGCTTAGTCTTAGTAGTTCTCCTTTCATTTTTAGTTGTTTTAAGACTTCATCGTTTGTTTTCTTTTCTTTCCATCCAATTCTACCTATTCTTCTATATATCCACATTTCAAAGGCTTCAATTCTATGTTCTGTTTTCTTGTCTAATGTCTATGTTTCTGCACCATATAGGAATATTGAGAAGATGTAACATTTTGCTATTCTTAATTTTAGCCCTGGTGTTATTTGTTTTTGATGTTAGTGTGTTCTTCATGACAATAAAATTATTTTTTGCCATTCCTATTCTTTTGTTTATTTCAGTTTTACATTTTCCATCACTGGTTATAGTATGTCCAATGTAGTTGTAGTTCTGAACTGTCTCCAGGTCTATTCCTTCTATTTTGATATCCACTAGTGGGTTTTGAGTATTTTCTTTGTTTATGATCATAATTTTAGTCTTTTTGATATTCATATCTAGTCCATATTTTTTGCTTGTCATGTTTATTTCATTAAGTAATTGTTGTAGATCTTTAGGATTTCTGCTAGTCGTACAGTATCCCTTTCTAAATCACATTTAAGAAAGATCAATACATGTGAGATCCGATGCTTGAGAAAAGTAACAAACAACACAAGAAGAGATAGAATACCAAATGAAACCATAAGAAAAATGGTAGGAACTAAACCCTGCCAAGAATATATAGAACAACAACAACTTAAATGGTTTGGCCACCTGGTCAGAATAAACCCTTACCAATCACCATCAAGGGCGTTCTTCTCGAGAATGCATGGAAAAAGACCAAGAGGAAGACCCAGAAGAAGATGGATAGATGCAGTGACAGAGACATGTAACAACAAAGGAAAAATCACTAATTCAGACAATTCGAGCAACTCAAGAACGACAAATGATATAAACCACGACACCTTTTAGGTAACAGTGAAAAGAGAAAAGAAGAAGAAGAAATACAGTATCATCAGCATATCTGTTTTTTTTTTTATCTGGTTATTGATTATCTTTCCATTAATTTGTAGGCATGGCATCTCTATGATGTTTTTAAAGATTTGCTCAGTGTATAGATTGAACAGGCTAGGTGATAGGATGCATTTTTGTCTTACTCCTCTTTTTATATCAATGGGTGAAGAGAACTCTTTGTTATATCTTATTATTGCTGTTTGCTCCCAGTATAGATTACATATTAGTCGTATGTCCATGTCATATAGATGCATCTCATTTAGGCATTCTATAAGTTGTTTGTGGTGTACTCTATCAAAAGCTTTGGTGTAGTCTTTGAACCAGGCATATATTGGTTTGTTTACTTCTGTGTACTTTTCGATTAATGTTCTCAGGCAGAATATGGCTTCTTTTGTCCCGCTATTTTTCCTAAATCCAAATTGCTGCTCATCTAATTCAGTATTGATTTTATTCTGAATCCTTCCTTGTATAACTTTTAGCAAGATTTTTGTAACATGGCTCATTAGGCTTATTGTTCTAAATCTGCTTATGTTACGATATTTCAAAACGGTGTTTTTAGCCAGTCGTGTAAGTTTAAAACTGTCTTTAAATATTGGATGATCACACCAACACCTCAAAGCTCTCAGATGTCAGTTTCTGTAGTCTGGTATCACAGAAGCTTAGGTTGCTAACTCTGCATCTATCATGTACTGTGACCCTCTGATAAACTCTTAGCCAGTCTAATATTTTCTGCATTGAATACTTATCTTTATATATCTATAAAAATAATCTATCCATCAGTTACTGGTATATTCAGAAAATTTCTCAAGATTCTCCCTTTTATCTAAGTCTCTAGTTGGGTATAACTGTGTCGAAAGAAAGAGGGCGAGAGAGAGAGAGAGAGAGAGAGAGAGAGAGAGAGAGAGAGAATGTTGAATTTACCTTCACAGTTATACCTCTTTCTGTAAGGTAACAACCCTAAAAAATGTTGTCAAAGGACAAGTGACTCAGATATTTTATCTTTTGTTAAATTCATTATTATGTTTGTATTTTCGGTATAAGTTTATTATTTACGACATTATTTTTTTTAATGAAATGACAACTGCCCTTACATGTGGACCAAGTATTACAATTAGTAAATAGTTATGATTGTGTACAGAACCTAATTTATATTTTATTACTATCAATGTTGACAACGATCAATGTTACTTCTAGATACGGTGAAAATGCCCACTTTGTCTTCAAAAGATTCAATGTATGCCTTCACTTCAATTGGGAGCCGCGATAGCTCAGTGGTTAGTGAAATGGACTACAAAGAACAAGAGGTAGGGTTCGATCCCAAACAACGGCTTCCGGTTCACCCAGCCTTTAATGGGTACCGGATTTTTTTCTGGGACGTTAAACGGCACGGGCGTATATCCGATCACATTACCCCAAAAATCATGTGCCGAAGGTTTGTAAAATGTATGGTCACTAACACCATATTCCCTATACGCCACTTGGCGTGGCGGGACACTTTATTTTTTTTTTTTACTTCACTTGTATTGTGCATATCTTTTGGAGGATTTTTGAGCAGATGTTCTCTTTGCATATTTTAATTTGTATCTGAGTCGACTGGAGAACACGTGTTTTATATATTGTGTTCAGAATGAAGAGAGAGAGACTAGGATAGAGAGAGCGAGAGAGACAATGAAAGAGAGACTGAGAACGACAGATGGCGAGAGAGAGGAAGTGAGAGAAAGAAACAGAGACTATGAAAGCGAGAGAGAACGCGAGTGAGATAAATAAACAGAGATTGGAAAAGAGGAAGCGCGAGTGAGATAAATAAACAGAGATTGGGAAAGAGAGAGCGCGAGTGAGATAAATAAACAGAGATTGGGAAAGAGAGAGCGCGAGTGAGATAAATAAACAGAGATTTGGAAAGAGAGAGCGCGAGTGAGATAAATAAACAGAGATTGGGAAAGAGAGAGCGCGAGTGAGAGAAAGAAACGGGGATTGGCAAAGAGAACGCGAGTGAGATAAATAAACAGAGATTGGGGAAGAGAGAGCGCGAGTGAGATAAATAAACAGAGATTGGGAAAGAGAGAGCGCGAGTGAGATAAATAAACAGAGATTGGGAAAGAGAGAGCGCGAGTGAGATAAATAAACAGAGATTGGGAAAGAGAGAGCGCGAGTGAGATAAATAAACAGAGATTGGGAAAGAGAGAGCGCGAGTGAGATAAATAAACAGAGATTGGGAAAGAGAGAGCTCGAGTGAGATAAATAAACAGAGATTGGGAAAGAGAGAGCGCGAGTGAGATAAATAAACAGATATTGGGAAAGAGAGAGCACGAGTGAGATAAATAAACAGAGATTGGGAAAGAGAGAGCGCGAGTGAGAGAAAGAAACGGGGATTGGGAAAGAGAGAGCGCGAGTGAGATAAATAAACAGAGATTGGGAAAGAGATAGCGCGATTGAGAGAAAGAAACGGGGATTGGCAAAGAGAACGCGAGTGAGATAATGAAACCGAGGCTGATAAAGAAACAGAGGGAAAGAGAACGAGATAAAGAGAGTGAGAGAGAGAGAGAGAAAAGAAGAAGGAGAAAAAGAGAGAGTGAGCGTGAAAGAGGGAGTTGTAAGACTTTTGCTATTCCATTTAACTGTTTCAGAGCTGACTTAGTAATTAAGATTGACAAAGATCATGTTTACCTCACTTCCCCATATAGATTTTTTGGATGTTGAGAGACAAGAGAGAGATACATGGTACTAGATCTACAAACATTACCATTCCCATGTGATTACTGTTGTAGCTTCCAGAATATTTTTGCTTCTTATTAGCCTATATCCAACTCTACGTCCTCCTTCTCGATACCTTACATTCTACATTTTGATGACGTATCTCATAAGATAACTGCAAAAAGTATATTGAGATCATCATCAAGTGCCGTGCCTGTTGACGTAGGTTATCCTGTTTCTCCACAGCTTGTTACCTCTGTAGCTGTTTCTCACTTTTTTTTATTAATTTCTTACCAAACCTTTCTCTTAGAATGTCTTGTGTTATTTATGCTCTTTTTCTTACATTTATCTTTCTCCCTCTGATTTTCCAGCTCCCACAAAACAGCTTTATCCTCCTCGATAAATTATAAAATAAAATGGCACCTGCTTCCTTATGATATCTATCTATCTATCTATCTATCTATCTATCTATCTATCTATCTATCTATCTATCTATCTATCTATCTATCTATCTATCTATCTATCTATCTATCTATCTATCTATCTATCTACATGTATCTATCTATTTAGAGCCGAAGACGGCACATAGGGCAGAACCACAATCTCAAAAACAAAAACCTTGCGTGCCAAAGTGGCACATATTGCAGAGACCTTACGATATAGAATGTCAGATTTATTTTCTCCGTCGCCAATTCTTAAACATCCTCATTCCTCTGTTCAGCTGGTCGTGGTCTTTCGACTTTCTTCTGCAAAACCACATTTATATGGTTTCTTCAATTATCAAAGATTCACTTCCGAATGTACAAACTGACTTCTTCTTACTCAAAAGATTTCTTCTTTTCTTTTTATCTAATTAACATCCTCTAGAACGCAGCCTATCTTGTACATCGGCCAGAAATAAGCATGGACATATAATATACTACTATATATGTATATATCTAGTATAATTATATATATAAAACATAATTATATATATATATATACGTGTATATATATATATATATATATATCTTGGACTACAAAGGACATGAGGTAGGGTTCGATCCCAACCGCCGGCTTCCGGTTTACCCAGTATTTAATGGTACCGGATTTTTTTTCTGGGAAAGTAAAGCGGCACGGGCATAATACCGACCACATTATCACAAAAATCATGTGCCGAAGGTCTGTAAAATTTATGGTCACTAACGCCATATTCCCTATACGCCACTTGGCGTGACGGGGGTAAGGGATAGAAGAATAGAATATAAATATTTGTATATATACAAATATATATATATATATATATATATATATATATATATATATATATATATATATATATAATATACATCGTAATATCGAATAATAGTATCACACTATTTATGTCTAATGATACAAATGTGCAGTAAAGTTGGGTCTATAAAGACAACAACAATACTAATGTATAATAATGTACTTTATAGCTTCAAGAGTAAAAGAAACAGGAACAAAACAGGACGTTTCTAGGTCTTCAACACATGAAACCAAAAACAAAAAAAAACGACAAAAATACAATAAATGCATAGTTGGTACTTTAGGGAATGTCAGAACGGGCGTCCTCTCACGTAATGTAATGATGTAATGATGTTATAATGCAATGATCACTAACCCTAGACAATGGTCTTACGTTTTACCAAAAGACCCTGAGTGGACGATAGATGACGAGTGGTTCTAAACCTGGAAAGACAAGTGGACAGAAGTAGATCAGACTAGCAGAAATGAAGATGATTAGGAAAGAAAGAAAGAAAGAAAGAAAGAAAGAAAGGAAGAAAGAAAGAAAGAAAAACAAAAGCAAAAGAGAGGGCTTTGGAGGATTTTAGAGAAAGGAATAAAAATGTTCATTTCCTTCGGATAAAAAAAAATTGTTTAACTCATGTCAGTTCTCGGAAGAAAGCTGGCTGTGGATATCCAGGGAACTTGATCTCAAATCAGAGACAGCGATATCCCAAGTCGGGGGAGTTGAGGTGGGTCGTCACTGGAGTGCTCTAGCATCGCGAGAGATATCATACAAGTGCGCCAGAAATCTGCCACGTAACCTTCTGCTTCTTTAACCAACAGACTTCTTTTCTGGCAACATTGGCAGATGATTTTTAGTGCGCTGATGAAGACCTAAGTCGAAACGTTCTGTTTTAAAGTTTTGTTCTCTTGTTGTTGTTTTAATTCATAAAGCTAAAACATTCAATTTTGTATTACTATTATTATAACTTTGTGTAACTAATTCACACTTCTAGCGATCGAGTCTGGGTAATCAGAATACATATGGTTGTTTATATTATGACCACAAACTGATGTTCTTTGAATGTCTACATCAGAACTTCCGTATAATCTCACTATACAGTTTAAATAAACCTAGCGGTAATAAACAACCATGCTTAACGCCTTTTTTTCGTTCTGTTTGAAACAAAGCACCATTTTCTCTATACGCCGTGGGACGTCATTGTGTTCTTTCTCTTTCTTTCTCTTATTTTAGTTTTGTTTTCTCCTGGGGAGAAAGGAGGTGTGGGTCACATAGTTTACGTTCACCAATAACATTAGTCAACAACTGTAAATCGATGTTTCTGCAGACTTGGCGATTTAATTAATGCCTTTGATCCTTACTTGTGTGCTGGTTTCTCTCCAGTTTCAAGTTACGCCTCTGTTTGAACAACTCTTGTTTTAATGAAAGCTCTAACAAGGGTCCTCGCGGACGTTGCATGTAAAACTCTACATGTATACCTCCCTCTTTCTTCCTATCTCATTCTTTATTTCTTTAGATCTCTAGCCATCTTTCAACAAAGTAGTACTTTTATTCGATTTTGTTTTTGAGTTGACTTTCTTGTATTTGACTGTTTTACATTAGGTTAAATGTCACTTTATATTGTTACTGTTTATATCTATATAAAAAGTAAAAAGTAAAGTACCCCCCGTCACGCCAAGTGGCGTATAGGGAAATATGGTGTTAGTGACCCTATATTTTACAGACCTTCAGCACATGATTTTTGGGTAATGTGGTCGGTATTACGCCCGTGCTGCTTTTACTTTCCCAGAAAAAATCCGGTACCCATTTAAGGCTGGGTGAACCCGGAGCCGTCGGTTGGGATCGAACCCTACCCCTTGTCCGTAGTAGTCCAGTTCACTAACCACTGAGCTATCGCGGCTCCTACTAATTTTTAGGGAATTAGTAAAACCCAGGTGTCCTCGCCAGGATTACGAACCCCGGCTGTTGCCGTGGTAAGCCAACCGTTTATATCTATATGGTTGTTTTAATTCCATTTTTATTGTGTTAATTTAGGCGCGCCTACCAGCACCAGAGCTGGAAGTTGTCAGCGACCCACAGCTGATGGCTTGCGCCAGGATCGGTGAACAAAAGCCATCCAGACCCTGCTCCACGTCTCCGCGGTGCCTCCAGTAATAGTCTACTATTACAGTAATACCTGTAATATTATAGTAATATTATAGTAATACATGTCTAGACTGGCCAAGCGTGCAGGGATCGAATTGGGAAAACAACCCGGTACTCAAAAATGTCGTGCTGAAGTCGGATGTGTTGGGCCGAAAGGCGCAAATATAACAGTTATACTGCAAACCACAACACAACGCAGACACGTCCACTACGTCCTTGTAAGGGCGGATGATGAAGAGGAATATTCTATTCTACCACGATACTCTAGAATACTTTAGTCATTGGGCCAGCGCAACCAACCAACCAACCAAACATTTCCAACAGATTTCATATCCTTACAGTTTTTTTTTTTTTTTTTTTTAAATTAGCACGTGTTCTGTTTTTTTTTTTAAATAATTATTATTAGATCTTTGTTGTCACCATTTGTACTTGCAACTTGTGTATCATATCTCGACGCTTTACTTTGTGAAATGCGCAGATGATGTCCATAAAAACATATATATATATATATATATATATATATATATATATATTTTTTTTTTAATCTATATTCTTGTAAAGATACTATTATGTCAACAGATATAATATAACGTACATTACATTACATCAATAGTAATACAAGATAACACAGTACAGATCTAAAAATAAAATGTTTTATCCATAAATAATGTAGAGTTTACTTTGGGAGTAAAACTATATAAATAAATTAACACAATAAAAATGGAATTAAAACAACCATATAGATATAAACAGTAACAATATAAAGTGACATTTAACCTAATGTAAAACAGTCAAATACAAGAAAGTCAACTCAAAAACAAAATCGAATAAAAGTACTCCTTTGTTGAAAGATGTCTAGAGATCTAAAGAAATAAAGAATGAGATAGGAAGAAAGAGGGAGATATACATGTAGAGCTTTACATGCAACGTCCGCGAGTACCCTTGTTAGAGCTTTCATTAAAACAAGAGTTGTTCAAACAGAGGCGTAACTTGAAACTGGAGAGAAACCAGCACACAAGGAAGGATCAAAGGCATTAATTAAATCGCCAAGTCTGCAGAAACATCGATTTACAGTTGTTGACTAATGTTATTGGTGAACGTAAACTATGTGACCCACACCTCCTTTCTCCCCAGGAGAAACCAAAACTAAAATAAGAGAAAGAAAGAGAAAGAACCCAATGACGTCCACGGCGTATAGAGAATATGGTGTTTTGTTTCGTATCTATATGTTTTTTTTTGTTTCCTATCAGCACATTGTTGAGTTATGTCGTCGACACGCCTGTGCTGTCTTCTTTCTCCAGATAAAATCCAGTAGACGTTAAATGTTGGGCAAATCTGGAAGCCGGCGATCGAAATGGAACCAGCAGACCAGTTCACTAGTGGCTTTCTCTAGCACGGCTTCCATTGACAAGAATTTTTAAAACACGATGTCTATTTTTGTTTCAATAAATGGGTGTTGTAGAATTGCGTTTTAATAATTTTGTTAGGGTTGACATCTTAGCACACCGAGGACACCCATAGGTGTTCAATCACTTTCATCAGGCGAAGAACTATATGCATAGTAATGGTTCCAGCATATCTTTTCTGGTGCACAAAACTAGCACGTTGAACGTCGCCATTACTACATTTTTGAAGTTGTACTCCAAATAGTTTCACTCTTCAGACTGTATCTTTATGTTAATGGTACTGACTTCCTATAAGGAATCTGAGACTGTATCCTTATGCTAATGGTACTGACTTCCTATAAGGAATCTGAGACTGTATCCTTATGTTAATGCTACTGACTTCCTATAAGGAATATGAGACTGTATCCTTATGTTAATGACGTTGACATCCTGCAAGGAATCTGAAACCGTGTCCTCATGTTAATGGTACTAGCATCCTACGAGCGATCAGGGAGCCTTCAAGAATTTTTTTTGTGTGCATGTCCCCTGGGGCAGCTGAAATCAGTATTTCTTTCATTGCCATAAAACATCTGCGTCATCCGGGTATCACATCTAGACGAGTTTGTTCCTGATTTGATGTCATTCACCCCTTCTGGAGAAACATGACCTTGACCTTTGAAGCAATGACTACGAATCCGTCAAAATAATTGCCCCTTCAGATGTGGGTTTCAAACCCACATCTGGTGAGAAGTAACGTGTTCAATTCCCACTCCCATACAAGAAGTTATTGCAGAGTAAGCTCCACTCACTCAAGGACTCTGTCTATGACTCTAGCCCAGAACATCAATGTCAACGTCTTGCCATGCAGTGTAAACCCTCTAGTATGCACCCGATTCCGTCTTCATAATTGGCAGCTGCTAACTGTTTAATGCCAAGGTCTATACGTCCATTACAAATACGACTTAAGTGACCTGACGTGACAGGATATGAAATGGTGTCATAAGAGAAAGAATGAGCATTGAACTAATACTAAACAACATGTAGAAACAACAATTAAAGTGGTTTGTCCATCTTTACCGTACAATACATATATTGAAAGAAGAGAAGGGAAAATAGCTAGAGACAGACCCAGAGTAAGAAAGTTCGACAATATCGAAGAAACTTAACAGCAATATCAAGTGGCAATGGTTGAAGCTGCCAGAAAGGTGTGAGAACCACAACTTTGAATCTTCCTCGTCACCAAGGGGTGCAAAAGGAAGAAATAAATATTGTTTATCGCACATTTTATTATGACTCTCTCTTTACATTCGGTTGTCGCGTCAACATTGCCTGTCTTATTTTCTTATTTCTTTTCCACGACGTTCGAAGCTTGTATATCAGCAGTCTTGATATTTCAGGTCATTCTATCTATCTATCTATCTATCTATCTATTGACCTTTCGAGCCGTAACCGGCCCATAGGGCGTAGACCAAGATACACCTTCTCCTCTCTGAATTTTTGTTCTAGCAGTTTTCTTTTAAAGATATTTTATCAAATCTCGCCATCTGTCTCTGTTCTGTGCAAGCAGTTCTATCTCATTGAGGGAGCCGATTCCTGCTGCTCTTGCCTCTCTCATCAATGTTCTTCTCAGTGTCTCCCTGGGTCTTCCTCTTTTTCTTTTACCTGTTGTTTCCCATATGAGGGCTTGCTTTGCTATTCGATTATTATCTCTTCTCATCACATGTCCAACGTATGACCATCGTCTTTTCTTTAGTTTTCTTTTCTTTTCAGGTCATTAGTAACTCTTAAATACCTTACCTGAGCAGTTGCATACTTCCTTCTTTCTTTTAGTAAAGAATGTCAGGTGACGTAGGTTGTAGGGGATTTTTTAAAATCAGTTTCATTGTACTAGGTCAGATCATTTGGAGGTGAGAGGGCTAGTGCTTTCTCTCGCTGTTATAGCTTTCCCCCACTACCTTGAGCAATGTACCCATTTCTATGTTGAGTTGGGTCAAGCGGAGAGTCAAGCTAAATTTGAAGTCTCATTTACTTGATTGCAAAACTAACACGTCACCGCTAGGCTGCTGGCACTCTCACAGTAGAGCACACTTCAAGGACATTTTTTTTCAGTCTTGATGTACCCTAGTCAAAGAAATCTATAGACAGATTTGATCTAGTACAGCCAGACAATATTCTCATTCCATCATTTTGAATGCGCTCTAGATACACACATTTTGACACAAACACTTTAACTTGCGTTGCAGAAATGACAATTTCGTCTCAATTTAATAACCAGCATTAAGGCTGAAAAAGGACTCCTGTTCCCACAAGAAAATAATGACTCTTGAGAGTGTTGCGTTGGTCTGAGGGGTAGCTGAAATTTATTTTTGACTGCAATTATTATTGATAGGAAATGTACCCGCAACAGTTAAAAGAAAATAAGTAAAGAGCCCCGGCACGCCAAGTAGCGTATAGGTGCTAGTGACCATACATTTGACAGACCTTCGGCACATGATTTTTGGGGTAATGTGGTCGGTATTACGCCCGTGCCGGTTTCCTTTCCCAGAAAACATATCCGGGACCCATTAAAGGCTGGGTTAACCCGGAAGCCGTCGGTTGGGATCGAACCCTACCTCTTATCCTTTACAGTCCAATTCACTAACCACTGAGCTATTGCGGCTTCTACCCACAAAAGTTCTTAATACATATTTACTCCAGTATGGAGGTTTCATTCACAAACAACAAAAATAGACTCAAGATGCAACAGCTTGTCCATTGGGCAGCTATCACCACTATTGTCCAAAAAGAAAATAACTCTAGAGGCAAAACGGGCACTCTGCGATACAATGTTCATTCCAACGTTGTGCTACCAATGTCAGACCTGAACCCTTGATGCAAGATCAATAAGAAAAATAACCAGCTACTGAGATTAAATGTGTTAGACGATTGACAGGAAATAGCGTGAGAGATAAGATCAGAAATTAAGAACTGAAAAAAGCTAGGAATAACCACCGCCCTAGAATATTTAAAGAAACAACAGATAAAATGGTTTGGCCACGTGACAAGACATAAAGGTCAAAACACAACGAGCCTTCAATAAATATTGTGTGAACACCAGACCCAACGGCCAACCACGAAAAAGATGGATTGACGGAATATTAGACGCACGTGGAAACATAATAGCAGCAGAGGCGAACAGAAGAGCGAAAGACCGCAAATTATTTCTCCCCTCGACGCTAAAAGGCAAATGGGGAAGAAAAGAAGAAGAAGAAAACAAAATAAGCAGAATGGATGTTTCACTATTATACTACTAGCATAGACTTCCATTTCCAAGATAGTGGATCTAGTCCACGTTCTCTAAATCGCTGCAGAAAGTGCATTCGGGGTCTGATTAATTTCGGTTCTCCATTGCACTTTTCAGCGTTAAAGTCAAAATGAAGATCTACTTATTACATCTGCGCCGATAAAGCGGTATCGTACGCCGACAATATTCCATTTTCGACAAATCAAGTGTTGTGAATGCGAAATTCCACCGTCTACACTTGATCTGCGCTTTACGTCACATTGGTGCTGTTTATGACCGCTGTTAGAATTGCTTGACGCAAGTTATTTACATTTTACTCATTAATGTGAACTGCTTCGTCAGCCGCAATTGTATCTCTTTAGGGAACTCGCACCGTATTGGCTACATTCACTAGAGTAATCAGGGATCTAAAGGGCGCATCAGTGTTGTGCGTGCGACATTGTTGTGTGTGCTACGTCATCGAAATGGCTCATCGTAAATCCCTTGACCAGCCATACGCTAATCTTACGGTCTGTTGTTTGATGTGCGACGGGGATAATCTGGCGACTAACTGTGTGTTTATATGTTCGGAATTGGAGTCAACAACGATGGCCTAACATCATCAAGCGCTATACATTTAAAAAGAAATATGACGGTCATCATTTTTAGGAGGACGTTAACTTCCGATATATGATGGATAGGCGACAGGAACCATTGAAGACTATGCATGAAAAGTGTTCCTTGTTGCAGTCTCCTGATATTCCAAGTCCGACTTGTTGCAGGAGCTACTTAGTTAAGTGCTCTGTGCACGCCATGAGCTGTGTGTCTCATCCGTTTTGATCATGTTTTGATATTCTAATTGTTTACAATGAATGATGATATCGTATGACAGGGAACAGTTGGCTGTGTTCACTTTCAGCGCGGTTTCGCCGTATGTGTTTTGGCGTGTGCTGAGACTGCTACGATGAGGACTACAGTTACCTTTCTTTGTTTGGGAGATGAGATATTAATTCGGATGATTACGCTGGCACGGACGGTTGAGCAATTATGGCTTTTAATTCGTTTGCAGTGATACCGGGCCTTCCATAACCAAATAACTAGTGGTAATAAGAATATTTATTTTATTTTTTGTAATCAATGGCAGAAATGGTATTTCGTAGGATACTCAACATATATTTAAAACATACCATCTTCGTGTTATGTTATTGTCATTACTTGTTATAGTGTGCCCTGTATTTATTATTTTATTTTCACCTTTAACTTCCACCCTTTTTAGCGTTCCCCGTTAAGTTTGCGTATGTAAGTGTAGCGCTGGTTAAAAGGAAAGCCGCGATGTCTGCACCATTCACAGTTGTTTGTCATCGATGCTTTAGTTAAACTGCTCGTTTGTGTCTTTCCAGGGAGATAACATTCTCATGTTTCTTCAATTAAACATTCAAAATGATTGGAAAAAAACTGTATCTGAAAATAAAAAATAAAAAAAAAAACTGTTGTGATTAAAAATTGAATGTCACACTGCCGGAAACTCTCAGAATTGCCAATCTTTGATCTCTTTATTACAAATATTGACTACTGGAATGTCATTCATACTTTATTTAGGGACTTCCGGTCAATATGTTCGTAGGCAACAAAGATCATTCAGGCTCAGTTTGAAAAGTGTTCCTTGCTGCAGTTTCCTCATATTCCAAGTCCGGCCTGGTACTGGAAATACTGAGTTTAGTGCTCTGTGCACACCGTGATCTGTGTATTTCATCCAAATCGAGTTTCGATGTTCAGATTGCTTACAATGAATAAAGGTACGACGAAGGATAGTTCAGTTGCGTTCACTTTCGGTGCTGCTTGGCCTTATGCCTTTTGGTGTGTGCTTGTAGCTGCAATGATGGAGACAGTAGCTGCCTTTCTTTGTTTGGATCTTTCGATGAGATGAGTTTTAATTTCGATGATTCCACTGCCACGGGCTGTTGAGCAATTACGGATTTTAATTCATTTGCGGTGATACCGGGGCCTTCGACTAACCATAACCGTCACACTTTATTTATTGACCTTAGCTAAAAACTTCACGTTTGTGTCTCGTTTCAAAAGCTAAAATTATTTCCATAAAATATCAATTTAAAACATGATTGGAATGTACTCCCATGACATCTTCATCCATAAATGTTCAAAATTGTCCAAGGTTATAACGAAAATGCAACTCTGAGATGAAAACAAAGAGCTGAGCTTTGTACACGCCCGTCTTCAGCACGGTTAGATTTCATCATCATCATCATCAAGTACCGGGCTTGCTGGCGTAGGTGATCATGTCTCTCTACAACTTTCGATCCCGACAGTTATTTATCATTTTTGTTGTTGACCTTCTGCCAAGCCATTCTCTTAAGCTGTCTGGTATTTTCTCTCTTTGCTTCCCTCTATCTCTTCGTCCCTCAATTTTTCCAGTTGATACAATATATTCCATTTGTTCTCTTCTCATTACATGGCCAAAAAATGATGATTGTTTCTTCCTAATATTGGAAATTAGCTCTCCTTTAGCTTTGACTTCTTTGAGAACATTTTCATTACTCTTTTTAGCTGTCCACGGTACTCTCAACATTTTTCTGTAAAACCACATTTATGCAGACTCCAGTGATGTTCTTGTCTGTTGTCCTATTGTCCATGATTCACATCCATATGTTAAGACTGGCTTTACATAACATTTAAGAACTCTTTTTCTTGTTTCTATTGTCAAAATGGATTGCATAGTATCTTCCTCATTTTTTTGGAAAGCTGCTTTTGCCTGAGCTATTCTGCATCTCACCTCTTTTGTACATCTTCCGTCTGAGGTTAACAAAGTTCCCTAATATTTAAATTTAATTACCTGTTTTAATCTTGTTCCACTTGTCTTAATTTTACACTGAGGTGATGTCTTTTTCTTTGTTGTTACGATTACCTCTGTCTTTTTGCTATTAAGGCTGAGTCCTTTATTTTTCCTTTATTTCACTATAATGTCCAACATTTCTTGTAACTCATTTTCACTCTTAGCGATTGAGACTGTAACATCAGCTTAGATTTGCTTACAGTTTTACCCGGGCAGCGTCCATTTCGGCTGATTACTTTAGACTTATAACTGCCAATAGTCTTTTAACGTGCGCAAATACACACTGGATCCCCTGATCTTCGCCGTTATCCGAGAGGTAACGGATCTCGTTACCCAGAGACCAGGGGAAGGTCAAGCCACGAAGAAGCCACAGATTAAACGTGAAGAATTCCCACCGCCTTTGATGCGATTTGAACCTAGAACCTTCCTGACTAGAGACCGACTTCTAACCTGTAGACCACCCACTACACTATCTTTAGTCCATTCCCTGAAAACAAAACATTAATCATTTACAGTGACTTAATTTACAGTGACTTAATTTACATTGACTTCATTTACAGTGACATCATTTACAATTACTTTGTTTACAGTGACTTCATTTACATTAACTTCATTTACAGTGACTTCATTTACAGTGACTTCATTTACAGTAACTTCATTTACAATGACTTCATTTACAGTGACTTCATTTACAGTGACTTCATTTACAGTAACTTCATTTACAGTGACTTCATTTACAATTACTTTGTTTACAGTGGCTTTATTTACAGTAACTTCATTTACAGTAACTTCATTTACAATTACTTTTTTACAGTGACTTCATTTACATTAACTTCATTTACAATAACTTCATTTACAATGACTTCATTTACAGTAACTTGATTTACAATTACTTCATTTACAATGAACTTCAAATTCGACATCAAGTTTAATATGTATCGATGTCAGGATGTTTAAAACAATAAACTTGCATAGAAGTGAAACAACCGGAACTGGGAAGCTGTTAGAAAAATATTAGAGTTTCAAGCGTTTTTAAAAGCTACAAACATGGCAGATAAACAAAACATTGAGTACACAACAATAGTAGTGGTAGTAGTCCTAAGTGACTGCACATTAGTAAAAAAAAAAGTAAAAGTAAAGTACCCCCGTCACGGCAAGTGGCGTATAGGGAATATGGTGTTAGTGACCATACATTTTACAAACCTTTCGGCACATGATTTTTGGGGTAATGTGGTCGGTATTACGCCCGTGCCGCTTTACTTTCTCAGAAAAAAATCCGGTACCCATTACAACTGCACATTAGTATTTCGTGCTATTCATGGTGAACAAAAAAGACACACATACAAAACTAGCAAAAATGTGGCTCAAGAATTAAATTACTCATCTACAGAAAATTATCGACCACTACCGTGGAAACCTGCTCGTTGCAGCATCCAGTAAAATGGGAGAAAACAAATTTACAGTAACTCTATTATTCCATCAAAAAAAAAAAAAAGAAAAAAGCTTGTGATATACCAGGTATCTGAAGCTTTGGTATATTTACATTTGTCGAATTGATGATATATTTATCAAATTATATTGTATAGTTGTATTTATCAAATTATATTGTATAGTTGTATTTATCAAATTATATTGTATAGTTCTATTTATCAAATTATATTGTATAGTTGTATTTATCAAATAAGAAATAACAAATAGACTAATTTATTTAGGAGATTGCATGCACACACAAAAACTCAGAAAATGTTTGTTCATCTGGATGAAGCTGCATTCAAATTCAACAGTATAAATGAGGATTCTGTTGATGGTGCTTGTTAGTGCAATTCTGCAGCAAACACTTTCTCCTATTGGTCGTTTCAAAATATTTTGAAGGTGTTTAAAATTCCATATCTCTGCAACCAATTGATTGATAATGCTGAAATTTTGCATATGGTCTTGTGATTTTTTTGATCCCAAGAAGTACATTCATTTCCTCACCAACAAACGTATAGTTTTAAATATTCTTTATTTGAAGTATACAAATTTAAGGCATTTTGGTCAAACCATATATTTGGAGGAATTACCGCTTCATATGAGTGAGCACCCACGGACTTGTCATCTTGAACGTAATGCGCGCCAATTTCCCTGTTTTAAGCACTAAAAAACACATAAAACGCGTCATAGTTATAATTTTATATCCGGTGCATCCCATTTCCTGTCGTTTTGTTGTGATTTATGTGCAACGGCGTATCCTAATTATTGGGTAATTTCGTTAAATTTGTGATCTGTTAGTCAATGGGTATAAAAGTAAAGTTCCTTACATTGCAATCAGTGGCAATAAAGGTGTATAAATATTTTTGCATAGAAGCTAAGCGTGGAAAACTGTATCGAAGCATCTCAAAGCCAGAAAAGAGAACTATTCACGCATTGGGTATAAGCAAACGCTTTTTCAAACAAGTGCTTAAAGCTAACGGAGTGTCCAGTTCAATCAAGACTAGGACGCTAGGAAGAAAGAAAGTAGTAGATAGTTTTGACAAGGAAGTGATTAGAAGAGCAATTTGTAAAATGTTCGATTCCAAAGAAACTGTGACTTTAAGAAAACTGAAAATTCGACTGAGAGCAGAAAATGACATTGTTGTGTCGAAAACAACATTATGGAGAACTGTTAGAAGCATCGGTTTTACGTTTAGAAAGTACGATAGTGGTAGAAACGTCATCTGCGAGAAGCCGCACTTAGTTTCTATGAGGAGTAAATATTTACGTGAAGTACGGGAAATGCGTAACCAAGGTTATGATATTGTATTTCTAGATGAATCTTGGATAAATTCTCACCACACAAGTGCAAAGGAATGGCAGTTATCAGATGGAAGTATTAAAAGATGTGTACCCACTGGAAAAGGACAGCGTATTATAATGGCACATGCAGGCAGCCGAAAAGAATGGTTGGTGAAAAATGCAGAACTTATATTCACCTCTAATTATACTGACAACAGGGACTATCACACCGAGATGAATGGCCATATATTTAGAGAGTGGATTGAAAATACTCTTCTTCCAATTCTAGACAGACCATCCTGTCTGGTAATGGACAACGCGTCGTACCACAACGCTGTGGCAGAAGAAGACAAAATTCCTACATCTACCAGTACAAAAGATGTTATAAAGATTTGGCTAAGAAAGGAAGGAATTCCATTTAACGAGGGATTTTTGAAACCTGAATTACTGTCACTTGTTAAGAAATCGCAAAAGACCAAAGTATTCCAAATAGACAAAATCATTCAACAGCATGGTCATACGTGCTTGAGACTGCCCCCTTATCATCCACAATTAAACCCCATTGAACTCGTTTGGGCAAAAATTAAAGGGCAGGTGGCAGCTGAGAATACAAGTTTTAAACTATGCGATATAAAAGGACTGACATATGCTGCTCTATCACAGATTGACAAAGATTTTTGGTGCAAATGTGAAGATCATGTCTTAAAAGAAGAAAATGACTATTGGAAAAAAGATGGACTATCGTTCGTTCAGCCCAGATTAGTAATCAATATGTTAGACTCCTCTGATTCAGAATAAATGAAATAATAATGGACGTTTTTATATGTCCGCATGATCAATCTTTAGCTAAAGTTGATAACGTTTTGAAAATGTAAAGATTCTTGATATGTGTACTGCAGGCATGCAAAGAAACTAAATCACTTTCATATGTCTTGTTTACGTAAAATAATGAAAGTCACATGGAAAGACATAAAACGAACAATGTAGCTCTTTACAGTGAAGAGGATCCCGTGCTTACATCGGACTCTTTAGTCACATGCGTACCCATAAACAATAACTTTGCTTGATATGTCATGCTCGTTATCGCTCGCAACGGATAATTAATTTTTTTAAATGTATTCTTTGTTGTATATTGTTTAAATAGTTTTCATTAATGGAACTGTTTATACGCTGATTTGTTTTAGACCGTCTGTAAAGGCTATAGCATTGACATTCTCATAGTATTTTAAAGAAAGTAAACAATAGAAAGTAAACAGTTGATAAACGCCTCCAACTTTCAAGTTGTGTAGAGACGCCTATGTCGAGAAGCTGATTTCCATTAATGTACGGTAAATTATTTTCTCCAGGAGCAAAAAGATCCGTAAATTCACTGAGATCAAAGGAAAGTGCTGCTTCATGATGAAGCATACTTCCTACATCATTAAATTTTGTGAAATCGGTGGGACCTTGGAAAAACAAGGTCAGATGCAAAAAATCAAGTTTGTAAGTGCAGGGAAAGAGGAGATATTTCATGTTAATCGTGAACATTTAGATTTGAAATGACCAATACGTCAGAAATTCACGAAAATGTCTCACGGACTGTCTTTTGTTTTAACTTTACGCCTCTCTTCTTGATTAAACTCCGACAGATTCCTTTCTAGCATATGTTTCATTTCTTTAGACAGAACACTATTTTCAATTCTTCGTTTGACGCTGTCATGAAACATACATTGAAGGTACAAGAGAAGGAGTCATTGATCGATTGTCTGCACACCTCGCGTCTTCAAAGTGACTCTTTTTAAGTTCATATTTTCAACTGCCTGGGCAGCTTGAAGATTAAAAAAAAGTCCACTATTTCCTGTCTTCAGAAAGCTGAACTCTTTTTCAAGTGAAGATCACAAGGTTACTGTCACTTTGTTTTGTATAGTCCACATTCAGGACTGTAACTTTGTCGTATTCCAAATTTTGAGTCAACACCAAAAGGTAATTATAATAAAAGTCTTCGTCATAAAATACGAGTCCAGCAACTCTAACTTTCAATTACTTTTAAAGCATCCCTCTGTATCCTTCTCCCTTCACTCTATTGTATACCCTTTCGGGTGTCAAAAGGGAGCCGCGATAGCTCAGTGGTTAGTGAACTAGACAACAAAGGACAAAGGGTAGGGTTCGATCCCAACCGACGGCTTCCAGGTTCACCCAGCCTTTAATGGGTACCGGATTTTTTTCTGGGAAAGTAAAGCAGCACGGGCGTAATACCGACCACATTACCCCAAAAATCATGTGCCGAAGGTCTGTAAAATGTATGGTCACTAACACCATATTCCCTATACGCCACTTGGCGTGACAGGGGTACTTTACTTTTACTTCGAGTGTCATGGAGATACAAAGTTCCAGATCGTGCCGTTCTGGCAGCCTCAACCGTTGTCAGTTTCTTGCTGTTGCAGCGTTTCTCTGGAAAAGGTCTGCCAGAACTCTTACTTTGAGTCTGCCACTGTCTCTTCTTATATCTTCCTATTTAATATGTTTGTTATGGTATTAGTTGGTGTTCTTTACAGATGAGCAAATAATTTCATTCTTAAGTATGTATTTCACTATTGATTCCAAGCCTATTCTCTTTCTTACGTTATAATGTCTGATTCTGTCTCTTCCGGTAACTCCAAGCGCTTTTTTCAAACATCTCATCTGTGTAATGTATATATTCAAATATCTCATCTCTGTAATGTATATATTCAAATATCTCATCTCTGTAATGTATATATTCAAATATCTCATCTCTGTAATGTATATTTTCAAATATCTCATCTCTGTAATGTATATTTTCAAATATCACATCTTTGTAATGACTAGATTCAAATATCTCATCCCTATAATGTATATATTCAAATATCTCATCTCTGTAATGACTAGATTCAAATATCTCATCCCTATAATGTATATATTCAAATATTTCATCTCTGTAATGACTAGGTTCAAACATCTCATCTCTATAGTGATTAGATTCAAACATCTCATCTGTGTAGTGACTATATTCAAACATCTCATCTCTGTAATGTATATATTCAAATATCTCATCTCCGTAATGTGTATATTCAAATATTTCATCTCTGTAATGACTAGATTCAAACATCTCATCTCTGTAGTGATTAGATTCAAACATCTCATCTGTGTAGTGACTATATTCAAACATCTCATCTCTGTAATGACTAGATTCAAATATCACATCTCTGTAATGTACATATTCAAATATCTCATCTCTGTAGTGACTAGATTCAAACATCTCATCTCTGTAGCGACAAGATTCAAACATCTCATCTCTGTAGTGACTGTATTCAAACAGCTCATCTCTATAGTGACAAGATTCAAACATCTCATCTCTGTAGTGACTATATTCAAACATATCATCTCTGTAGTGACAAGATTCAAACATCTCATCTCTGTAGTGACTATATTCAAACATCTCATCTCTGTAGTGAAAAGATTCAAACATCTCGTCTCTGTAATGTATATATTCAAATATCTCATCTCTGTAATGACTATATTCAAACATCTCATTTGTTTAGTGACTAGATTCAAACATTTCATCTGTGTAATGACTATTTTCAAACATCTCATCTCTGTAATGTATATATTCAAATATCTCATCTCTGTCGTGACTAGATTCAAACATCTCATCTCTGTAGTGATTAGATTCAAACATCTCATCTCTGTAGTGACTAGACTCAACCATCTCTGTGTAGTGACTAGATTCAAACATCTCATGTCTGTAGGGACAAGATTCAAACATCTCATCTCTGTAGTGACAAGATTCAAACATGTCATCTCTGTAGTGACTAGATTCAAACATCTCATCTCTGTAATGTCCATATTCAAACATTTCATCTCTGTAGTGACTAGATTCAAACATCTCATCTCTTTAGTAACTAGATTCAAACATCTCATCTCCGTAGTGACTAGATTCAAACATCTCATCTCTGTAGTGACTAGATTCAAACATCTCATCTTCGTAGTGACTAGATTCAAACATCTCATCTCTGTAGTGACTAGATTCAAACATCTCATCTCTGTAGTGACTAGATTCAAACATATCATCTCTGTAGTGACTAGATTCAAACATCTCATCTCTGTAGTGACTAGATTCAAACATCTCATCTCCGTAGTGACTAGATTCAAACATCTCATCTCTGTAGTGACTAGATTCAAACATCTCATCTCCGTAGTGACTAGATTCAAACAACTCATCTCTGTAGTGACTAGATTCAAACATCTCATCTCCGTAGTGACTAGATTCAAACATCTCATCTCTGTAGTGACTAGATTCAAACATCTCGTCTCTGTAGTGACTAGATTCAAACATCTCATCTCCGTAGTGACTAGATTCAAACATCTCATCTCCGTAGTGACTAGATTCAAACATCTCATCTCCGTAGTGACTAGATTCAAACATCTCATCTCTGTAGTGACTGGATTCAAACATCTCGTCTCTGTAGTGACTAGATTCAAACATCTCATCTCTGTAGTGACTAGATTCAAACATCTCATCTCCGTAGTGACTAGATTCAAACATCTCATCTCCGTAGTGACTAGATTCAAACATCTCATCTCTGTAGTGACTAGATTCAAACATCTCATCTCTGTAGTGACTAGATTCAAACATCTCATCTCCGTAGTGACTAGATTCAAACATCTCCTCTCTGTAGTGACTAGATTCAAACATCTCATCTCTGTAGTGACTAGATTCAAACATCTCATCTCTGTAGTGACTAGATTCAAACATCTCATCTCTGTAGTGACTAGATTCAAACATCTCATCTCTGTAGTGACTAGATTCAAACATCTCATCTCTGTAGTGACTAGATTCAAACATCTCATCTCTGTAGTGACTAGATTCAAACATCTCATCTCCGTAGTGACTAGATTCAAACATCTCCTCTCTGTAGTGACTAGATTCAAACATCTCATCTCTGTAGTCACTAGATTTAAACATCTCCTCTCTGTAGTGACTAGATTCAAACATCTCATCTCTGTAGTCACTAGATTCAAACATCTCATCTCTGTAGTGACTAGATTCAAACATGTATCTGATGGCCACTAAAATAATAGTTATGTGTTGCCGAAACGCGTTCCACCTGAGAAAAAGCTCCGCGTATATAATACAATGGATATATACCTATATAGATATAAATATTGATAAATGAACCTCTTGGTTTATTACTTTATCGAAACTCATTTATTTCCTATGATATATAAAGCTTAATGCTAAAACAGGGATGTATGAGACCCACAAGTTTTCAAGTGTTCTCATATTTGGTGTAAAAACAACAATGTATGACCCACTTTCTAGTATAAACTCACGTCTGGTGTGAAAGAAGTAAGCCCAGACATTGAACTAAGACCTACTTTTTGGTAAGTTCTAGTGTTTTTGTAGAAACAATCATGATGAAAGCTCAGCTTCGTGTAGATATATTTAACAAGTAGCACAGTATTTTCTCAGACAATGAAACACAAAATAAGTAAATTGAAATGAAAGTGTCAGAAAGTTATCGCATCATCATGTCCCTTCTCGCCATTATTTCGTCATACAGAGACCAAGATAGTAAACAAGTAACAAATGATGACCGAATTATTTATACTGTTCCTCTGCTGTTAATATCAAATAATGTCCTTCTATAAGGTTTCAAACTTAGACTATTCAAATCAAATGTACTATCAACCCTTACGTATGCGTGTGAAAGATGGAAAACAACAAGAGATATAAAAACAAAGTTGAACGCATTCGAAAATAAATGTCTAAGGAAAATACTTGGTATAGCGTGGAACGAATTCAAAACAAGCGAGGAAATTAGAGAAATCGCAAATCAACCACTAATATTTTAGGTAATAAAGAAAAGAAGATGGTCATATGTTGGACATGTGATGAGAAAAGACAATAACCGAATAGCAAAGCAAGCCCTCATGTGGGAAACAACAGGTAAGAGGAAAAGAGGAAGACCCAGAGAGACACTGAGAAGAACATTGATGTGAGAGGCAAGAACAGCAGAAATCTGATCCTTCAATGAGATAGAGCTGCTTGCACAGAACAGAGACAAATGACGAGATTTGATAAAATATCTTTAAAAGAATTGAAAACTGCTAGAACAAAAATGTATATAAGAACGAAAGGTCAATAGATAGTTAGATAAGGTTTTATGAAATGAGGATTGAAAAATGTGAGGTAATATATTTCTGAAATAGGATTAAAGTAATTATAAGAATCAGAATGGAGAAAGGAGATACAATAAATAATGTTGAAACTATTCCCTTCATCAAACATATAGGAGGAACACAGAAGACCGAAGTTGTTCACTGATGTGACAAATATAGAATACACCATCTATTCATACAACATTCCTTGAACTGTCAACGATCTTGCTTCTGGCAATGGATTGACTAAAAGTTCAGTGGATAGATGATATCTTAACATTCCTGCAGTCAATTGAGTTATCAATGACCGGGGCTGGTCCACGATACAAAATAACAGCTAATGGTTTCATAGTACACATGGATATAAAAGTAAGGGGTAATGTGGTCGGTATTACGCCCGTGCTGCTTTACTTTCCCAGAAAAAAATCCGGTACCCATTTAAGGCTGGGTGAACCCGGAAGCCGTCGATTGGGATCGAACCCTACCCCTTTTCCTTTGTAGTCCAGTTCACTAACCACTGAGCTATCGCGGCTCCTACACATGGATATGACAAAACAATAACAGGAAAAAGGAACATTAGTAGCACTAACCCTTTGAGTAGGCAAGGATGCGACGTGCTACTAGTTTACTCCAAAGCCGAGTTAAATGCACCTTTCGGCCTGAAACATCCGACTTCAACACAGAAAGATTTTACTTAACAAATTTGTCCTAGAGATTGATAAGTCTTCTTACACGGCAATAAGTTTCTCATTTCTGGCTGTGCCCACCTTAACTCCCATTTCCATCATCCGAAGAAGTGACGTGGATCTGTGTTTGTCGAAGTCCTGTGCTCTTCCCACATCTCGGAGGGCATTGATGATGTCCGCCCGATCCATTGATTGCTCGTCCTCAACGACAGCGCAGCTAGACAACATGTCCGCTCTTTCATTTCCCCGTACTCCCGCATGTCCAGGGACATAGACAAAGGTGACCTTACGTATTTTGGATTTCTGCAACGACTCTACCCATTCCATGCGCACAGAGCCCGCCTTCACTTTTTGTATCATGCTCATCGAATCACACAGTATACATGCGTGGATGTAGTCTTGTGACTCTAACCATTTGAATGCCTTGGTCACTGCCATCACCTCCATTGTCATGGTACTCGTAATCATGACGAATGCATCACTGTCTTTGTAGCCTATTCTGCCTGCCGAGCGTGCTGTAAATGCCCATGCACTTCTTTGGTGTCGTCTTACAGATCCGTCTGTAAAGATGACTGCATCTTTCTCATCGGTGTTATCGCAGATGAGACCGTTGACCTCAACATTAACCACGACTGAGTTCTGTTCCCTACTTTTCCTGTCGAGTGTGACAATACATGAGATGGTCCCTTGAAAGACGTAGGCACCGGTATCCACTCCTCATCAACGCTGATATTGGTAAGCCCACAGACCTGTTTGATGACATCTTCTGCTCGGCCCACCCATATTTTGCCTCTTTTTAGCCTGGTACCTTTCCCTGTGTTGAGCACGTGGTGCAATGGATGCTCTGTATCTGTACTAATTTTCAGGTATGCTCGTGCTCTCCAGATCTTGATTCTGTCATCCATGGTTGGAAAGTCAAGAAGATACCTCATTGCTACACAGGGAGTGTCCCTTGTACATCCCAAATAATGCGCATGTCTTCATTTTGTGTTTTCTCCAGCCTATCAATTTGAGTCGTACCGACAGTGAGATGGCCAGGGCATACTCGATTGGTGCGAGGACTAATCCTGGAACAGAAGAGTAAGTAGCCTATGATCGATGTTGGCAGCTACCATGACCTTCAAGGCGGCTAATCCTTTGCGGGAATTTTGTTATCACATGGTCGACGTGGTCCCGAAAACACAGGCTGCGATCAAACTTAACTCCGAGGTATGTCATCAACTTGCCCCTGGTCACCTCATTAGCTCCCATTTGTACTACCGGTGTGGTCGTATTAACGACATGATTGTTAAGGGAGAACCATGAAACTGATGCTTTATTAGGATTAACCAAGGCACCTGAAACCCCACACCAGGAAGAAATGCGATCGAGTTCGTCTTGCATTGTGGAGGCGATTCCCCGTCTGTCTCTTCCCTGTCGATATACCAGAATGTCATCAGCAAAAGTCATAGTTCCTCCCCTCACATCCAGCTGTTGTTCCGTGATCGTTATTGTGTACACGTTAAATAGAACTGGTGACAATGGTGAGCCTTGTGGCAGCCCTGGACAAATGGATGTTGGCTCGGAAGACCAACTTCCACATCTGAGTATCACCTTCCTCTGAAACAGTGCCGCGGCGATCCATCTAATGAGGAAGGGGTGCACCGCCAGTTTGAGAAGCATATGCATGAGATTTTCAAATGGTACCCTGTTGTATTCATCCTCCAGATCTATAGCAGCAGCAAATGTCTCCTCTCGTCTGTGTCTCTTTGTTATATCTATAACCTCCGAGTGTGTGTGGGAATACACGTTTCTGTTCAAGGTGACAGGTGAGGACACTGGCAACTATTTTCTCCAGTAGTTTCCCCGCAGTGTTCTGCATTGTGATGTTTCTGTAGGCACTGATCTGAGAATGGTCCTTGTTTGGCTTCGGTAGCCGTAGTAAGTAGCTGTGTAGCCACTCCTCCTTAATCTGACAACTCCGAATGTTGGCATTAAACTCATTGGCCAGTTTTGTCAAGTCGTCGTCAGCTAAATCACCTATGTCATGGTACCGAACACCATCTGGACCAGGAGCAGTGTTGTGTTGTTTGACCTTTTAAGTGCCGCGCGAATGGTATCGGTTGTGATTGTGAGATCTTCTTCCATCACTACATCCTTACACAATTTATTTTGACAGCGATCCCCGTATCCTCATTCTTACAGCCTCATTTCTTTGGTCCGTCTGTTCAATGAAGTCGGGAAAGCAGGACCTTCCCTTTGTTCTCATCAGATTTGTGCCATATCCGACCTGTGCTCTGAAAGTCTGGTATGCCTCTATGTCCTGTTCTGCCATTCATGCTCTGATGAAGGCGCCAGAATGTGGCTAGCGATTTTTCTGAGCACACCTTTTTAGAGAAGTCATCCCATTTGGCATCCTTAGACTGCTTAGCACATAGTTTAATGTGCATCATTTTTTGGTCGACCTCTACTTTCAGATGCTTCAAGAGTTCAGGTTGTGTTCTTCCATTCTTTCTAGCTTTCTGCCATGTCTTGGCCGTTTGTCTCTTGCTCCGCCAAGCTTCCTCGACTTCTACGTTCCAACAGGGTGGCTGCGTCCATCTCTCCTGCATCCTACGAGGGGCGCTCTGTTTCCTTGTCAGATTTTGCTAATGACGTCCTGGTCTGTTTTCTTGTAGTGGAATGTATGGAGCTTCCTTTTCTTGCTTCTATTTCTGCTTTTCTCAATTAGGAAGACACATGGATAGTGATCACTTCCGTGGAACCCCAGTGCACTCCACTTGCAAACCGGTGCGAAGGGGGAAGATACCAGTGCAAGGTCTATGACACTATCAGAGTCCCCTGTTCGAGTGGCCATTCTTGTTGCCTTTCCATCATTCAAGCACACTAAATCGACTGACACTAGTGTGTTCTCCAGGTCTTCTCCCTGCTTGTTGGTTATGACGTTACCCCACTGGTTTCCTCTAACATTAAAGTCTCCGCAGAAAATGACGTTCTCTTCATCGAACTCGAAGAGATTCTGCCATTTTTGTGTGTTCACCTTCCATTATAGGCATACACATTTACAATCACAAAATGAACTGCGGTCTGCACCCTAACCGCATGTACCTGCAATTCTGCATTGTCCCACGCAGACATATCAACCTCAGTTGTCACCATATTGTTGCGCACAAGAATGGCCTGCCCAAGGTGTCGCCTATTGTAAAAACAATGAAATCCATGAGTACTTACTGTCCTGTCACCAAGAAGAGTTTCTTCCAAAACCATAATATCGGCGCCGCACAGTAGCTTATCAAGAATGGGTTGATGTATGGACCCACAATTCCAATATGTAACGCGCACATACTTTAGGCCTAGCCTCTCACACTTCGATAGTTTAACGCCACCTCTCTTACCTTGTCGTGTTTTCCTTCTTCGATGTTGTTGTTTGGGCTGCATCTGAATACTTACCGTCGTCATAGAATCAAATATATTGTCGATACTGTGGATGGTCTAGACTCACGTGCACTTACTCAGTCGCACGGTCCAGAACCCGTTTCCACTTTATAAACTGGCCAACTCCAGTAAATAGCTCTGCAGCACACGGATACACCTTGAGCCTTTTACAAATTAAATGAATTACGCGTCCTTGACGACAGACCGGCGAAAACAAACCGCCATTTTTTGACGCGTTCAATAGTGCAATCAACAACAAAGATGAGTATAAGTGATTAAATAAGGAAATTGTAACAAAATGCAATGAAGCAAAAGAAGCAAAGTGATTTACATCAAATAGAAAGCGCGTACAATCACATGATCCCTTCAAATATCAATAAAAACAAACAAATAAACAGAAAAGTTCACTGGAAATCAGCACTTTTCTGTGAGTCCTCTGAAGAAGACAGCGAACAGGGCGCCATATTCCCCGGAAGTCTAAGCTAGTGATTTTCAACCATTTTTCTACCATGGAATATATATAATTGAGTGACAAATATGTATGCTTACTGCGTTGTCAAACTCAATCATTTCTCTATTATGTGTGAAGCGATCAAATCTTTGCTATTCGAAACCGGTTGTACACACACATACACATGTATATACATATATATATTGTCTTCTTTTTTCCTTCCTCATTTGCTTTTCAGCATCGAAAGGAGATATAATTTGCGGTATTTTGCTCTTTTTTCGTCTCTGCTGCTGTTATGTTTCAAAGTATTTCTAAAATTCCATGAACCTATCTTTTTTGTGGTCGCCCTTAAGTCGGGTGTTCTAGCAACGTTCATTAATGGCTCGTTTTCTTATGTTTTGGTCTTTATGCCTTATCACGTGGTCAGACCATTTTGTTCATTGTTTCTGATTGTTGATATGGTGGGGACTATTCCTAGCTTTTTTTCTCAGTTCTTCATTTCTGATCTTATCTCTCAGGCTGTTTCCTGTCATGTATCTAACACAATGCATTTCGATAGTGGTTATATTTTTTATTCTTCTTGAGTCTAGATTCCAGATCTGACATTGGCAGCACATCGTTGAGATGAAGATTGTTTTGTAGAGTGCTCATTTTACCTGTAGAGATATTTTCTTGTTGGACAATAGTGGAGATAGCTGTCCAATGATTCGACAAGTTTTTCTGCATCTTGAGCCTATTTCTGATGCTTATGAATTATCGTTTGACTTCCTATATGTTTAAATTTATCCATTTGTTTAATTGTTTGCAGTCTATATTTGTTTTGATATTCTGTTTCTCTTCTGCGATATTCATGACTTCTGGTTTGTTGATATTGATTTTCATGTTTTATTGAGTGTATATGCTGTTATAGGGAGCCGCGATAGCTCAGTGATTAGTGAACTGGACTACAAAGGACAAAAGGTAGGGTTCGATCCAAACCGACGGCTCCGGGTTCTGCCAGCCTTTAATGGATATCGGATTTTTTTTTCTGGGAAAGTAAAACGGCACGGGCGTAATACCGACCACATTACCCCAAAAATCATGTTCCGAAGGTCTGTAAAATTTATGGTCACTAACACCATGTTCCCTATACGCCACTTGGCGTGACGGGGGTACTTTACTTTACTTTTATATGCTTTTATGTGTTCTTGTAGGTCTACTATTGTTCCATATGTTAGTGTGTGATCACCTGCAAATAGAAACTAGTCTCATCTATCTCCGATGGGATGTCTAATTTACATATATTTAGTCCCTGTAGGTAATAAATGATAGTGGCGATTGTACGCACCCCTGTTTTATGCCTTATCTAACTTACAAGTCATCTGTGTAGCCCGCCGCTCGTCTGACTGTTGCTGACGTTGAGACTTTTACATAGGTTGATTAGTCGTTGACTTACTCTGCATGTTGATATCTTAGACAGTTCTTCGTTGCCCTCTCGGTCGAATGCTTTTTCTTGGGCTATGAAAGCTATGCACAATTTGTTATTGTTTTCTTTCGTATTTTATGATATAGGCCTAATAATGTCTGCAGATTCACAAAAAATGAAGATCACATTTCTTAAAGAAAATAGCATTAGAACTTCCCAAAAAAGAATCATTGTTGTTTATACTCGTAAATCAAGGATTTTTACGACGGGTCTGTTATGTCGATCATTTTTTGTTGTTGCAACGTTTAGAAACTAAACACAGCAACCTCAAAAGGACCGATACAAGTTCCGTTCTTTAAAACTCGAATTGATAAACATTTAAATATAATTTATACACCTTCAAAGCTCGCCCACACACCGTGTATATATATATATATAGCTGGCAAGTGGGAAGAGGGGGAGCGGAGGAGAGAGAATTAGACAAGGAAAACTGTGTTGCCGCAATTAACGAAGGCCATCCGTTCATCCTCTACGTCTTCTTCTTTTCAGCTCCCTGTATAGGTCTTCAACATAGAAGCGTAGGTCTTCAACATAGAAGCATAGGTCTTCAACATAGAAGTTTAAGTCTTCAACATAGAAGTATAGGTCTTCAACATAGAAGTATAAGTCTTCAACATAGAAGTATAGGTCTTCAACATAGAAGTATAAGTCTTCAACATAGAAGTATAGGTCTTCAACATAGAAGTATAGGTCTTCAACATAGAAGCATAGGTCTTCAACATAGAAGCATAGATTTTCAACATAGAAGCATAGGTCTTCAACATAGAAGTATAGGTCTTCAACATAGAAGTATAGGTCTTCAACATAGAAGCATAGGTCTTCAACATAGAAGCATAGGTCTTCAACATAGAAGTATAGGTCTTCAACATAGAAGCATAGGTCTTCAACATAGAAGCATAGGTCTTCAACAAAGAAGTATAGGTCTTCAACATAGAAGCATAGGTCTTCAACATAGAAGTATAGGTCTTCAACATAGAAGCATAGGTCTTCAACATAGAAGTGTAGGTCTTCAACATAGAAGCATAGGTCTTCAACATAGAAGTATAGGTCTTCAACATAGAAGCATAGGTCTTCAACATAGAAGCATAGGTCTTCAACATAGAAGCATAGGTCTTCAACATAGAAGTATAGGTCTTCAACATAGAAGCATAGGTCTTCAACAAACATTTTCCAAACCGTTCTGTTTCTTGCCATTCTTTTAAGAACATCCCATGTCTTCCCCATCACCTTCGTCTCTGCATCCAACTGTCTTCTCCAAGAATATTTTGGGCATCCTCTTTGTCTCTTCACGCGGGGATTCGAGAAAAGGGCCTGTAGTATAATACTCACAGTTGGCTTACGCAGTGTGTGTTCAGTCCAACGCCATAGTCTTCGCTGTATCTCTTTATCCATTGGTATTTGACTGGTACTTAGCCATAATTCTATGCTATATTCTTTTATTCTAAAGATCTCTTTATTATAAAGCATCCATTAATGAAGGTCTGTATCTTCGTGATTGTCACTTTTGTTTTTCTCCGTGTTTCACAGCCCTATAATAGGACTGGCTTAACATTGGAGTTGAACTTTTTTATTTTGTATTTAAACTAATTTCATTAGATTTCCGTATGTTTCCTTCTACAAAGAATGCCCCTCTTACTTTTTGTATCCTTATTTTGCTGTAATTCTCTCTTCCTCCTTCTTTGTCTATATTGCTGCCCAGATATATGTAAGATTGTACGTCTAAAAGAGGTATTTCTCCTATTTTTATTTAGTTATTGCCAACTGCATTAATTCTCATAATTTTAGTCTTATCTCTATTTATTTTCAGTCCCATCTGATCTGATGTATCATCTACCATGCTCACTTTATATTGCATCTGTTGATGGTTATGTGATAGGAGAGCTATGTCATCAGCAAAGTCTAAGTCATGAAGCTACTTGGTCAGTGACCACAGAATTCCATTTCTCTTGCTCTTAGTTATTTTCATAATCAAATCTATGGCCAGCAGAAAGAGAAATTTAGTTAAAAGGCACCGCTGCTTTACTCCTGTTCATAGTTCAAACGCTTCTGTAAGCTGTCCCACAATACTACATTCCATTCCTTCATACATTGTTTTTATCAGGTTCATAAACTTTACGGGGGTTCTGTAATGACTCAGCAGCTTCCAAAGCATTTTTCTGTCTAACTGTCAAATATCATCATCATCATGTGCCATACCGGTTGGCTTAGGCGATCATGTCCTTCCACAAACTTCTATCTACAGTGCATCGTATCAGTTCTATTGTTGACTGTTTTCCATGCCATGACACCAAGCTATCCTCTCTTTGTCGTCCGCGGTCTCTCTTTCCTTGTATTTTGCCAGTTGTAACCATGTATTCCAATTTTCCTCTTCTCATGATGTGCCCAAAAAATGTTGATTATTTCTTTCTGATGTTTTTTAGGAGCTCCCTTTTTGTGTTGGCCTTTTCGAGAATTTCCTCATTTGTCTTTTTAGCTGTCAATGGAACTATCAACATTCTTCTGAGAAATCCCATTTCTGTGGCCTCTAACCGTCTTTTCACTTGTTTTTCTACTGTCCGTGATTCGCTTCCATACGTCAGAACTGGTCAAAGCTGTCAAATATAAGTTTGTCTAATTTATAGATTATGAAAAAGCATTTGATAGTGTAGATCTGTGCATCATGGATGGTCAATTGGAAGTGCGTTAAATATTTTTGATCTTCTGTTGTGTTATAGGCGCCGCTAATGAATCAATTTAATGAGTGGGACACAATTATATCTGAGCGATCTATTCGAAAAGAATCTCATCCCTCAGCATTGCGCTCTAGTCTTGTGTCGCCGACTTCCCCCGACCTTATTACGTCATTGTTACAGTACCCTCCACCTAGAAGCATCCTGTGCCCCCCCCCAGTATCTAGTCTCGTGTGTCCCCCCCCCCCCAGCATCTAGTCTTGTGTCGCCGACTTCCCCCGACCTTATTACGTAATTGTTACAGTACTCTCCACCTAGAAGCATCCTGTGCCCCCCCCAGCATCTAGTCTCGTGTGCCCCCCCCCACCTTTGGCCCCAGCCCCTCGTCCACACCCCCCACTTTCGCAGCCCCTACCCCCTAGTTGATAATCATTGCTGTAGATCACCCAGTTCCCCACTGGAACATTCAATGTTTTAGATAAAGATATAACTCGGACATGCTCGTGTGTCTCTTCTAGAGAATTCAACGTTACTACCCATGTTTTTTTTGGACCGTCTGCATATTTTGCGGGTGTTGGTCAACACTACACCATAGTTGTCTATTTTCCAGGGAAAAAAAAAATCTTCCATATTCTTTAAGGCTCGTTGAACAGAGAGGACATAAATATCCTGAAAGAAAGTTAATGAATTCATGGACTCCAAAACATGGAATCAAGTAGATCTCGTCTTTGAGACATGTCAGGGACATACAAGAGAAATATCATCTACATGAGAAACTTCTGCAAACATCAAGAGTCATTAAGTTTGAATTTTATAAACCAGAAATCTGTTCAGAAATGTATAACAAAACAGATAAAAATGCTGACAAAGTATCAATAACAACTGCCGTAAGGAAAACCATAGATACTTCTATACACTTATAGTGCAGCCACAAAGGCAACTATCAAAGCCGTATATGGAATTTTGATACTGATTCTAGATGGAACAGCTGAAAAGCCATGTGGTGAATTCTGCAACAATTATGAAGCAGAAATAATAGCCAAGAAATAGCAGAGTATAATCTGTATATTGTTTTTAATACCACACTAGCAAGGAAGCGAAACAGTCATATTTACTGATTTTAAATCAGTTCTGTAGGCTCTCAGAAGTAAAATAAACAAACCAGAACTCTCACAGTTCACCATTGACATATATAACCTCAGTAATACATACAACATAAGGTTGGTGATGCAGTGGGTCCCAGAACACACACCAAGAAATGATAATACAGATACATGAGCTAAGAGATGATCCAGATAGACAGAGCTTCACTTCCACGTTTTTAAACACAGCCAAACAAATCATAAGCTGCAAGAAATAAGAATGGATGGGCCATAGGAAAATCAGGGAGAGAACTTATTAAATATAGTTCAAGGCAAATCCTCCACGACAACATCAACAACATAAAAGGAAAAGACCAAACCACCATTGAACACCTGCATTAAACAGTAGAACATCAACTCTTTAAGTGGCCAAAAACTCACAGATATCAGAGCAAATCTACTTCCTCAAAGATTTGATAAGTGGAATACCTTGTATGGAAAGACACTGCAACTTAGAAATACCTGCAGACATTATTACACGGTGTTGGGCCGAACCACGTCAGGCCGGGCCTGCCATAACAACAACATAAATGCCGTCGTTAGGGGTCAAACTCTCTCTCCTGCCACCAACAGACCACTTCACTAACCACTGAACTGAGTGATCATTTTCACAAACTGTAAGTTTGTTGTGAATCAACAAGCATAATGTGTTTTGTCCTTCCCTTTTGTAAAAGACGTTGTAATTATATACACCATCAATCTCTAGCCTGTCCAATCGAGAACTTTGCTTTTCCGGCTGTCTGTGTAAATATTCCTCGCTGTCTAGCTATTTTGCCTGCCTCAGTGAATATAGTCTATAATGAATTCTTTATGTCTTGATCCTGTCGTTTTCCTCTGTCTTCCATAAACTATATTCCCTTTCATTGATCTTTCTTTGCGACTGTAAGTTATATAATCTTATGTGTATTTTCTGTCTTGCTCTTTTTCATTTGTTGTATGGTCTGAAACAATACCAGCCGTGTTGCTAGCATCTCAGTGTATGTTGTACTCTGTATTTTGTGAATGTAGTACGTTGACACTTACAATGCAGAAGACGTTCACACAAAACAAATAATGTAAGTCGTTACTAGAAGCTGTTTATGAATACAAGGACAAGAATGTTATATATCAAACCTGTTACCGTAAGATTGTAGCTTGAGTTCTCTTAATAGTTAAACCTGAAAGTAACAATAACTTTAGCTCACATCAGACAATGTACAACTGGCTTGTAAGTGTTTCTATACCTTAATCCAATGTGTGGCGGCATGGAACGAGGCGATTTAACTGTATACATAGCTTAACTGTGCAGTGAAGTTTGTGCAGATAGATTGTGACATGTTCTACTTGATTCGCTGACAAACAGCCGCTAGCTCAAATAGTTTCTGTGACATGTTCTGCTTCGTTCGCTGACAAACAGCCGCTAGCTCAAATAGTTTCTGTGACATGTTCTGCTTGGTTCGCTGACAAACAGCCGCTAGTTCAAATAGTTTCTGTGACATGTTCTACTTGGTTCGCTGACAGACAGCGGCTAGCTCAAATAGTTTCTGTGACATGTTCTACTTGGTTTGTTGACAGACAACAGCTAGCTCAAATAGATTCTGTGACATGTTCTACTTGGTTTGTTGACAGACAGCGGCTAGCTCAAATAGATTCTGTGACATGTTCTACTTGGTTCGCTAACAGACAGCGGCTAGCTCAAATAGATTCTGTGACATGTTCTACTTGGTTTGTTGACAGACAGCGGCTAGCTCAAATAGATTATGTGACATGTTCTACTTGGTTCGCTGACAGACAGCAGCTAGCTCAAATAGATTATGTGACATGTTCTACTTGGTTTGTTGACAGACAGCAGCTAGCTCAAATAGATTCTGTGACATGTTCTGCTTGGTTCGCTGACAGCTAGCTCAAATAGATTCTGTGACATGTTCTGCTTGGTTCGCTGACAGACAGCAGCTAGCTCAAATAGATTCTGTGACATGTCCTGCTTGGTTCGCTGACAGACAGCAGCTAGCTCAAATAGATTCTGTGACATGTCCTGCTTGGTTCGCTGACAGACAGCAGCTAGCTCAAATAGATTTTGTGACATGTTCTGCTTGGTTCGCTGACAGACAGCTGCTAGCTCAAATAGATTCTGTGACATGTTCTACTTGATTCGCTGACAGACAGCTGCTAGCTCAGATAGATTCTGTGACATGTTCTACTTGATTCGCTGACAGACAGCAGCTAGCTCAAATAGATTCTGTGACATGTTCTACTTGATTCGCTGACAGACAGCTGCTAGCTCAAATAGATTCTGTGACATGTTCTACTTGATTTGCTGACAGACAGCAGCTAGCTCAAATAGATTCTGTGACATGTTCTACTTGATTCGCTGACAGACAGCGGCTAGCTCAAATAGATTCTGTGACATGTTCTACTTGATTCGCTGACAGACAGCAGCTAGCTCAAATAGATTATGTGACATGTTCTACTTGATTCGCTGACAGACAGCAGCTAGCTCAAATAGATTCTGTGACATGTTCTGCTTGATTTGCTGACAGACAGCGGCTAGCTCAAATAGATTCTGTGACATGTTCTGCTTGATTCGCTGACAGACAGCAGCTAGCTCAAATAGATTCTGTGACATGTTCTGCTTGATTTGCTGACAGACAGCGGCTAGCTCAAATAGATTCTGTGACATGTTCTGCTTGATTTGCTGACAGACAGCGGCTAGCTCAAATAGATTCTGTGACATGTTCTGCTTGATTTGCTGACAGACAGCGGCTAGCTCAAATAGATTCTGTGACATGTTCTGCTTGATTTGCTGACAGACAGCGGCTAGCTCAAATAGATTCTGTGACATGTTCTGCTTGATTTGCTGACAGACAGCGGCTAGCTCAAATAGATTCTGTTACATGTTCTGCTTGATTTGCTGACAGACAACGGCTAGCTCAAATAGATTCTGTGACATGTTCTGCTTGATTTGCTGACAAACAGCGGCTAGCTCAAATAGATTCTGTGACATGTTCTACTTGATTTGCTGACAGACAGCGGCTAGCTCAAGTAGTTTCTGTGACATGTTCTGCTTGATTTGCTGACAGACAGCGGCTAGCTCAAATAGATTCTGTGACATGTTCTGCTTGATTTGCTGACAGACAGTAGCTAGCTCAAATAGATTCTGTGACATGTTCTACTTGATTCGCTGACAGACAGCAGCTAGCTCAAATAGATTCTGTGACATGTTCTACTTGATTTGCTGACAGACAGCGGCTAGGTCAATGTGTTTGAAACTGTCTTCCTTTAAAAACATTTTTTTTTTAAAAGGTAACCACCTGTTGCATGTACGGTAATACAATTCTTTGATTGTTTTTCCTTTGTAGGGGTTGAAATAAATGCTCTAAACCGAACACCTCACACAGGGCGACTGTACTTGGCATGCGGCCAATGTTTTCCAAACATGTAGAAAACATCTGAAACGCCCATGAAGTGGTATATAAGCCGTTAACGAAAGTTCATGTGTTATGCTGGGAGTGTGGGGCAGACGGGTTAGTAACCCAGGGCTGGCCATAAGAGGATGTCCTGATCACGACGGAAATGTTCTATAGAGCTAACATTTTGTAGCGTTTATTTCCCTTTTTTTTAATGGCAACAGAATTGACACCATTCTGCCCTTTTCTGTTTGACATTAAATACAACTTTTGAAAAAGAAACTTTTTTCGAACTTAATCAGCTTTTGACGTGTAAGTATGACTTCTTCATCACTGTCAAAATAAGTTCCTTTACATGTTTATTTAGCTTTCGGAAAATGACAAATAGCTTATGCAACAAATCTATGTCAACAGAAGTGAAAAAGGGAGTTCATTGGTGCTATATTGAGCCAATCCTGACCTATGGAAGCGAATCATGGACCGTAAACAAACAAATGAAAAGACGACTAGTGGCCAAATAGATGGGATTTCTCAGAAAAATGTTGAAAATTCCATGGACAGCTAAAAAGAACAATGAGGAAATTCTCTAAGAAGCCAACACAAAAAAGGAGCTCATAAAAACATCAGAAAGAAACAATCAACATCTTTCGGGCATATCATGAAAAGAGGAAAGTTGGAATACTTGGTTACATCTGGCAAAATACAGGGAAAGGGAAATCGCAGACGACAAAGAGTGAAAATACTGGATAGCTTGGTGTCATGGCATGGAAAACAGTCAACAACAGAAC
This sequence comes from Megaustenia siamemsis, assembly GCA_032433765.1. Lineage (NCBI taxonomy): Eukaryota > Metazoa > Mollusca > Gastropoda > Stylommatophora > Ariophantidae > Megaustenia > Megaustenia siamemsis. Next base: position 68,867,846 of record JAVIAB010000125.1, on the reverse strand, counting down.
TGATACGATGCACTGTAGATGGAAAAACCTTCCTTGTGGAAGGTTCATGATTGCCCACGCCAACCGGTATGGCACATTAGGATGATGATATGTTAGATTTATAGAAAAATGTCCAATAGAGCCAAAGACTTGAGTGAGAGTGAAGGAATCTCGATATTCAAATCCTTGATGGTCAGCTACACAAGCCTTGCTTTCAATGAGAGTGCGATGTTTTGATGCAAACAGAAAGAAAAGAAAAGATTCCGTGCGTGTACTATCGCTCACAGCCTTCAGTTTGGTGAGAAGATATGTATAGCTCAGTGTTGCCCTGATTCAGGCAATGAAAGTCACATAAGGACACCACTTAAAACAATCAACGTGTGTCAACAGATGTATATGCTCTAAAAGAGATGTAAGTTGAGAAACTCGTGCTTTGTTTCATGTGCATGTTGACAACAATTGTGTATCCTGTAGCTATAACGTTTCATCTCCCCGTGTTCTAGTATTTCCGAAGACGTAGATTTCCCCAAAAAAATTATGAATCTCAGCCCTGGCTCCGTTGTTTTGACAACTCGTTATATAAGTTGATACAAAACTTAGCCACCGTGTTGTGTGTGCACAAATCACTTAGCCACCGTGTTGTGTGTGCACAAATCACTTAGCCACCGTGTTGTGTGTGCACAAATCACTTAGCCACCGTGTTGTGTGCACAAATCACTTAGCTAACGTGTTGTGTGTGCACAAATCACTTAGCCACCGTGTTGTGAGTGCTCAAATCACTTAACCAATGTGTTGTGAGTGCTCAAATCACTTAGCCACCGTGTTGTGAGTGCTCAAATAACTTAACCAACCAACGTGTTGTGAGAGCACAAATCACTTGACCAACGTGTTGTGAGAGCACAAATCACTTAACCAACGTTTTGTGAGAGCACAAATCACTTAACCAACGTGTTGTGAGAGCACAAATCACTTAAACAACGTGTTGTGAGAGCACAAATCACTTAACCAGCTTGTTGTGAGAGCACAAATCACATAACCAACGTGTTGTAAGTGCTCAAATCACTTAACCAATGTGTTGTGAGTGCTCAAATCACTTAACCAACCAACATGTTGTGAGTGCTCAAATCACTTAACCAACGTGTTGTGAGAGCACAAATCACTTAACCAACGTGTTGTGAGAGCACACATCACTTAACTAATGTGTTGTGAGAGCACAAATCACTTAACCAACGTGTTGTGAGAGTGTGAGAGCACAAATCACTTAACCAACGTGTTGTGAGAGCACAAATCACTTAACCAACGTGTTGTGAGTGCTCAAATCACTTAACCAACGTGTTGTGAGAGCACAACTCACTTAACCAACTTGTTGTGAGAGCACAAATCACTTAACCAACGTGTTGTGAGAGCACACATCACTTAACCAACGTGTTGTGAGAGCACAAATCACTTAACTAACGTGTTGTGAGAGCACAAATCACTTAACCAGTTTGTTGTGAGAGCACAAATCACTTAACCAACGTGTTGTGAGAGCATAAATCACTTAAACAACGTGTTCTGAGAGCACAAATCACTTAACCAGCTTGTTGTGAGAGCACAAATCACTTAACCAACGTGTTGTGAGAGCACAAATCACTTAAACAACGTGTTGTGAGAGCACAAATCACTTAACCAGCTTGTTGTGAGAGCACAAATCACATAACCAACGTGTTGTAAGTGCTCAAATCACTTAACCAATGTGTTGTGAGTGCTCAAATCACTTAACCAACCAACATGTTGTGAGTGCTCAAATCACTTAACCAACGTGTTGTGAGAGCACAAATCACTTAACCAACGTGTTGTGAGAGCACACATCACTTAACTAATGTGTTGTGAGAGCACAAATCACTTAACCAACGTGTTGTGAGAGTGTGAGAGCACAAATCACTTAACCAACGTGTTGTGAGTGCTCAAATCACTTAACCAACGTGTTGTGAGAGCACAACTCACTTAACCAACTTGTTGTGAGAGCACAAATCACTTAACCTATGTGTTGTGAGAGCACACATCACTTAACCAACGTGTTGTGAGAGCACAAATCACTTAACTAACGTGTTGTGAGAGCACAAATCACTTAACCAGCTTGTTGTGAGAGCACAAATCACTTAACCAACGTGTTGTGAGAGCATAAATCACTTAAACAACGTGTTCTGAGAGCACAAATCACTTAACCAGCTTGTTGTGAGAGCACAAATCACTTAACCAACGTGTTGTGAGAGCACACATCACTTAACCAACGTGTTGTGAGAGCACACATCACTTAACCAACGTGTTGTGAGAGCACACATCACTTAACTAACGTGTTGTGAGAGCACAAATCACTTAACCAACGTGTTGTGAGAGCACACATCACTTAACCAACTTGTTGTGAGAGCACAAATCACTTAACCAACGTGTTGTGAGAGCACAAATCACTTAACCAACGTGTTGTGAGAGCACACATCACTTAACCAACTTGTTGTGAGAGCACAAATCACTTAACCAACGTGTTGTGAGAGCACAAATCACTTAACCAACTTGTTGTGAGAGCACAAATCACTTAACCAACGTGTTGTGAGACCACAAATCACTTAACCAACGTGTTGTGAGAACACAAATCACTTAACCAACGTGTTGTGTGAGCACAAATCACTTAACCAACGTGTTGTGAGAGCACAAATCACTTAACCAACATGTTGTGAGAGCACAAATCACTTAACCAACTTGTTGTGAGAGCACAAATCACTTAACCAACGTGTTGTGAGAGCACAAATCACTTAACCAACGTGTTGTGAGAGCACAGATCACTTAATCAACGTGTTGTGAGAGCACAAATCACTTAACCAACGTGTTGTGAGAGCACAAATCACTTAACCAACTTGTTGTGAGTGCTCAAATCACTTAACCAACGTGTTGTGAGTGTCAAATCAATTAACCAATGTGTTGTGAGTGCTCTAATCACTTAACCAACCAACATGTTGTGAGTGCTCTAATCACTTAACCAACCAACGTGTTGGGAGTGCTCAAATCACTTAACCAACCAACATGTTGTGAGTGCTCTAATCACTTAACCAACCAACATGTTGTGAGTGCTCTAATCACTTAACCAACCAACGTGTTGTGAGTGCTCAAATCACTTAACCAACCAACATGTTGTGAGTGCTCTAATCACTTAACCAACCAACGTGTTGTGAGTGCTCAAATCACTTAACCAACCAACATGTTGTGAGTGCTCAAATCACTTAACCAACCAACATGTTGTGAGTGCTCTAATCACTTAACCAACCAACGTGTTGTGAGTGCTCTAATCACTTAACCAACCAACATGTTGTGAGTGCTCTAATCACTTAACCAACCAACATGTTGTGAGTGCTCAAATCACTTAACCAACCAACGTGTTGTGAGTGCTCAAATCAATCAACCAACCAACGTGTTGTGTGCTCAAATCACTTAACCAACCAACGTGTTGTGTTTGCTCAAATCATTTAACCAACCAACGTGTTATGAGTGCTCAAATCACTTAATCACCTCGCATCTATAACTGGAAGAGCAGCTTCTTTATTTTGGAACACAAATTTATGATAAAAGCAGCAGGAGACATGTATTTGAGCAAAGATAGGAAATATGTACAGTATCTCAGATCACGTTTAATTGTTATTTACATTCAAATGAATTAGTCCAACGAGGCCAGTAAAAAAAAAAAAAAAAGTAAAGTACCCCCGTCACGCCAAGTGGCGTATAGGTAAATATGGTGTTAGTGACAATATATTTTATAGACCTTCAACAGATGATTTTTGGGGTAATGTGGTCAGTATTACGCCCGTGCTGTTTTACTTTCCCAGAAAAAAATCCGGTACCCATTTAAGGCTGGGTGAACCCGTAGGCTGTCGGTTGGGATCGAACCCTACCCCTTGTCGTTTGTAGTCCAGTTCACTAACCACTGAGCTATCGCGGCTCCCCAACTAGGCCAGTGCTTTGAGAAATATTCATCATAAACTTTTTTTTTGTATTAAGCGTTGAATCTAGTAAAATCATTCACATACAAAATTTAGTAGAAAATGTGACGGAGTAAAAGAACAAAACGAGGAAATTTTGTTTCTTTCTTTCTTTTATCCATCTGCTTGTACTTTTGGAATGTCAGACGAGAAAGGATGAATATATAATATATTATTATGACTGTAGATGTTGTACTGTTTGATCTTTTGATCCGTCCCTTTTAGATGCAATATCATTCTTGGACATGTCTGGGTGCTGTTAAGATAGAAGCATTTGGGATTTGCACATGTCTTTTATTCTGTTTATTCATAAATTGTCTGTGTCTTCCTCGTGCTCACTTATCTGATATTTTGAGGCAAAAAGCTTTTGATGTTGTTTGCACTCGTTCCGTTTTTACCAAATGTACGAACTATTTCATTTGCTCTTTGTATTCCAAGTACGGTTGAATTCTGATCTGTTCACTTATGTTCACATTGGATATTAATTGATCTATCGTTGTGTTATTTATTATCTTTCTCAATCACCTCATTTTGCAGGTTGTGATCTGTGTGCCTGTTCTTTGTTCAATTGCTATATTTCATATTAATAACTATTAGGTGGATAGGAAAATAATGTTTATCATTTGTCTCTTTGTTGTTAATCAGATATTCAAATGCTCAAAGCGGCGCCAGTTCCTCTTCTTCTACCTTTTTAGCTCCCAGTGCTCCACAAGGTCTTAAACAAACACTTTCCAAGTCGTTCTGTTTTTTGCCATTCTTTTAAGATCATTCCATGTCCTCCCCATCATCTTCATCTCTGCTTCTATCAGTCTTCTCCAAGAATTCCTTGGTCTTCCTCTTTGTCTTTTCCCCTGGGGATTCCAAAAAAGGGCCTGTTGTGTAATACTCTCAGTTGGCTTCCGTAGTGTGTGTCCTATCCGGCACCAGTTGGTAGCTGAAAATGTTTGATCTCTGTCCTCTTGTTTTTATGTTTCTGATAATGTTTCGTGCCCAGTTATTTAAATTCTCTACCTCTAAATGTCAAATGACATTTACAAGGAGTAAAACAATATTTTAAACATTTATTATTTTGACTACAAAGTTCATACCAAGTCTTGTTTATTATAACGCCAGCTGAAGCTAAAGAAACTTACAACCTCGTTGTAGCCGTTGATGCCTGAACACTTTGCCATCTTGGAGCCCTTCAGGTATCAACAATCTCAATTATTCTCTGTTTCCTTCATTATTTCTTTTTGTGCATCGGTGTATGTGTTTGTTCGACAGCTTTCTCCGACCAATGATTCATGTGATTGATTAATTAATTTATTCTTTAGCCTGCCTGCATATTGTCCACCTTTCACTTTTCTCACAATAATTGTTTTCTTCAAACCGTTAAATCGTGTGGCATGCATAAAGCAATATAATATCGTTTCTAACTGATTTGAGGAACTCTTTGCCTGAGGCAAGGGATCCGCGATAGCTCAGTGATTAGTGAACTGGTCTACAAAGGACAAGAGGGTTCGATCCTGATCGACGGCTTCCGAGTTCACCCAGCCTGAAATGGGTACCGGAATTTGTTTCTGGGAAAGTAAAGCGGCACGGACGAAATACCGACCAAATTACCCTAAAAATCATGTGCCGAAGGTCTGTAAAAATTAAGGTCACTAACAATATACTCCTCTTGGGGTGACGACTCTTTAATTTTTTTATTTGCGTGTGCCAATGTTACTGATGATGATTTTACCAGTTTTCTTGCTTGTGGCGTGGTCCTTTCATTAGATGGGTGCAATACTACCTCTCAGCTTTTTACTGCACTACCTTATATATTTATATATATTATTTCTTCCTCTCTAATTATACATTAAGGGTACATATCTCACATGCATTTAAGAATATTAAATGTAGTTTATATTGAAGTCTAGACTTGATCTGCGCTTTACGACACATTGGTGCTGTTCATGACTGTTGGAATTGCTTGACGCAAGTTATTTACATCTTACTCAATGTGAAATGCTTCGTCAGCCGCAGTTTTATCTCTTTAGGGAATTTACACCGTGTTTTGTTCGTCGTAGGCTGCATTCGCTAGAGTAATCAGGATTCTAAAGGGCGTTTCATTGCTGTGCGTGCGACATTGTTGTGTGTGCTACGTCATCGTAATGGCTCATCGTAAATTCCTAGACCGGCCTACGCTAATCTTACAGTCTATTGTTTGATGTGCGACGGGGATAATCTGACGTCTAACTGTTTGTTTATATTAATATGTTCGAAATTTGAATCAACAACGATGGCCTAACATCTTCAAACGCTATATATTTTTTTAAAATATGACGATCATCATTTTCATGAGGACGTGAACTTCCGGAATATGGTGGACAGGCGGCAGCAACCATTGAAGGCGATGCATGAAATGTGTTTCTTGTTGCAGTTTCCTCATATTCCAAGTCCATGCGACAGTGAGGGTGTGAGTTCAAATCTCGGTTACACCGGTTGGGATTTTTATTTATGATTTCTCTCTGCGGCAACCACCCCTGGTCTCAGCAGCAAGGCCCGGCTTGAAACGTCAGTTACGCATCGACGGAAAAAAACATACTTTTCGGTACCTCCGAAGTCGGAGTTATCTGCCTGTGCGGCGAGGGACCCCTGTGCACACGGCTGCCAGGGAAAAATGGATTAATGTGCAACATTCAGTTCATAGTCTCTAGGGATTTCGTCAGAGTGGAAAGCTGGCGAACGTAACAACAACAAGTTTCTATAAAACATAAACTTCATAAAACTGCATTTGTAATAAAACATTATTAATAAAAATGAAGAACATCGTAAAAAAAACTCGTTTATCCACAGACCATAAAAAAAAATTAATTAAATAAAAAAAATACTAGTTTGGATCGTTTATGGCCTGGCAGAATAAAACAAAGAGAATTATAAAGAGAACAAAATCGTTTATTCATGGACCACGGCAGACAAAAATGTAAATTAAAAAAAAACAGTCATTTTGCCGGTTTCGAAAAGTACGACATAAAACAAACATCAGGGAACATAATACATAAAGCTCGTTTAAGAACGCACCACACAAAACATAAATGAAAACTAAAGCAAAAACACAAGTAAAAACCTTTAATCAACACACAATGAACAAGTCTCATAAAACACACAAGAGTGATACATCTCGTTTATTAAGAGATACTATGAAACTGCAAATACCGGTAAGCCGCATTCACTAGCACACGAAACGTTCCGAACGGAGAAACCGGCCTGTGTCGCATAAAATGTAGTGTAGAACTATCGCTGGATAATTTTTCTGTCAACACCGGGCAGACACACATCGATTTACAGCCTATAAACGACGCGATCGGAGGAGCAAATGGCTTTTGTTTATTCTTCACTATTTATGGAATAACGGATGAGCGACTGAAAGCTACCGCCCAATTAATCTTATTAACAATGGTGGGAACGGGGGGGGGGGGGGGGCTGTCCATGTAGATAGGATCCTGTTTATTTTTGTTTGGTTTGTTTTGTTTTTGGTACCTCTTTTTTTTTTTGAGTGTGTGAATTTTATTAATTGAGTTGCAATCGTCATTATGTGTGAAGGTCTTATAGTAACGTCTAATGCAAGTGCTGTTGTAGTATCATATACACGTGCTGTAGTAGTGTTGTCTTATACACGTGCTGTATTAAAGTCTAATACACGTGCTGTAGTAGTGTTGTCTTATACACGTGCTGTATTAAAGTCTAATACACGTGCTGTAGTAGTGTTGTCTTATACACGTGCTGTAGTAATGTCTTATACACGTGCTGCAGTAATGTCTAATACATGTGCTGTATTAATGTCTAACACACGTGCTGTAGTAATGTCTTATACACGTGCTGCAGTAATGTCTTATACACGTGATGTAGTAATATCTTATACACGTGATGTAGTAATGTCTTATACACGTGCTGCAGTAATGACTTATACACGTGATATAGTAATACCTTATACACGTGCTGTAGTAATATCTTATACACGTGCTGTAGTAATATCTTATACACGTGCTGTAGTAATGTCTTATACACGTGCTGTAGTAATGTCTTATACACGTGCTGTAGTAATGTCTTATACACGTGCTGCAGTAATGACTTATACACGTGATATAGTAATACCTTATACACGTGCTGTAGTAATATCTTATACACGTGCTGTAGTAATATCTTATACACGTGCTGTAGTAATGTCTTATACACGTGCTGCAGTAATGACTTATACACGTGATATAGTAATACCTTATACACGTGCTGTAGTAATATCTTATACACGTGCTGTAGTAATATCTTATACACGTGCTGTAGTAATGTCTTATACACGTGCTGTAGTAATGTCTTATACACGTGCTGTAGTAATATCTTATACACGTGCTGTAGTAATGTCTTATACACGTGCTGTAGTAATGTCTTATACACGTGCTGTAGTAATGTCTTATGCACGTGCTGTAGTAATGTCTTATACACGTGCTGTAGTAATATCTTAAACACGTGCTGTAGTAATATCTTATACACGTGCTGTAGTAATATCTTATACACGTGCTGTAGTAATGTCTTATACACGTGCTGTAGTAATGTCTTATACACGTGCTGTAGTAATGTCCTATTTCAAAAAAACTAGTAAAGTGTCCCGTCACGCCAAGTGGCGTATAGGGAATATGGTGTTAGTGATCATAATTTTTACAGACCTTCAGCACATGATTTTTGGGTAATGTGGTCGGTATTACGCCCGCGCCACTTTACCTTACCAGAAAAAAATCCGGTACCCATTTAAGGCTGGGTGAACCCGGAGGCCGTCGGTTGAGATCGAACTCTACCTCTTGTCCTTTGTAGTCCAGTTCACTAACCACTGAGCTATCGCGGCTAGTAATGTCTTATACACGTGCTATATTAACGTCTTATACACGTGCTATATTAACGTCTTATACACGTGCTATATTAACGTCTTGTACACGTGCTATATTAACGTCTTGTACACGTGCTATATTAACGTCTTGTACACGTGCTATATTAACGTCTTGTACACGTGCTATATTAACGTCTTATACACGTTCTATATTAACGTCTTATACACGTGCTATAGTAACGTCTTATACACGTGCTATAGTAACACTTTTCATCATCAACAACTAGCTTGCATGATGCCGAGATTATCGTGTCTCTGGACAAAAACGTCTCATTCTAAAGTATTTATGAATTCTGCTGTTTCTAACCACTCTCTCTTCAACTATCTCATATTGTTTCACTTTTTCTCCAAGCCTGTTCTTTCCTGCTGTCACAAAATTTTCCACCTGCTCCCATCTCTCTACATAGCAAACAACGTGTGATTTTCCTCTTATGAGCAAACAACTTGTGATTTTCCTCTTATGAGCAAACAACGTGTGATTTTCCTTTTATGAGCAAGCAACTTGTAATTTTTCTCTTATCAGCAAACAATTTGTGATTTGCCTCTTATGAGCAAGCAACTTGTGATTTTTCTCTTATGAGCAAACAACGTGTTATTTTCCTCTTATGAGCAAACAACTTGTGATCTTCCTCTTATGAGCAAACAACTTGTGATTTTCCTCTTATGAGCAAACAACTTGTGATCTTCCTCTTATGAGCAAACAACGTGTTTTTTTCCTCTTATGAGCAAACAACTTGTGATTTTCCTCTTATGAGCAAACAACTTGTGATCTTCCTCTTATGAGCAAACAACGTGTTTTTTTCCTCTTATGAGCAAACAACTTGTGATTTTCCTCTTATGAGCAAACAACATGTGATTTTTCCTCTTATGAGCAAACAATGTGCGATTTTCCTCTTATGAGAAAACAACTTATGATTTTCCTCTTATGAGCAAACAACTTGTGATTTTCCTCTTATGAGCAAACAACGTGTGATTTTCCTCTTATGAGCAAGCAACTTGTGATTTTCCTCTTATGAGCAAACAACGTGTGATTTTCCTCTTATGAGCAAACAACGTGTTATTTTCCTCTTATGAGCAAACAACTTGTGATCTTCCTCTTATGAGCAAACAACGTGTTTTTTTCCTCTTATGAGCAAACAACTTGTGATTTTCCTCTTATGAGCAAACAACATGTGATTTTTCCTCTTATGAGCAAACAATGTGCGATTTTCCTCTTATGAGAAAACAACTTATGATTTTCCTCTTATGAGCAAACAACTTGTGATTTTCCTCTTATGAGCAAACAACGTGTGATTTTCCTCTTATGAGCAAGCAACTTGTGATTTTCCTCTTATGAGCAAACAACGTGTGATTTTCCTCTTATGAGCAAGCAACTTGTGATTTTCCTCTTATGAGCAAGCAACGTGTGATTTTCCTCTTATGAGCAAACAACGTGTTATTTTCCTCTTATGAGCAAATAACTTGTGACTACGGCTATAAGTTCTCTGGTTATTTTGTTAATTGGTCTCTTTTAGAAATACAACGTGACTCTAGCTGCACATGGTGTTTTGAACATTCTCATGTGGAACTACAGCTCAAAGGCCTTCAGCCGTCTTCATATTTTCTGTTGACAACATTTGCTATGTCTAAATGATTCTAGTAAGGGTTGCAGAGAATTGACTTGTTGAATCATATTGTGAGTTGCTTCTCTATCTATCTATTGTCCTTTCGAGCCGAAGACGGCACATAGGGCAGAACTACAATCTCAAAAACAGAAACCTTGCGTGCCAAAGTGGCACATATTGCAGAGATCACTGCTTCTAAAAGTTGCTTCTGCTCACGAAAAAATATATTCACATCAATTGATGAAAATTTAAAATATAATCACTTGATTTTAGATTTGAGAACGAAATCTAAGAATTCTCTTGCGAGCTCTCTTTTTTTCTGCCCATACCTCTCACTCTATCTATCTATCTATCTATCTATCTATCTATCTATCTATCTATCTATCTATCTATCTATCTATCTATCTATCTATCTATCTATCTATCTATCTATCTATCTATCTATCTATCTATCTATCTATCTATCTATCTATCTATCTATCTATCTATCTATCTATCTATCTATCTATCTATCTATCTATCTATCTATCTACCTACCTACCTACCTACCTACCTACCTACCTACCTACCTACCTATCTATCTATCTATTTATCTATCTATCTATCTATCTATCTGCCTGCCTGTCTGTTTGTCCACCTAACTGTATGTCTGTCTACCAGTCTATCTTTCTATCTTCTATCTATCCTTTGTAGTCCAGTTCACTGACCCCAGAGCTATCGCGGCTCCCAAAGTAAAGAGCCACCGTCACGCCAAGTGACGTATAGGGAATATGGTGTTAATGACCGTAAATTTTACAGACCTTCGGCACATGAATTTTGGGGTAATGTGGTCGGTGTTACGCCCTTGCCATTTACTTTCCCAGAAAAAATGTCGGTACCCATTTAAGGCTGGGTGAACCCGGAAGCCGTCGGTCGGGATCGAACCCTACCTCTTGTCCTTTGCAGTCCAGTTCACTAACCACTGAGCTATCGCGGCTCCCATCTTCTATCTATACATTTCTATATCTGTTTCTTGGTCTGCCTGTCTGTCTATGTGTGTCAGTTATCTATCTGCTCGTCTATTTAACCACCTTTCTAACTATCGCGTCTTTTTATCTGTCTGCCTGTCGATTTGCTATGTCTGTTTGTGTTGTCTGACTGTCCGTCTGTCCTTCTATACATCGGTTACCATCTGATCTATATAGAGCTTATGTTTATTCGGTTACTTTTTTAGCCAAATCATCATCATAATCATCATCGAGTACCGTCTCCGCAACGAAGGTTGGCTACCATGAAGCGCCATTCTGCTCTGTCTCTTGCTTTGATGGTGCAGGTTGTCATAGGCTGATTTGTCCATCTTTTGATGTTACTCGTCCATGTTAGTCTTGGTCTGCCTCTGCCTCCTTTACCTTGTATTTTCCCCACCAGGATTACTTTTAGTAGGCTGTTGTGTCCTTTAACATGGCCAAAAATCGCATTTGTCTTGTCTGAAATGTGCTTAGTAGTTCTCTTTTCATTTTTAGTTGTTCCAAGACTTCATCGTATGTTTTCTTTTCCTTCCATCCAATTCTACCTATTCTTCTATATATCCACATTTCAAAGGCTTTAATTCTCTGTTCTGTTTTCTTGTCTAATGTTCATGTTTCTGCACCATACAGAAATTTTGAGAAGATATAACATTTTGCTATTCTTAGTTTTAGCCCTGGTGTTATTTATTTTGATGTTAGTACGTTCTTCATGACATTCAAATTACCTTTTGCCATTCTTATTCTTTTGTTTATTTCAGTTGTACATTAGCCATATACCTACTCAAAAAATTGTTGGGTAAAGTTTAAAACAAAACTTCCAAATTGTGAAAATAAATATTTGTGTACTAACATATAAATATTTGGATTTATAACAAATGACATTGACTATTTATTGGATAACCTGAACAACAGTGGATGCAAATGGCTGGTTGGAATGTGGGATTCTCTTGGGTTGTTCTCTTTGACATCGTCATTGAAGGGTTTAGAAGAAAGCTTACTCGTTATTATTGTTAACATGAGCTTGTGTAAAGGAGAACCAGCGGCCGTTTCTAAGTGTCCAAATGTGTGAAGAGAAATGTCTGACAGGCCTGGCATCAATTCTTAGAGGATTGTGTGACAATTGATGGTGATGTGCTTGATGCTGGATCTTCTTCTTGTTCATATTGTTATATTAGCTGTAGGTTTGAAATACATATTTCGTGTTTGCTCACTTTTTATTCATTTTGTACAATTTTCTGTAACAGTTGCATCCACTTGCTTTTCACTTGTTGGTTAGAACACGTCTTTAGGGATCGTTATCTGTTAATATTGATCAGCTTTATCCTAATGCTCAAATCCTTATATTTTGTTGTTAAAGATCGCGGAGTTTATCGTCACGTTCATTGTCTTCTTGTTCTGCTTCTCGTTGTTGTCCCATTTGATTACGATCATCATTTGATCGTTGTTTACCCTTCAATGACAAAATCTGGTCAAGATTGCTGTGTAAAAGACTTGATTGGAGAGGGTTGCTTTGTGATTTTAACCGCTGTGTTTTTAAACAAAAGATCACAGTACCCATGGTCACAAAGAATCTATTCTCATCATATATCCATTCTCACTCGTGTTCTATCACTGCCAAACAGTTGTCATTCACAAATAAATATAAAAAGGACTTTAGTCACCACATAGATGAGATGTGTCCATTGTAGGCCGAAAGATGATGGACTGACAGACTCGGAGAAAGACTACAACATGAAATGACAATGGGTGAGGCTGTCAGAAGAGCAAATACTAGAACTTGGCATCTCCCTCGACACCCGAAGGGCGTTAAGAGAAAGTGAAGAAAGAGTACCTCACTATGTCACCTACATCTACCTCAGTTAGCCCAACTTGATATGTCGATATTTATGAAGGTTAATAAATGAATGTTTGGAGAAAGTCTTCAAACCACCAAACAGTAAACAAACATTACGTCTAAGGCGATGTCACAGATATCCTCGGAGAATATTTACAATTCTTGTTAGTTCAGAAATTCTTATATTTATTCATGAAATCCGCTACAGCTACATTTAGCACTAAAAATTCTGGTGGTAGGTATGTTCATTGCTGGACCCTTGATAGATGAGTGGCTAGTGCGTTCATCTTCAAATAAGAAGGGTCCAAATTCAAGTCTAAGAAGAGGCTGAATTTTATTTGAGGCCCAACAAGACTTCAGGGTTCTCCAAGTCTTTTAAAACGTGTACCAGAAAGTTTTCGGGGAAATAAGGTCGGCTTGGCATGATACCGACCACATCACGAAATAAAGTGGGCTTGGCATGATACTGCCCACATCACGAAATAAAGTGGGCTTGGCATGATACTGCCCACATCACGAAATAAAGTCGACTTGGCATGATACTGCCCACATCACGAAATAAAGTCGACTTGGCATGATACCGACCACATCACGAAATAAAGTCGACGTGGCATGATACTGCCCACATCACGAAATAAAGTCGACTTGGCATGATACTGCCCACATCACGAAATAAAGTCGACTTGGCATGATACTGCCCACATCACGAAATAAAGTCGACTTGGCATGATACTGCCCACATCACGAAATAAAGTCGACTTGGCATGATACCGACCACATCACGAAATAAAGTCGACTTGGCATGATACTGCCCACATCACGAAATAAAGTCGACTTGGCATGATACTGCCCACATCACGAAATAAAGTCGACTTGGCATGATACTGCCCACATCACGAAATAAAGTCGGCTTGGCATGATACCGACCACATCACGAAATAAAGTACTTTGGCCATGGAATGACCATTAACGCCACATTCCCCATACAACTAGCAAGACGTGGAGATAACCTTTTTATGTTCATGCAGGAGGAAAACACATAGGAGTTATAACACTGATGAGGTTGCCCTTAAATGGGCAAGAAACATGGAGAACCGAAACGCTGGCTCAACGTGAGGGTAGAGCAGGACTATAGCTCGTTTCAAATCATGTGCCCAACTTCAAAACGCTATTACTCAGTAACCATTTGTTAAAAACTGTTGAAATTGTACAAATGTTATTAGAATGCAAAAGACCCTTTAAATGTATATTTAACAAATATCTTGCAGCTGCAGTTTTCTTAAAGCGGCGAATTTCTTTGATGTTTGTCAAAATTGTACGTTGTGAACCCCTAAAGAATAGAAATTACCGTAGTTGCTGGTCTACGATTAATTTTCACTAGGTAAAGGCGTGGCCGTAATGGGGAAATAACTGGATAAGACAAAACACCAGGAGAATTATTGTCTTCTCAGTTCGAGGACGGACGATAATATCAAGGTATACCTGTATGTCCAATTTTCATAGTTGTGTGGTCCTGATAAGGACTGTTTGTTGAACTAATTTAAGGTAATATAGGGGCCAACATTGTGGGGGCTATATACTTTCATTCTGAATCAGACGAGTCTAAAAGATTAATAACTGTTTGGGGTTGAACATTCCACAAACCATCATTTTTCCAATATTCCTCTTCCTGTTTCAAGACGTGGTCTTCACATTTAGCCCAATAATCTTTGTCTATATTTAATAAAGCGAGATTAGCAAGAGTCTTTACATCGCATATTTTGAATGTTGTATTTTCATCTGCCACTTGTCCTTTTAATTTTGCCCAGATTAGTTCTATTGGATTTAAATGAGCATGGTAAGGTGGCAGTCTCAAACTTATATGACCGTGCTCTTGGATAATCTTATCTATTTGAAAAATCGTTGTCCTTTGTTTTTGCTTTACTAGAGATAGTAATTCAGGTTTTAAGTACATGTTATTAAATTGTATGTGCTCCTTTGTGAGCCATATCTTAATAGCATCTTTTGTACTGGATGACGTCGGGACTTTATCTTCAAGTGCAACAATGTTGTGGTACGCTGCATTGTCCATTATTAGGCAAGATGGTCGATCTAGTGATGGGAGAGCAGAATTTTCAATCCAATGTCTAAATATGTGACCATACATCTCAGAGTGATAATCCCGATTGTCTATGGATTTTGAAAGAAAAATGAGCTCTGCATTCTGTATTAGTCCATGTTGTCGACTACCTGCATGCGCAATTATCAAGCGCTGTCCTTTGCTGCTAGGTATTAATCTCTTAATCTTTCCATCTGATGACTGCCATTCCCTTTGGTTAGTGTGGTGAGCATTGATCCATGTTTCATCTAAGTACAAAATATCATAACCTTGCTTGCGCACCTCTTTTACTTCACGTAAGTACTTGCTTCTCATGACTACTATATGTGGCTTCTCACAGATGATGTTTCGTCCATTGAAATACTTTCTGAATGTAAAGCCTGCAGCTCTCACATTCCTCCATAATGTAGACTTTGATATTTCAATACTATTGTTCTTTTTCAGCGATACTTTTAATTTTCTTATTGTAACAGTTTCATTCATACCCAACATTTTGTGAATTTCACTTCTAATAAGTTCACTGTCGAAATTATCCAACATTTTTGCTCTTCCTTGAGATTTTGTATATTTAGAACATTGACGGTCACGTGCTTGAATCCAGCGATTAAATGACCGTTTAGATAAATCCAAAATGTGTCTTGTCCTATTCTCAGGGTTTTCTAAAGATTGAAATAATCTTCCTCGTTTAACCCCTTTGCAAAAATAGCCATACATTTTTATTGCGATGTTTTGTAAACTGCAGAATTTCATTTTAAGACTCATGATAAATGTTATCGTTCCACGTCTCGCCGCTGAATGAACGGAAATGGAACACACAATGTCTCGTATCTTTTACAAGTGTCTAATTGTGTCAGAAAACCCACGTTGAAAGCGTGCAAACACGTCAATTTGACCGTGTATGGATTTTTATCGCTATTTTTAACTTAAATTACTGTAAACATTAAGTTTTGACTACATCAATGGGTCGTTATAAATTTATATAAATCAAATAAGCAACAATAATAACCAAATGTTTTTTTTTAATGAAATTAATTCCCTGTTGGGTTCTAATCATTATAACTTTACATGCCAATTCTGAACAACTTACAAAAAGCGGTTAAAAAGATATCGATTTTAAAAGTTGGGCACGAGTTATGAAACGGACTATAGATTGTTTCTTATGATCGTTCTGTTTCCTGTTGCTAAGGTTTACATTACATTATTTCCTATCATTATATTTGTTTATGCAATAAAATCTAATTTATTAATACTCTTTTATTATCTTTCTATTGCAGGCATTGAAAAGTGTCAAGCAGGTTCATCGTGTATAATGTGAACGTACCCAAGTTGGATGACGTCAATCTGTCTCCTCTCAGGGCCCACTACTCAATTTAATTCCCCGGCCTTAGCGTTGGGCGTTCGTGGACTACATCATCAGAACCTCAGTCAAGTAAACAACAAATAATAAAAACAAAGAAGACATCCTGTGATAACAAAAGGAAATATTAACTCTTCCGCTTCGTTGAGATTTGTTCGTGTTTGTTATTTCAAATTGCCTTAAATTTTTTATTTTTAAATTTCAATTCATTACAGTGCTTCAACTTTCACTTCAGATTTACTATAAATTATTTACTTTAAAGTAGTAAATTTTAGTCTAGTCTCTTTTTTTTTGGGACAAACTGGATATTCAAAATGCCCCCTAGGAATTATCGTAGAACGAGGAAATGCAATTACGCAAGGAATTGTGGTTAAATTTGTAAGGTTAAAATGGCGGTTGTATCGTTGTTAAATCAAGCGCCGTACAAGCGAACCTACAGCAGTCGTGACCGTCTCAATGTGGACGCTATTGACGGAAGTGACCCTTGGCTTCACCCCAGCGATCGGTCTCATGGCTCTTACAGATTATCTTCACGGTCTGGAAAACCGGCTGCCCCTCGAAGACGATGCGTGACTGGAAGCGGGGAATTACTGCCCCTGCATCACACTTGTCATTTAAGTACCTGTGATAGAATAACCATTAACGTCAGTGGGAAATATTTCGAAACTTGGAGAAAGACATTAGAGGATCACCCTGATACACTTCTTGGAGACCCGAGAGACGCTGCAAGTTCTACGACAAGCACCGAGACGAGTACTTCTTCGACCGCCATCGACCAACATTCGATGCCATATTCGAATATTATTTGTACGGAGGTCACCTGAAACGTCCACCGCCAGTGCCTGACGACATCTTCTTATCAGAACTAGATTTTTTCGAAATTGAGAGACACGTGATTGAAGACTACAGGCGTGGGGAGGGATACACAACAGAGAAAATAGTCCTACCAGAACGAGGCTTAAAAAGAAAGGTTTGGATGTTAATGGAGTACCCTGAAACATCTTTCTATGCCTATGTAATTGCTATCGTCTCGGTCGTTGTTACGGTGACCGCCATAGCCCTTCTCTGCGTGGAGACCCTACCAGGATGGAACACACAGCATTGCGTTCAAGGTCACGATCCCAATTGGGTTGACCCTTTTTTCCTGATAGAAACCATCTGTTCCGCCTGGTTCACGTTCGAGCTAGTTGTGCGGCTACTTTCCTGCCCCGGTAAAATTGCCTTCTTCAAAGATTTCAAGAATTTGGTTGATTTGACAGCTGTAGTACCATATTATGTGGCTTTGTTCAGCGTTCTCTCCACAATGACTTGTGAAAGTTCAAAATCTTCGGCTTCGCTTGCCTTTCTTCGTGTGTTTAGGCTGGTAAGGATATTCAAACTTACAAAACACTCGGCTGGCCTGCAAGTGTTAATATTAACCTTCAAGGCAAGCATCGAGGGTTTGTGTTTGTTTCTTGTCGCTATAACCGTGTGTATACTCGTGTTTTCTAGTGCTGTGTACTTTGCCGAGCTGGGGATCGAGGGCTCTAAGATTCATAGTATTCCAGATGGCTTTTGGTGGGCTATAATTACCATGACAACCGTAGGATACGGAGATGTAGTTCCGGTTGGTGCACTTGGAAAGCTGATCGGGATGATGTGCACCTTGACGGGAGTTCTCACGCTGGCTATACCCGTACCAATAATCACTGAGAACTTCAACAAGTTTTACTCGCACAAAACTGGCAGAGGACGAATTGGATGACAAAGTTTAAATGTGTTCAGGTCAAGGTTTTTTTTTTTAATTTGATGCTGCTAATATTTATTTTCTTTATTTATGTTAATCTGCTTGCGAAACGTGCAGAATTGGTTACAATTCGGAGATGGTAAAAAAATGTACACACTTCAACAAAAGAAAAACGTGTATACAAATTGCTGGTCACGTGGTGGTGACGTTAAGTTTCATGCGAGAAACGGCACATTTTGAGAGGGAACTATACGACCCTCCACAAACGTAATTTGATTCAGCATCAAGAGAATTGTATGGATAACATCTGTTAAAGTGTTTACATTTTTTTACCATACTCTGTTTATAATCGAACCTGTATAAACTGAACATCTTGATTGTTGAATGGAAAAAACAATTCTTCGATTTAGCAAATGTTCAACTCAACAGATAGGG
This sequence comes from Megaustenia siamemsis, assembly GCA_032433765.1. Lineage (NCBI taxonomy): Eukaryota > Metazoa > Mollusca > Gastropoda > Stylommatophora > Ariophantidae > Megaustenia > Megaustenia siamemsis. The sequence goes on along the minus strand of JAVIAB010000125.1, from coordinate 68,848,893 downwards.
ATTTGATCGATGGATTATTGATTTTCTTTAAACGATAAGAACATGATAGCACATATTTGTTAATGTAGGGGTTTCATATTTGGATTTGTTCTCCATATTTAGCATGCGCGCACATATACATATACATATACAGATACGCAGAAAGAGAGATAAAACAGAGGGTGGGGTGGGGGGAACGACCACCCTAATTGCACTACTCAAAAAATCACTGCCTTCTTTTTTCCGAGTTACCTGTAGGTATGAAATTTTTAAAATTCACAAATTCTTCATATTGAACAAAAACTGACCTATCCGCACCGAGCTACTCCCCGCGTGCTCTTTATTGCAAAACTCATCATTTATTAATTACCACAAGTAGAAGTATTTAAACATCCCTTGGACTTCTATCCCCCAAAGTACACTTTTTTCAGAAAAAATTCAATCTGAACAACACAAGTAACCATCAACAACAAAAATCAGTCTTACGATCACGTTATTTTATTAAAACAATTAGATCCAACCGCTAATTTGGCTTTTCTTTTTTTTTTTTTTTTTTTTTTTTTTTTAGCGTTCGCCAGTTTTTGACCTCTAACGAAGTCCCTAGTTACTAGGACATGAATTTTGCGTGTTAATCCGTTTTTCCCTGGCAGCCGTGTGCATATGGGTCCCTCGCCGCACAGGCAGATAACTCCGTCTTCGGAGGTACTCATATTTATTTCCGTCCATGAGTAATTAACGTTTCAAGCCGGGCCACGCTGCTGAGACCAGGGGTGGTTGCGGTAGAGAGAAATCATAAATAAAAATCCCAGCTGATGCCTAGAGACCAACCAGATTTGGCTTTAAATAGGGCCAAACCGGCAAACGTCAGTTTATCTTTTTAAAAAAAATAATCAGAAATACTGAGCGCAATTATGGAAATTGTCAAAACACTGTTCAGGTTTTTTTTCATTTGGAGTTATTACCTGAAGAGTCTGATTGTGCTACACCATTTATTTGCAAGTGTAACAATACGTATCTTTGATACGTGGAGTAGCTTAGATTGGTGGATATATTATAGATCTGTCATATTGGAAGCACATGAAAGAGAAATCGTTAAATAAACAAACAAACAATGCCACGGTTATATGCAGGAAACGTTGCGTGTTTCCTACGTGAATGGAGATAATCAGATCCCATAGTGATACATTACAGACAGTCCAATTTTAACTTAATCTTCACAATTTACTTGTCCACATCACAAATATCCTCGCTTCCCGCAGTAACAATTATATCAATTTGCTATTATGATTTAGGGAGCCGCGATAGTTCAGTGGTTAGTGAACTGGACTACAAAGGACAAAAGGTCGGGTTCGATCCTGATTGACGGCTTCCGGGTTCACCCAGCCTTAAATTGGTACCGGATTTTTTTGCTGGGAAAGGGCACGGGCGTAATACCGACCGCATTACCCCAAAAATTATGTGCCGAAGGTCTGTAAAAAATGATGGCCACTTACACCATATTCCCTATACGCCACTTGGCGTGACTGGGCACTAACACCATATTCCCTATACGCCACTTGGCGTGACTGGGCACTAACACCATATTCCCTATACGCCACTTGGCGTGACTGGGCACTAACACCATATTCCCTACACGCCACTTGGCGTGACTGGGCACTAACACCATATTCCCTATACGCCACTTGGCGTGACAGGGGCTCTTTACTTTACTTACTGTTATGATTAGAAGTCGTGTAAAATGCTATTTGTATTTTATCGTTCTTGTTTCATTCCCTAACAAGTGAGCGGGAATACACAACTTATGAGCAAGACAGAAATAAACAGTTTTTTTTTTAAAATTACATATAGCAGTATATAGAACAACATAATGATAAAAACCAAATGAAACAGAATAAATTATTTAAAATATTCTAGCAAATGACAATATAAAACGCCATAAACTTAAAAGTTTATAAAATTCTGACTAGAATTAAACTTAAATATTCTACAATATAGGATTGCTACATGAAGATATCACAGAGTACATAGTAAAGGGACTGCCGAGGAAATTATTGATAAGTTCAAACAGGCAGTCACTAAATAATTCAAGTTTGCAACGATTGAGCTATAAGACCAGCCACGTATAGAAAGCTACATATATCTCGCCAGTGTGGCTACCATGGCTTTGGTGACCAGTAGAAAAGAATAGACAAACTGTCTTCTACAACGAATGTCATTAGAGGAGAAAGGATATTAGAGTCAAGGTCTTCGTCTAGCTATCTTCAGTGCTTTCGCTAGTGCATGGCGTGCTTAATTCTGTGGAAAGTACTGAGGAGGAGATCTGAGCACTGTTTGGGTTGTCTGCTGTGCAATGAGAAATGTATGTCAACAAAAGTAAACTAAACATACATCTTCTAACAGCAGCAGTTGCAGTCACAAACAGTAGAGAAAGTGGGGATAAGAAGAAACGTGATTTACATCGCTGTTTGAAGTAAAACGAATCACCCCAGCAGTGAAAAGCTTTAAAACCCATGGAAGGTACCCGTGGCTGCTTGATCAATAACCAATCAAGTAAAACGAAACCTTGCAATCGATAAGAGAATCTTTGTTGGAAACTGTTCTGCGTTAAAGGACATTGAATACAGATTTCCAGGAAATAGAGTACATGCCACTTCACTATTGGAGCTGATGGGTGTCAGATTCGAAGACCTGGCTATACAAACCATTAGGATATATCTTATGAAAAGATCAGAAAATTGATAAATAAATTATATAAACTCTACAAGTTCAACGAGAAATATACATTAAAGGAAAAATAATATGCTTAAATTATACTGAGCCAATGAAGACAGTCGCACTGGTGTTATACAGATCATTCATAATTGTGCCTCTCTCGACGGCCGGAATGTAAGAGGAAGTGAAGAGAGAAATAACTAGAGATGTTTGAAACCAAATTTGATGAGAATGCGGAATATATTCCTACTCATTTATAGTGAAGACGTACCAAAATCGTTCCCTATGGAATAGTAGCATTAAGGAATGGACAAACCGAGCATTTCAATCAGCTACAAGTATATGAAAGTATATATAGATCTGTTGAAACTATATTTTTGATGACTCGTCTTCAGTGATTAAGTATGACAATAATATTCTTCACATCTTGTTGGTAAAAAAAGCACCCTCATATATCTAATCATAGTCTTTTGGTACCACAAGAAAGTTGTGACGATTCACTGAAGAGTTCAAAATGTATTTTAGTGTAAACACGTCGATAGAAAACTATGCAAAAGGTGAATACTTCAAGGCTGTTGATCTCAGTCTTTTTTTTCGTATGCCAGCTTTTACCTCTGACGAAGTCTCTAGAAACTAGGAACTGAATTTTGCGTGTTAATCCGTTTTTTTTAATGGCAGCCGTGTGCATAAGGGTCCTTCGCCACACAGGCAGATAACTCCGTCTTCGGAGGTACTCATATTTTTTCCGTCGATGAGTAATTGACGTTTCAAGCCGGGCCTCTCTGCTGAGACCAGGGATGGTTGCCGCAGAGAGAAACCATAGATAAAATTCCCAACTCATTTATGAAAGTAAAGTTTTGATCAGCTATGTGTTGCTGGCTCTGCTCGTCTTCTCGATAATTAAATATATACTCTGTCCCTGTTACATTTAGTTTCCAATGCTCGGCAGAGTACAGTACAACTATGCTTATTAATTAATTGTATAGTGTGTACGTGACCCATTTCCAATATTAGATACCACGCTAACCGAACTGACACGTCCCATCATCAGAGAGACGTACTTTAATGGAATCCATGGTTTCTTGTTCACTCAGGATCTGCCCGCAACACGATGGAAGTTCGAAAAAAATAGATAAATAAGACAAATGAAATGGTTTATCTTATACAAGTATAAATGAGGAAAATAAAATGTTTTAGCAAAATAAAAAAGTTCAGACACATAAAATGGATATACACAATACAATAGACACATAAATCAGACAACTATCATAGCCGAAATATAAAATTTACATAAATAAGATATTGCAGATATTTCGAAAGATCAATACGATATTTAAGATATATACTTGATACAAATATGATAGTTCAGATGTATAAACAGTAATATGATACAGTTGAAGATTACACTAAAAGTGAGTTTTTGTGATCAGAAAACCTGATGATTGTAGAAGTAAAAGATTTGTGGCACCAAATGTAAACGTCTATAAATCTGTGTTCTACAGCGCTGATAATTGAGAAAGTGCAGCCGTTAATCTCGCTACAGAAGGATTCTTAAGGGCACTCTGATGATTATGAGATAATTAGGCAACAGGCAAATAATTGCAGTGCTGCAGTAAAGCTGGTAGCAGGAGAAAGTGATGGGGTGTTTCATACAATTCTATAAGGTATGGTGACAGCTTTACAAAAAAAGGAACGTAACAAAATACTAACATTTCGGCCTACATGATGATTCCACCTTCAGGCTATTTTTTGGCGAGACAAACTCCGGGACATCAAACCACAGGGCAACATCACATGTTTTGTCCCCATTACAGCAGACACCTCAGGGCTTGTATTTGCCTCATCAGTCGGCTCCGAGAGTATCAAAGCAGGCCCTCAACTGGGAATCCGGGGGTAAAAGAAAAAGACGCGGACCTAGAGATACACTAAAGAGAACACCGAAGAGTAGACAGATAGATAGATAGATAGATAGATAGATAGATAGATAGATAGATAGATAGATAGATAGATAGATAGATAGATAGATAGATAGATAGATAGATAGATAGATAGATAGATAGATAGATAGATAGATAGATAGATAGATAGATAGATAGATAGATAGATAGATAGATAGATAGATAGATAGATAGATAGATAGATAGATAGATAGATAGATAGATAGATAGATAGATAGATAGATAGATAGATAGATAGATAGATAGATAGATAGATAGATAGATAGATAGATAGATAGATAGATAGATAGATAGATAGATAGATAGATAGATAGATAGATAGATAGATAGATAGATAAATTCGACAAAGGATAACAAGAATAACAGCCCTAACAAAGCAATTTGAATAAAAGCAGACAATAAGCAACATTGATTAAATAAGAGAAATGTCATATTGTTAGAATGTATTATAATATCAAGAAAAGTCGTAATGTTGAAGAAACACATAAGTTAATCCTGCTGCAGATATAATTGAAAATCAACGGATCATCGTCACTTCACATCGAACAATGTGCCAATAATTGCTGGGATGTCCCTTTCAGCAACCACAGCATAAAACGACTGACAAGTTCTGTGTAGGTCGACTAATCTTGTAATGCGACCCACATAGTTTTCGTTTCCGGCGACTTCCCTCCTGAGAAGCTGTACTTTTTGCTACCCGGTCGAGGTTACGGATTCACCAACCGCCGCGGAGTCATGTACTCGTCTTGTTTCTCTTAGGATGTTGAGAATGACACCCCGGTCCATTGTGTGGCCGCACCCGACAGCAGCCAAACCATCGAGTCTATCCGCACGTTCATTACCGCGTACTAAGTAAAGAAGTAAAGAGCCACCGTCACGCCAAGTGGCGTATAGGGAATATTGTGTTCTATCTATCTATTGACCTTTCGAGCCGTAACCGGCCCATAGGGCGTAGACCAAGATACACCTTCTCCTATATGAATTTTTGTTCTAGCAGTTTTCTTTTAAAGATATTTTATCAAATCTCGCCATCTGTCTCTGTTCTGTGCAAGCAGTTCTATCTCATTGAGGGAGCCGATTCCTGCTGCTCTTGCCTCTCTCATCAATGTTCTTCTCAGTGTCTCCCTGGGTCTTCCTCTTTTTCTTTTACCTGTTGTTTCCCATATGAGGGCTTGCTTTGCTATTCGATTATTATCTCTTCTCATCACATGTCCAACGTATGACCATCGTCTTTTCTTTATTACTGAAGATATTAGTGGTTGATTGGCGATTTCTCTAATTTCCTCGTTTGTTTTGAATTCGTTCCATTCTATACCAAGTATTTTCCTTAGACATTTATTTTCGAATGCGTTCAACTTTGTTTCTATATCTCTTGTTGTTTTCCAGCTTTCACACGCATACGTAAGGGTTGATAGTACAATATTGTGTTAGTGCCCATTAATTTTACAGACCTTCAACTCATGATTTTTGGGGTAATGTGGTCCTTATTACGCCCGTGCCGCTTTACGTTCCCAGGAAAAAAAAAATCCGGTACCCATTTAAGGCTGGGTGAACTCGGAAGCCGTCGGTTTGGATCGAACCCTACCCCTTGTCCTTTGTAGTCCAGTTCACTAACCACTGAGCTATCGCGGCCCCCTTCATTACCACGTGCTCTGGCATTAAAAAAATATACCAAAAAAATATTCAGCCTAGTTCTCCACAAGGCCTCCAGCCTTCGAGTCCAGCCCCTTTCGAAGACGGAAAAATTACCGAAGATAGGAATATGTCCTTTTGTAAAGACGGTGGTTTACTAACATAAACTGAGATATTAAGAGATTGAGACATTGAACTATGTAATGTGATATAACTGTTACCTCTACGCTTCAAGACACAAGATGAATATTATTGTAGTGCCCTCTTGGAGCAGTTTTAACTATTGCATGGATTGTTTGGTCGATATCAAAAGAGCTGGTCTTAATTTTCCAGACAAAAAGGAGGTACAAATTTTCAGGAGCTGTTTACGCACCGTAGCCGTGTCGATGTGGAAATAAAATGGCAACGTTAGGAAACTGAACTGTAAATAACACGATAATGTAGATGAGGAAATATAATACTTTAGAGCAATAGTAAATATGTTAGACGGGAAGAATCTAGAATATAGATCATGAACTAAAAATGTTACAACAGCTGCAAGAGAAAAACATAAAGCACTGTCGTATTTCGTGTCTTCGTTCCGCTGTAACTTTTAACCATGATTATCATATCAAATAGATATATTTTATTTCGCTTAATCGAATTCTCTCTCTTTCTCTCTCTCTGTCTCGCTCCATCTTTCTCTGTCTGTCTGTCTGTCTCTCTCTCTCTCTCTCTCTGTCTGTCTCTCTCTCTCTCTTTCTAACTGTACATACCTCTGTTTTGTTTCTCCCCTCCCACGTCTCCAATCTACATAACTCAAGCCAAACATAACCAACCAATTGGAATAAGCCAACAACTTTATCTTGGTTCCGATATTTCTAGTATTTACCTCATGAAATGTTAGCCAGTCTTGTTTCTATTGAGACGAACATCTGCTAATCAACAAATATTTCTCTTATCGCTGTCCTTAGATTGTCCATTTATACAGGTTCGAATATATGTGTCTATGTGTTTGTGTGATAGAGATGGAACGTAAGATTGAAACGGTTAATGAGAGGAAATAAGGAAAAGATCTAAATAGAACATGAACACTGGGTTGTTTTATATATTACCATAATCCCCAAAATTGGACCCAATGGGAGGTTTACTGTATGCCACATGTCAAATGCAGTCGCCGAGTAGTGTACAGTGTATTTCATCATATAGGAATAAAATATCCTTAACAGTGCCGGGAATCGAATCGACACCCATCTTACTGACCATACGAATCTTGGACAGAGGTGGATCTACTGATCTTACCAGCATGCACAAGTAAGTTATAGATTTCTTCCAATACGATAACGGGTAAATGAGTGAACGAAAGAGGAAGCGAACATTCCCCGATTGCTTAACATGTTACTTCCAACTCTTACTCATATACCGACACACCAACGATTTTTCTCTTGTTACAGTTTATTGCACTTTTGTACATACTCGAATTATATATCACATATCTAGCTTGTTCAATTACATCATCTTGTAATGGCAACTTTTCTGGTTTTAATAATTCAGCACGTTTTCCATTTTTAATTAATGATTTCTTCAATGTATTGAAGTAACGATGATTATGAGAGAGAGAGAGCGAGAGAGAGGGAGAGAGAGAGCTGGTGGGAGTGGTTGTGATGTAACACTGGTAATATAGAATATGTTCTGAAAGAAATGGCAGGTACATGGTGAAGATAGAAAGTAGTATTAAAGGCGTGATAAATATGAAATATGTACAACAGTAATGATGTATGTGATGAATATAGAGTGTGGTGCATGGAGAGTAATATTGGATACTTGATTAATATAGAGTGTGGTGAATGGAGAGCAATATTGGATACATGGTTAATATAGAGTGTGGTGCATGGAGAGTAATATTGGATACTTGGTTAATATAGAATGTGGTGCATGGAGAGTAATATTGATACTTGGTTAATATAGGGTGTGGTGCATGGAGAGTATTATTGGATACTTGGTTAATATAGAGTGTGGTGCATGGAGAGTAATATTGGGTACATGGTTATATAGAGTGTGGTGCATGGAGAGTATTATTGGATACTTGGTTAATATAGGGTGTGGTGCATGGAGAGTATTATTGGATACTTGGTTAATATAGAGTGTGGTGCATGGAGAGTAATATTGGATACATGATGAATGTAGAGTGTGTCTGGAGAGATATATTGGATATATGATGAGTATAGAGTGTGCAAGGAGAGCAGTATTGGATACATTATGAATATAGAGTGTGCCTGGAGAGAAATATGGGATACATGATGAATATAGAGTGCCTGGACAGAAATATAGGACACACGATGAATATAGAATGTGCATAGAGAGAAATGTGGAGAATACACGATGAATATAGAGGTATGCATGGAGAAAAATATGGGATACATCATTAAGATAGACTGGGTATGGAGAGAGATAATGGATACATGATAATTAAAGAATGGGGAAGGAGAGAAATTTTTAATGAATTTTTAGTATAGAACGGATATGGAGAGAAAAATAATGGATATGGATAGAGATAATTGATATATAATGAATATAGAATGGGTATGGAGAGAGATAATTGATATATAATGAATATAGAATGGGTATGGAGAGAGATAATTGATATATAATGAATATAGAATGGGTATGGAGATAGATATTTGGTATATAATGAATACAGAATGGGTATGGAGAGAGATAATTGATATATAATGAATATAGAATGGGTATGGAGATAGATATTTGGTATATAATGAATACAGAATGGGTATGGAGAGAGATATTTGATATATAATGAATATAGAATGGGTATGGAAAGAAATAGTGGCTACATGACAAATATAGAATGGATATGGAGAGAGATATTTGATATATAACGAATATAGAATGGGTATGGAAAGAAATAATGGCTACATGATAAATATAGAATGGGTATGGAGAAAATTATTGGATACATCATGAGTAGTGCTCGGATTTTTATGACTTGTATTTTTTCCTGACATGTATTTTTTTTAATCCAAGCTAATTTCAACATGTTTCATGTCTTTCTGAATACTTTGGTTTTTTAAAAATTATATAAATGTATATTTTGGCCATAATTTAGGTTTAAATCATATTTTAACCATTTATGGCCATAAATATATTTTTGGGTCACATTTAGTCATATTTCTCGTCATTTTAGGTACAATAAAACTTTCATTTACATGACCCTTTAATAAGCGAAAGAAATTTGGCTTTGTAATTTAATTGCTGAGAAAAATATAAATGTGCCTGAATATGTGTCTCAACTCAGACAACGTAATTCAAAAATTAATACTTAGATGAAAAATTAAATACCACTTTTAGTTGAATTACAGTATGTCAGGATAAACGTTTGCAGTTCAAATATAAAAGAAACATTTGGTCAAAACATCGAAGCAGCAGCGCACAGGAGTGACAGTACTATTTTAAAAAATAAGTTTGTTCCGATATGAGACTTCCAACAGGAACACTAATGCAGGCGGGTTCACTGTTTAAATTAGAGACAGCGCAGTCAGATACTCATTTGGTGTGAAAGTGATTGTAGACATTGAAGGAGAGCAAATGTGTGAAAGTGAATGCAGACATTAAGGGAGAGTAAATGTGTGAAAGTGATTGCAGACATTAAGGGAGAGTAAATGGGTGAAAGTGACTGCAGACATTAAGGGAGAGTAAATGTGTGAAAGTGATCGCAGACATTAAGGGAGAGTAAATGTGTGAAAGTGATCGCAGACATTAAGGGAGAGTAAATGTGTGAAAGTGATTGCAGACATTAAGGGAGAGTAAATGTGTGAAAGTGATTGCAGACATTAAGGGAGAGTAAATGTGTGAAAGTGATTGCAGACATTAAGGGCGAGTAAATGTGTGAAAGTGATTGTAGACATTGAAGGGGAGTAAATGTGTGAAAGTGATTGCAGACATTAAGGGAGAGTAAATGTGTGAAAGTGACTGCATACATTAAGGGAGAGTAAATATGTGAAAGTGATTGCAGACATTAAGGGAGAGTAAATGTGTGAAAGTGATTGCAGACATTAAGGGAGAGTAAATGTGTGAAAGTGATTGCAGACATTAAGGGAGAGTAAATGTGTGAAAGTGACTGCAGACATTAAGGGAGAGTAAATGTGTGAAAGTGACTGCAGACATTAAGGGAGAGTAAATGTGTCCAAACATTGAAAAATAAAATGTGAAGTCAGATGTGCTGCCGCATAAATGGCTCGTCAACAAAGACATGAAAGCAGCGCCCGATGCAAAGTGTGTAGATGCTTTAGCTGATAATTTAACGTCATTTTGAATATTAAATGCGTAATAATATTAATTTATATCGCATTTCGATCTATTTTTCATTATTAGGTCATTTTTGCATTTTTAGATCACAGATATAAGCATATTTTGTTGATTTTGGAGTCATTGTTAACATTTTTAGGTCATAAAAATTCGAGCCCTAATCATGCGTATAGAATTGGGTATGGAATGAAGTATTGGATACATCAAGAGAAGAATGAGTATTATGGAAATGATTTATCAGGAAAATACAGAAGACTTGATAGAAGGTGTGTGATATGGAATTTGGAGGAGTTTAGAGGGTACATTTGGCTAGAAGGGCAGAGATGGTAATTTATGATTTTTTATTTTTTGTTAAAAAGATAAATTATAGAAATGAATGTTATAATTGTTCAGAGTTGAATAAGAGAAATTCACGAAAAATTTGAAAGGCAATATTTATGAAAAGTTTTGATGTGAAAAGTGTCTCGGCGGTATATACAATATAATAGATGTGTCTAGAGATGTATGTGTTAGCTGTATGTGGAAAGAAAGTTAATACCTGCATATTCACATGTTTGATACGAGATTCTAAATTATGGAGAATAGAGTAGGTTGTGGTGGAGTAGAGGAGAGATATGGCTATAAAGTGGATGTGGATAGAAAGGCGAATCTATGAGCTGTGTGCCGAAGGCGGGTAGTGAGAATCAATAGTTTCCAAGTGTGTACAGGGGTAACAATGGAGTGTGTGATAAATGAGATGTGTTAGGTAATGGTGCGGGGGCGATTTATGGGGTAGGAAAAGAGGTATGTATGTGAGGTAGTTTGAGACGAATATACATGAGGTTTGTAGAGAGGAATATGTCTGAGGCTTGAAGAGAGGAATATGTCTGAGGTTTGAAGAAAGGAATATGTCTGATATTTGAAGAGAGGAATATGTCTGATATTTGAAGAGAGGAATATGTCTGATATTTGAAGAGAGGAATATGTCTGATATTTGAAGAGAAGAATATGTCTGATATTTGAAGAGAGGAATTTGTCTGATATTTGAAGAGAGGAATATGTCTGATATTTGAAGAGAAGAATATGTCTGATATTTGAAGAGAGGAATATGTCTGATATTTGAAGAGAGGAATATGTCTGATATTTGAAGACAGGAATATGTCTGATATTTGAAGACAGGAATATGTCTGATATTTCAAGAGAGGAATATGTCTGGGATTTGAAGAGAGGAATATTTGGATATTTGAAGAGAGGAATATGTCTGGGATTTGAAGAGAGGAATATTTGGATATTTGAAGAGAGGAATATGTCTGATATTTGAAAAGAGGAATATATCTGATATTTAAATGAGAGGAATGAATATGTCTGATATTTGAAGAGAGGAATATGTCTGGGGTTTGAAGAGAGGAATATGTCTGATATTTGAAGAGAGGAACATGTCTGATATTTGAAGAGAGGAATATGTATGATATTTGAAGAGAGGAATAATTATGATATTTGAAGAGAGGAATATGTCTGATATATTGGAAGAGAGGAATATATCTGGGGTTTGTAGAGAGGAATATGTCTGAGGCTTGAAGAGGGGAATATTTATGGAGTTTGAAAAGAGGAATATGTCTGACATTTGTAGAGAGGAATATGTCTGAGATTTGAAGAAAGGAACATATCTGATATTTTAAGAGAGTAATATGTCCGAAATTTGAAGAGAGGAACATGTCTGATATTTTAAGAGAGGAATATGTCAGATATTTGAAGAGAGGAATATGTCTGATATTTGAAGAGAGGAATATGTCTGATATTTGAAGAGAGGAATATGTCTGATATTTGAAGAGAGGAATATGTCTGATATTTGAAGACAGGAATATGTCTGATATTTGAAGACAGGAATATGTCTGATATTTCAAGAGAGGAATATGTCTGGGATTTGAAGAGAGGAATATTTGGATATTTGAAGAGAGGAATATGTCTGGGATTTGAAGAGAGGAATATTTGGATATTTTAAGAGAGGAATATGTCTGATATTTGAAGAGAGGAATATGTCAGATATTTGAAGAGAGTAATATGTCCGATATTTGAAGAGAGGAACATGTCTGATATTTGAAGTGAGGAATATGTCAGATATTTGAAGAGAGGAATATGTCTGATATTTGAAGACAGGAATATGTCTGATATTTGAAAAGAGGAATATGTCTGATATTTGAAGACAGGAATATGTCTGATATTTGAAGAGAGGAATATGTCTGGGATTTGAAGAGAGGAATATTTGGACATTTGAAGAGAGGAATATGTCTGGGATTTGAAGAGAGGAATATTTGGATATTTGAAGAGAGGAATATGTCTGATATTTGAAAAGAGGAATATATCTGATATTTAAATGAGAGGAATATGTCTGATATTTGAAGAGAGGAATATGTCTGGGGTTTGAAGAGAGGAATATGTCTGATATTTGAAGAGAGGAACATGTCTGATATTTGAAGAGAGGAATATGTATGATATATTGGAAGAGAGGAATATGTCTGGGGTTTGTAGAGAGGAATATGTCTGAGGCTTGAAGAGGGGAATATTTCTGGGGTTTGAAGAGAGGAATATGTCTGATATTTGTAGAGAGGAATATGTTTGATTTTTGAAGAGAGTAATATGTCCGATATTTGAAAAGAGTAATATGTCCGAAATTTGAAGAGAGGAACATGTCTGATATTTGTAGAGAGGAATGTATGAGATTTGAAGAAAGGAATATGTCAGATATTTGAAGAGAGGAATATGTCTGATATTTTAAGAGAGTAATATGTCCGAAATTTGAAGAGAGGAACATGTCTGATATTTGAAGAGAGGAATATGTCAGATATTTGAAGAGAGAAATATGTCTGATATTTGAAGAGAGGAATATGTCTGATATTTGAAGAGAGTAATATGTCCGATATTTGAAGAGAGGAACATGTCTGATATTTGTAGAGAGGAATGTATGAGATTTGAAGAAAGGAATATGTCAGATATTTTAAGAGAGGAATGTGTCCGATATTTGAAGAGAGGAACATGTCTGATATTTGAAGTGAGGAACGTGTCTGATATTTGAAGAGAGGGATATGTCAGATATTTGAAGAGAGGAATATGTCTGTTATTTGAAGAGATGGATATGTCTGGTATTTGAAGAGAGGAATATGTCAGATATTTGAAGAGAGGAATATGTCTGATATTTGAAGAGAGGAATATGTCAGATATTTGAAGAGAGGAATATGTCTGATATTTGAAGAGAGGAATATGTCTGTTATTTGAAGAGATGGATATGTCTGATATTTGAAGAGAGGAATATGTCAGATATTTGAAGAGAGGGATATGTCAAATATTTGAAGAGAGGAATATGTATGATATTTGAAGAGATGAATATGTTTGGGGTTTGAAGAGAGGAATATGAGTGATATCTGTAGAGAGAACTATGTCTGATATTTGAAGAGAGGAATATGTCTGATATTTGAAGAGAGGAATATGTCTGATATTTGAAGAGATTAATATTTTTTAGGTTTAAAGAGAGAAATATTTATTAAATTTGTAGATAGAAATATATACGAGATTTGTAGACAGTAATGTTTATGATGTTTGGAGAGATTAATGTTTGTGATATTAGGAAAGAGGAATATTTATGAGGTTAGTAGATATATATATATATATATATATATATATATATATATATATATATATATATATGAGGTTTGTAGAGAGAAATATTCATTAGGTATATATTTAGAATACACTTGAAATTAATTTTTTAGGTATTTTTAAGAGAGGAATATCTATGAAGTCTGTAGAGAGACATATTTACAAAGTGTGAGAGGAATATTTCGAAATGTTTAAAGATGAATGTTTATGAAGCTTTATACAAATGAATTAGGGTCAAGGCAAAAAATGCACATAAATACATCAAAATGTGAAGCTGCAGTGAAGCTAATTGTGAGGAGAAATAAAAAAAAATATAGAAAAAAACAGTATGGTTAAAGCTACACTTAACAAGTGAACAACACTGCTCCGAAACGTCGTTCTGGTTTGTGTTGTACGTTTGTTCCGTGTTTTCTTTTCTTTTTTTTCTATATTTTTTTTATATCTCCATACAAAAGAATTAATTTAGAGATTTGTAGATGGAAATATTTATGAAGTTTGTAGCGATGCACGTTTGTGAGGTTTGTAGAGGGAATATCTAATAGATGTATTAGAGGAATTATTATGAAGTCTGTAGGGAGGAAAAAGTACGAGATCTCTGTAGGGGAACATTTACCAGATCCGTCAGAGAAGGGGAGATCGAATGTCCGTTATTTTTGAGGAGAGGAAGGCAAACTTGACATGAAAACAATAAGGTTACTACTGTGTGTAAACTGTATGTGTTGAACACATGACTCTGTGCCACCAATTCCTGGAATATCAACTTCTCGCGCGGGGAAAAAAATCGATATAATGTATTTTCAAATGTGTTGTGTTGAAGTGCACATTTAGTATCTTAAGGAGAGATGAGGTGACAATCAATGTAGTAGTACTGAATCGTGATGGAGTTTCTAATGAGTGTGCACTATTCAATTGTCGAGGTCGGCAATGATGGTTAGGCTATACAAGACGAATGAATGGATTACAAATGCATTCAATAAAGAGAGAGTTCAGGAGAAAAATGCAGAGAGAGACACGACGTACACTTCAAAGACGTGTGCAAATGTGGCATAAGATAGCTGCACATAGACTCAAATAAGTAGAGATTTACCGAGTATAGTCCAACCTCATGATGGCGATAATTGCAATTCTGAAAGAAAACGAGCTCAAAATCAAAGTTGACTCTCAGGACATTCACTTGGGAAAACACGCAGCAGCTTCCGACAGGATCATCACGCTAGCACTTTTATGTTCTAGAGATTGGCAGGATCATCACGCTAGCACTTTTCTGTTCTAGAGATTGGCAGGATCATCACGCTAGCACTTTTCTGCTTTAGAGATGGTAGAATCATCACGCTAGCACTTTTCTGCTTTAGAGATTGGCAGGATCATTACACGGTCACTACATTGATTGTTTTTATAGACTGACAGGATCATAACACGAGCACTAAATTGATTGTTTTTATAGACTGACAGGATTATAACACGAGCACTAAATTGATTGTTTTTATAGACTGACATGATTATAACACGGGAACTAAATTGATTGTTTTTATAGACTGACAGGATCATAACACGAGCACTAAATTGATTGTTTTTATAGACTGACAGGATCATAACACGAGCACTACATTGATTGTTTTTATAGACTGACAGGATCATAACACGAGCACTAAATTGATTGTTTTTATAGACTGACATGATTATAACACGAGAACTAAATTGATTGTTTTTATAGACTGACGGGATCATAACACGGGCACTAAATTGATTGTTTTTATAGACTGACAGGATCATAACACGAGCACTAAATTGATTGTTTTTATAGACTGACATGATTATAACACGGGAACTAAATTGATTGTTTTTATAGACTGACGGGATCATAACACGGGCACTAAATTGATTGTTTTTATAGACTGACAGGATCATAACACGGGCACTAAATTGATTGTTTTTATAGACTGACGGGATCATAACACGGGCACTAAATTCATTGTTTTTATAAACTGACGGGATCATAACACGGGCATTAAATTGATTGTTTTTATACACTGACGGGATCATAACACGAGCACTAAATTGATTGTTTTATAGACTGACGGGATCATAACACGGGCACTAAATTGATTGTTTTTATAGACTGACGGGATCATAAAACGGGCACTAAATTGATTGTCTTTATAGACTGACAGGATCATAACATGGGCACTAAATTGATTGTTTTTGTAGACTGACAGGATCATAACACGGGCACTAAATTGATTGTTTTTATAGACTGACAGGATTATAACACGGGCACTAAATTGATTGTTTTTATACACTGACAGGATCATAACACGAGCACTAAATTGATTGTTTTATAGACTGACGGGATCATAACACGGGCACTAAATTGATTGTTTTTTATAGACTGACAGGATCATAACACGGGCACTAAATTGATTGTTTTTATAGACTGACAGGATCATAACATGGGCACTAAATTAATTGTTTTATAGACTGACTGGATCATAACACGGGCACTAAATTGATTGTTTTTATAGACTGACATGATCATAACACGAGCACTAAATTGATTGTTTTTATAGACTGACGGGATCATAACACGGGCACTGAATTGATTGTTTTTATAGACTGACGGGATCATAACACGGGCACTAAATTGATTGTTTTTATAGACTGACGGGATCATAACACGGGCACTAAATTGATTGTTTTTATAGACTGACGGGATCATAACACGGGCACTAAATTGATTGTTTTTATAGACTGACGGGATCACAACACGGGCACTAAATTGATTGTTTTTATAGACTGACGGGATCATAACACGGGCACTAAATTGATTGTTTTTATAGACTGACAGGATCATAACACGAGCACTAAATTGATTGTTTTTATAGACTGACATGATTATAACACGGGCACTAAATTGATTGTTTTTATAGACTGACAGGATCATAACACGAGCACTAAATTGATTGTTTTTATAGACTGACGGGATCATAACATGGGCACTAAACTGATTGTTTTTATAGACTGACGGGATCATAACACGGGCACTAAATTGATTGTTTTTATAGACTGACGGGATCATAACACGGGCACTAAATTGATTGTTTTTATAGACTGACGGGATCACAACACGGGCACTACATTGATTGTTTTTATAGACTGACGGGATCATAACACGGGCACTAAATTGATTGTTTTTATAGACTGACAGGATCATAACACGAGCACTAAATTGATTGTTTTTATAGACTGACATGATTATAACACGGGAACTAAATTGATTGTTTTTATAGACTGACAGGATCATAACACGAGCACTAAATTGATTGTTTTTATAGACTGACAGGATCATAACACGAGCACTAAATTGATTGTTTTTATAGACTGACAGGATCATAACACGAGCACTAAATTGATTGTTTTTATAGACTGACATGATTATAACACGAGAACTAAATTGATTGTTTTTATAGACTGACATGATTATAACACGGGCACTAAATTGATTGTTTTTATAGACTGACAGGATCATAACACGAGCACTAAATTGATTGTTTTTATAGACTGACAGGATCATAACACGGGCCACTAAATTGATTGTTTTTATAGACTGACGGGATCATAACACGGGCACTAAATTCATTGTTTTTATAAACTGACGGGATCATAACACGGGCATTAAATTGATTGTTTTTATACACTGACGGGATCATAACACGAGCACTAAATTGATTGTTTTATAGACTGACGGGATCATAACACGGGCACTAAATTGATTGTTTTTATAGACTGACGGGATCATAAAACGGGCACTAAATTGATTGTCTTTATAGACTGACAGGATCATAACATGGGCACTAAATTGATTGTTTTTGTAGACTGACAGGATCATAACACGGGCACTAAATTGATTGTTTTTATAGACTGACAGGATTATAACACGGGCACTAAATTGATTGTTTTTATACACTGACAGGATCATAACACGAGCACTAAATTGATTGTTTTATAGACTGACGGGATCATAACACGGGCACTAAATTGATTGTTTTTTATAGACTGACAGGATCATAACACGGGCACTAAATTGATTGTTTTTATAGACTGACAGGATCATAACATGGGCACTAAATTAATTGTTTTATAGACTGACTGGATCATAACACGGGCACTAAATTGATTGTTTTTATAGACTGACATGATCATAACACGAGCACTAAATTGATTGTTTTTATAGACTGACGGGATCATTACACGGGCACTGAATTGATTGTTTTTATAGACTGACGGGATCATAACACGGGCACTAAATTGATTGTTTTTATAGACTGACGGGATCATAACACGGGCACTAAATTGATTGTTTTTATAGACTGACGGGATCATAACACGGGCACTAAATTGATTGTTTTTATAGACTGACGGGATCACAACACGGGCACTAAATTGATTGTTTTTATAGACTGACGGGATCATAACACGGGCACTAAATTGATTGTTTTTATAGACTGACAGGATCATAACACGAGCACTAAATTGATTGTTTTTATAGACTGACATGATTATAACACGGGCACTAAATTGATTGTTTTTATAGACTGACAGGATCATAACACGAGCACTAAATTGATTGTTTTTATAGACTGACGGGATCATAACATGGGCACTAAACTGATTGTTTTTATAGACTGACGGGATCATAACACGGGCACTAAATTGATTGTTTTTATACACTGACGGGATCATAACACGAGCACTAAATTGATTGTTTTATAGACTGACGGGATCATAACACGGGCACTAAATTGATTGTTTTTATAGACTGACGGGATCATAAAACGGGCACTAAATTGATTGTCTTTATAGACTGACAGGATCATAACATGGGCACTAAATTGATTGTTTTTGTAGACTGACAGGATCATAACACGGGCACTAAATTGATTGTTTTTATAGACTGACAGGATTATAACACGGGCACTAAATTGATTGTTTTTATACACTGACAGGATCATAACACGAGCACTAAATTGATTGTTTTATAGACTGACGGGATCATAACACGGGCACTAAATTGATTGTTTTTTATAGACTGACAGGATCATAACACGGGCACTAAATTGATTGTTTTTATAGACTGACAGGATCATAACATGGGCACTAAATTAATTGTTTTATAGACTGACTGGATCATAACACGGGCACTAAATTGATTGTTTTTATAGACTGACATGATCATAACACGAGCACTAAATTGATTGTTTTTATAGACTGACGGGATCATAACACGGGCACTGAATTGATTGTTTTTATAGACTGACGGGATCATAACACGGGCACTAAATTGATTGTTTTTATAGACTGACGGGATCATAACACGGGCACTAAATTGATTGTTTTTATAGACTGACGGGATCATAACACGGGCACTAAATTGATTGTTTTTATAGACTGACGGGATCACAACACGGGCACTAAATTGATTGTTTTTATAGACTGACGGGATCATAACACGGGCACTAAATTGATTGTTTTTATAGACTGACAGGATCATAACACGAGCACTAAATTGATTGTTTTTATAGACTGACATGATTATAACACGGGCACTAAATTGATTGTTTTTATAGACTGACAGGATCATAACACGAGCACTAAATTGATTGTTTTTATAGACTGACGGGATCATAACACGGGCACTAAATTGATTGTTTTTATAGACTGACTGGATCATAACACGGGCACTAAATTGATTGTTTTTATAGACTGACATGATCATAACACGAGCACTAAATTGATTGTTTTTATAGACTGACGGGATCATAACACGGGCACTGAATTGATTGTTTTTATAGACTGACGGGATCATAACACGGGCACTAAATTGATTGTTTTTATAGACTGACGGGATCATAACACGGGCACTAAATTGATTGTTTTTATAGACTGACGGGATCATAACACGGGCACTAAATTGATTGTTTTTATAGACTGACGGGATCACAACACGGGCACTAAATTGATTGTTTTTATAGACTGACGGGATCATAACACGGGCACTAAATTGATTGTTTTTATAGACTGACAGGATCATAACACGAGCACTAAATTGATTGTTTTTATAGACTGACATGATTATAACACGGGCACTAAATTGATTGTTTTTATAGACTGACAGGATCATAACACGAGCACTAAATTGATTGTTTTTATAGACTGACGGGATCATAACATGGGCACTAAACTGATTGTTTTTATAGACTGACGGGATCATAACACGGGCACTAAATTGATTGTTTTTATAGACTGACGGGATCATAACACGGGCACTAAATTGATTGTTTTTATAGACTGACGGGATCACAACACGGGCACTACATTGATTGTTTTTATAGACTGACGGGATCATAACACGGGCACTAAATTGATTGTTTTTATAGACTGACAGGATCATAACACGAGCACTAAATTGATTGTTTTTATAGACTGACATGATTATAACACGGGAACTAAATTGATTGTTTTTATAGACTGACAGGATCATAACACGAGCACTAAATTGATTGTTTTTATAGACTGACAGGATCATAACACGAGCACTAAATTGATTGTTTTTATAGACTGACAGGATCATAACACGAGCACTAAATTGATTGTTTTTATAGACTGACATGATTATAACACGAGAACTAAATTGATTGTTTTTATAGACTGACATGATTATAACACGGGCACTAAATTGATTGTTTTTATAGACTGACAGGATCATAACACGAGCACTAAATTGATTGTTTTTATAGACTGACAGGATCATAACACGGGCCACTAAATTGATTGTTTTTATAGACTGACGGGATCATAACACGGGCACTAAATTCATTGTTTTTATAAACTGACGGGATCATAACACGGGCATTAAATTGATTGTTTTTATACACTGACGGGATCATAACACGAGCACTAAATTGATTGTTTTATAGACTGACGGGATCATAACACGGGCACTAAATTGATTGTTTTTATAGACTGACGGGATCATAAAACGGGCACTAAATTGATTGTCTTTATAGACTGACAGGATCATAACATGGGCACTAAATTGATTGTTTTTGTAGACTGACAGGATCATAACACGGGCACTAAATTGATTGTTTTTATAGACTGACAGGATTATAACACGGGCACTAAATTGATTGTTTTTATACACTGACAGGATCATAACACGAGCACTAAATTGATTGTTTTATAGACTGACGGGATCATAACACGGGCACTAAATTGATTGTTTTTTATAGACTGACAGGATCATAACACGGGCACTAAATTGATTGTTTTTATAGACTGACAGGATCATAACATGGGCACTAAATTAATTGTTTTATAGACTGACTGGATCATAACACGGGCACTAAATTGATTGTTTTTATAGACTGACATGATCATAACACGAGCACTAAATTGATTGTTTTTATAGACTGACGGGATCATTACACGGGCACTGAATTGATTGTTTTTATAGACTGACGGGATCATAACACGGGCACTAAATTGATTGTTTTTATAGACTGACGGGATCATAACACGGGCACTAAATTGATTGTTTTTATAGACTGACGGGATCATAACACGGGCACTAAATTGATTGTTTTTATAGACTGACGGGATCACAACACGGGCACTAAATTGATTGTTTTTATAGACTGACGGGATCATAACACGGGCACTAAATTGATTGTTTTTATAGACTGACAGGATCATAACACGAGCACTAAATTGATTGTTTTTATAGACTGACATGATTATAACACGGGCACTAAATTGATTGTTTTTATAGACTGACAGGATCATAACACGAGCACTAAATTGATTGTTTTTATAGACTGACGGGATCATAACATGGGCACTAAACTGATTGTTTTTATAGACTGACGGGATCATAACACGGGCACTAAATTGATTGTTTTTATACACTGACGGGATCATAACACGAGCACTAAATTGATTGTTTTATAGACTGACGGGATCATAACACGGGCACTAAATTGATTGTTTTTATAGACTGACGGGATCATAAAACGGGCACTAAATTGATTGTCTTTATAGACTGACAGGATCATAACATGGGCACTAAATTGATTGTTTTTGTAGACTGACAGGATCATAACACGGGCACTAAATTGATTGTTTTTATAGACTGACAGGATTATAACACGGGCACTAAATTGATTGTTTTTATACACTGACAGGATCATAACACGAGCACTAAATTGATTGTTTTATAGACTGACGGGATCATAACACGGGCACTAAATTGATTGTTTTTTATAGACTGACAGGATCATAACACGGGCACTAAATTGATTGTTTTTATAGACTGACAGGATCATAACATGGGCACTAAATTAATTGTTTTATAGACTGACTGGATCATAACACGGGCACTAAATTGATTGTTTTTATAGACTGACATGATCATAACACGGGCACTAAATTGATTGTTTTTATAGACTGACGGGATCATAACACGGGCACTGAATTGATTGTTTTTATAGACTGACGGGATCATAACACGGGCACTAAATTGATTGTTTTTATAGACTGACGGGATCATAACACGGGCACTAAATTGATTGTTTTTATAGACTGACGGGATCATAACACGGGCACTAAATTGATTGTTTTTATAGACTGACGGGATCACAACACGGGCACTAAATTGATTGTTTTTATAGACTGACGGGATCATAACACGGGCACTAAATTGATTGTTTTTATAGACTGACAGGATCATAACACGAGCACTAAATTGATTGTTTTTATAGACTGACATGATTATAACACGGGCACTAAATTGATTGTTTTTATAGACTGACAGGATCATAACACGAGCACTAAATTGATTGTTTTTATAGACTGACGGGATCATAACACGGGCACTAAATTGATTGTTTTTATAGACTGACGGGATCATAACACGGGCACTAAATTGATTGTTTTTATAGACTGACGGGATCATAACACGGGCACTAAATTGATTGTTTTTATAGACTGACGGGATCACAACACGGGCACTACATTGATTGTTTTTATAGACTGACGGGATCATAACACGGGCACTAAATTGATTGTTTTTATAGACTGACAGGATCATAACACGAGCACTAAATTGATTGTTTTTATAGACTGACATGATTATAACACGGGAACTAAATTGATTGTTTTTATAGACTGACAGGATCATAACACGAGCACTAAATTGATTGTTTTTATAGACTGACAGGATCATAACACGAGCACTACATTGATTGTTTTTATAGACTGACAGGATCATAACACGAGCACTAAATTGATTGTTTTTATAGACTGACATGATTATAACACGAGAACTAAATTGATTGTTTTTATAGACTGACGGGATCATAACACGGGCACTAAATTGATTGTTTTTATAGACTGACAGGATCATAACACGAGCACTAAATTGATTGTTTTTATAGACTGACATGATTATAACACGGGAACTAAATTGATTGTTTTTATAGACTGACAGGATCATAACACGAGCACTAAATTTATTGTTTATAGAGACTGACTGGACCGTTACACGGACACTAGATTCATTGCTTATAGAGACAGACTGGACCGTTACACGGACACTAGATTCATTTTTTATAGAGACAGACTGGACTGTTACACGGACACTAGATTCACTGATTATAGAGGACTGGACCGTTACACGGACACTAAATTCATTGCTTAAAAAAGACACGAAATCTAATCACCGCTATATAGAAAATGTATGAGATTCGTAGAATTAAACTATTTTGAGGAGTGTCCAACTAAACATTTATAACGTTTAAATTTATGAAAACTAATTTTTATGAAGTGTAAACAATTTAACATTTTTAAGTTTTTATGAGGATGAACATTTATGATGTGGGTCCAGATTTAAAGCATATGCCATGCATACAAATGAGTAATTATGCGCTGTGTGCAAATAAATGTATGAGATATGTGAAGAAGAACCTTAATGAGGAAAATAGAGAGGAATATATATGTGGGTTAGGTGGGTTGTGGCTAGAGGTGTTAAGTAGTGGTAGCATGTTTGAGGGGCGTATTGGTTACAACATTGATGAGATGTATGAAAAGAATACTATTAATGAAAGACGTATAGAGTACGTTTGGCATATATAATGTATAATGTTTTAAACTATCCTTTGAAACAGATATTAGTGAATTCATTATAATCATAATTTTAAAAATAATATTTTAGCGAATTGTTTTTTTCTCGGATGCACACATTTTTAGTATCTTGTTGACTTAATATTAATGTTTTTTTAAATTAATAATTCATTAATAATTAATATTACACCGTTGCATAAAGTGCCGTGCCGTTTGGCATCAGAGTTAGCATCACTTCAACAACTTCATCTTTATGCCTATTAAACCTGCTGCGTTTTTATTTTTCCATTACAACAATGGTGGTTTGTTGTTGTTTTTAAAATAGTTTAGTTTCTTGGCATTTCTTTACAAGCCTAACTTCGTCGCCATATTTTTTACTTTCCATAACGTTTTCTTTCCGTCACTATTTTTTTTTTTTTTTTTTTTAAACTAAAATTGACTATTTAACTTTGCTAAAACTTTGAATTGTGTGTTTTATGTCTTTATTATTTCTCCTTCCATTCCCCACTTTTTTCCAATGATGGAGACTTTTATAAACTCAGGAAATGAAGTTAACCTCAACCTTTTCGTTTCATAATTTCTTGTGATGTATGCAATGTTGCTTTTTATGGATGTGGATTATGGAGAATAGACAAACGGTATGAAAGTTTAATTACAATAGCAATTTGGCTTCTGGGATGAATGCTCACTAAACTATGGCTCTCTAGGAATTAAATTGGGGGGAAAAGTATCATAGGAATAGAAATTAAAAGAGCTATGAAAACAGAGATAAGAAGCTGGTGATAAAAAAATAAGTGGATAAAAACAATATATATATATATAACCCAGAGACGCTGATGCCACAGTCGTCCTCTCAAACAGTGCAGAAGGATTAAAAGATAGCAAAAAAACACAGTGAAGAGCAAACCTTTATCTAAACATACAGAAAACTAAAGTAATGTACACTGAAAAAACATAAAGCCAACCCAAAATCATCATCAAGAGTGAAGAAATTGAAATTGTAACAAACAATACTTGGTTACAACTGGCAAAATACAGGGAACGAGAGATCGCAGACGACAAAGAGAGAAAATACTAAATAGCTTGGTGTCATGGCGTAGAACACAGTCAACAAAAGAACTGATACGATTCACGGTAGATAGAAGATTGTGCAAGGTCATGATCGCCTACGCCATCCGGTATAACACATGATGATGATGAACAAACTATAAATATCTGGGATCTATAGTAACTAACAATGGAGACTGAAAGAGATCAAAAGGAAGATAAGCAAAATAAGTGCCACAAATAAATTAAATACCGTGAAGAACATATGACAAAATACCAGCAAAGCAGTAAAATTAAAATTACTAAGGACATGTACATTGCCGATAGCAACATATGGCTGTGAATCATGGACAATCTCGCAAACAACACGAAAGAAAATTGATTCATTCGAAACAGAATACTGCAGAAAAAAATCCTAAAGATACCTTGGAAAATGAAAAAGAGCAATGAAGACATGCTAAATGATTTTTAAAAACTAAAAAGAACTGGCTTATAAGCACTATTCTACAGAGAAAATTAAAATACTATGGCCACGTCAAAAGATACAGTTGGCTGGAAACGTGCTGAAGTCGGATGTGTTTGGCCGAAAGGCGCAAATATCACAATTATACTGCAAACCACAACACAACGCAGACACACGCACTTAACGTCCTTTTAAGGGCGGATGATGAAGAGGAATACTCTAGTCTACCAGAATACTATAGAGTACGTTAGTCATCGGGCGAACGCATGAAAGCAAGCAGTGGGCTGGAAAGAACAATAATGGAAGGCAACTTCCTGGGCGACTCATTAGGGTCAGGCCAAAAAGTGGTTTCAAGACATTACGGAGATCTTGAACATGACAACTGAAGAAATGGGAATTTGACTAGACACAGAAATTCTTTCAGACGAGCTATGGTGAATGCAATGTTCTACAAAGGACATGCGACCTGATTACAACGGTATATATATATATATATATATATATATATATATATATATATAGAGAGAGAGAGAGAGAGAGAGAGATAGATAGATAGATAGATAGATAGATAGATAGATAGATAGATAGATAGATAGATAGATAGATAGATAGATAGATAGATAGATAGATAGATAGATAGATAGATAGATAGATATAGGTCAAGGAAGATAAATTTCATCTTGATTATCTCTAGTCGAAATACTTAAAACAAGTTAAAAGATATCAAGTCTGGCCCGCTATGTTTATGTGTGTTTGTATGCGTGTTTGTATGTGTTTTGAGTTTGTATATATGTGGGATTGGAGAGAGAAGTGTTAACAGCGAGAGAAAGTGTTTTCTTTCTCATCTCCAAATATTGAAATCCAGAACGCTGAAGATTAGGAAACTGCGAATCATTTCAGAGATAGAGGTTGTTGACAAACTTCCCATTGGCGTGAGTGCGTAGCATCCTGATTGTTGTAGTGCGTCTTTTGGCTGGTTGCCTCCGACTTCAGCACTTAAATTTGCTAGAGCAGACTGTGGTCTTGCTCAGGTGTAGGAAGGCCTGGCCAGTCTTGGCTTTCAGTCCTTGGTGACTGTTAAGCCACATCCCCACGACAAGGAGCTGGCCTTGATGAATCAAGCCCCAGACTGTTGAACAAATACTCCAAGACTGCACTGAATATAGTAGACTGAGTAAAATCCATTGGTCCATAGATACAACACTACAGACAAAACTATATAGGCCACAGCAAAAATTACAAAAGACAGTAAAATTTATACAGGAAACGACATTGCAGATAGAGACAATACTTCAGGAGAACGAAAGATAGAGCAAGAAATATGTTTACAGCACTCAGAAACTTGTAAAAATACCTCTTCCTCTTAAATGATTTCCTGATCTATCGCCTCGGAAGTGTCTCTCTATAGTAAAAAAGAAAAGTACCCCCGTCACGCCAAGTGGCGTATAGGGAAATATGGTGTTAATGACCCTATATTTTACAGACCTTCAGCACATGATTTTTAGGGTAATGTGGTCGGTATTACGCCCGTGCCGCTTTACTTTCCCAGAAAAAAAAATCCGGTACCCATTAAAGGCTGGGTAAACCGGAAGCGGTCGGTTGGGATCGAACCCTACCGCTTGTCCTTTGTAGTCCAGTTCACTAACCACTGAGCTATCGCGGCTCCTGCTCATCAAACAGCTACTTTTAATAAATGCAGAGCATTCATAGCACCACAATAGTCTTCAGCATCAATATCGTCAAATCTTCATTTCCTTCTTTGCCAATTTGACAATGCGTGTATATTTTTAATTATATCTTGTTCATCATCATCATCATCATTGAGTGTTGACTCCGCAACGAAGGTTGGTTACTATGGAGCGCCATTCCGCTCTGTTTCTTGCTTAGATTGTGCAGGTTGTCAAAGGCTGACTTGTACATTTTTTTCTGTTACTCGTCCAAGTTAGTCTTGTTCTGTCTCTGCCTTTTTTACCTTGTATTTTCCCATCCAAGATTACTTTTAGTAGGGTGCTGTGTCTTTTAACATGGCCAAAAAATCTCATTTGTCTTGTTTGAATTGGGCTTAGTTGTTCTCTTTTCACTTTTAGTTGTTTTCAGACTTCATCTGTTTTTTTCATCTAATTCTTTCTATTTTACTATATTTCTACATTTGAAAGGCTTCAATTTTCTATTCTGTTTTCTTGTCTAATGTCCATGTTTCTGCACCATATAGGAATGTTGAGAAGATATTACATTTTGCTGTTCTTAGTTTTAGCCCTGGTGTTATTTGTTTTGATGTTAGTATATTTTTCATGGCATTAAAATTAGTTTTTGCCATTCCTATTCTTTTGTTTATTTCAGTTTTACATTTTCTTTCACTGATTATAGCACGCCCAAGGTAGTTGTAGTTTTGAACCGTCTCCAGATCTATTCCTTCAACTTTGATATCCAATTGTGGGTTTAGAGTATTATCTTTGTTTATGATCATAGCTTTAGTATTTTTTATATTCATATCTAAACCATATTTTTTTGCTTGTCATGTTTATTTCATTAAGTAATTGTTGTAGATCCTTAGGATTTTCTGCTAGTAGTACAGTATCATCAGCATATCTTGGGTTATTGATTATCTTTCCATTAATGTTTAGGCGTGTCATCTCTGTGATGTTTTTAAAGATTTGCTCAGTGTATAGATTGAACAAGCTTAGCGATATGATGCATCCTTGTTTTGTAATATCTTGTATCCATATCTTGTAATCACTTCGAATTACCGTTGCTACACGATGTCAGGGCTAATGAAACGCATTAGCGGCCAGGTGAATTGTGTCTTAAATTTGGGGGGTCTCGTTTACATACATTATCCACTCAGTTCAGCTGTGAATAAGTACTTGACCCACAGAGCTCGTGAAAGTTAAACATCGTTAGAAGCATTTGTCAGCTTCTTCCTGAGTGATGGAACTTATTTATGTGTGAAGACTTGCACTTACTTCACCTAGCACTCTATACCTGTATATCGTATCAATGAGTGCCGTCTCTGCATCAAAGGTTGGCTACCATGGAGCACCATTCCGCTCTGTCTCTTGCTTTGATAGTGCCGGTTGTCATAGGCTGACTTGTCCATCTTTTGATGTTACTCGTCCATGTTAGTATTGCTCTGCCTCTGCCTTTTTTGCCTTGTATTTTCCCTTCCAATATTACTTTTAGTACGCTGTGTCTTTTAACATGCCCACTCCCCCCCCCCCCAAAAAAAATGTCATTTGTCTTGTTCCAATTGTGTTTAGTAGTTCCCTTTTCATTTTTTGTTTGTTTTAAAACTCCATGGTATGTTTGCACTAAACCTGTGCCCTCTATATATGATAAATAACTGCATTTACCTTTCAGTAGACTTTATTAGACTTTATTCTGTGAGGCTCTTATTTCTCTATATTTTATATTTACTTCTAAGTAGCTACATGTACAGTAATTTCTGCGAGTGGTAATCATTTGCTCCTGTCTTTTTACCAGCTAGGTCACGTTTCTTTCTTTCATAATTGTACGCTTCTGGGTTCACGCAGCCGCTAAAATGGGAACCAGATATTGATTTTTGGAAAATATGAAAGTCTGGCACCGGAAAACATAACCGATAAAATGTGGTATGGGTTATTATCTTCTTATAAAGTGTGAAAGCCTGAATATATTACGAACATAACCTCAAAAAATTGGTACCATATATTATCTTCAGGAAATTATGAAAGCGAGGCAGGTTACGGACAACATAACATGTACAATAGGAGGTATGTATTATTTTCTTATCATCATCATCAAGTACCGGGCCTGTTGGCGTAGGTGATCATGTCGCTCCACAACTTTCGATCTCGACAGTTCTTTATCATTTCTGTTGTTTACCTTCTGCCAAGCCATTTAGGTGTCTGGTATCTTTTCTCTTTGCTTCCCTCTATCTCTTCGTCCCTCAAATTTTCCAGTTGTTAGAATATATTCCAGTTGTTCTCTTCTCATTACACGGCTAAAAAAATGATGATTGTTTCTTCCTAATAATGGAAATTAGCTCTCTTTTTGCTTTGACCTC
This sequence comes from Megaustenia siamemsis, assembly GCA_032433765.1. Taxonomy (NCBI): domain Eukaryota; kingdom Metazoa; phylum Mollusca; class Gastropoda; order Stylommatophora; family Ariophantidae; genus Megaustenia; species Megaustenia siamemsis. The sequence continues at coordinate 68,818,949 of JAVIAB010000125.1, read as the reverse complement.
TTTCAGAACATTTTCATTACTCTTCTTAGCTGTCCATGGTATTCTCAACATTGATTTTCTTGTATAAGGTGTGTAAGCCTGGATATATTACGGACAACTTAGCTTGTACAATAAGCAGTATGTATTATTTCCTATATAAGGTGTGTAAGCCTGGATATATTTCGGACAACTTGGCTTGTACAATAAGCAGTATGTATTATTTCCTATATAAGGTGTGTAAGCCTGGATATATTACGGACAACTTAGCTTGTACAATAAGCAGTATGCATTATTTCCTATATAAGATGTGTAAGCCTGGATATACTAAGGACAACATAACCTCAGAAAACTGGTAGCAGATATTATATTTAAGAAAGTATAAAAGTGTGGCAGATTAAGGACCACATAACCAATAAAATGTGCATGTGGTCATAGAAAATTAAAGACACAGGCACCACATTACCCAAAGACACCACAAGACAAATACGGGATATCCTTTGTTTTAAATATGTACATTAAACCATTAACATTGTCAGAAACAACACTCATTAGTATCTTTATATCTCTGACATGCTCATTGGATGATCTTTACTTAAAAGTGCATGAATTGTGTAGCAACTGACGAGTATTGACGAAGGTTCTCTGTAAAAGTTTACAAGTTTGGCTGATATTAGTTCAATGAATTTTAGAAGATTCTATTTTCTTTCTAATCACATGTCTAGTATTTTTTTTATTTCTAAAAACATAACTCAAGTACCGGTGAACAAGTGCCCATTTATTCTTAAAGCAAATGTTCTATGTTCACATTATTAACAGTGGATCTGTTAACTTTATTTATATGGTAGCAATATATCTTTGTTAACACTAGTTTTATGTATATTAACAATATATTTCCTGTTAATACTGGCTCAAAATTATCAATGAATATATGTTAATTCTCGTTGTGTATTAGCTTTGGTTTCATGTCAGTAGTTTTATCTTTTTTTTTTTTTCTAAATTCTATTTTAAAGTTAAGAATGGAATGGAAAAACTCATTGATTTCCGCGTTTGTACTCGATTGATATTGTCCTATGTTGATATTGTGACTAATTATGCATTGATTCTGTTTCGTTACTGTGAAACTGATCGCATCACCCCTTTAATCAGCTTTTGGTAATTGAAATGCTACAGAAGAATCCTTAAGATACATTAGGTAATGAAAAAGAGCAATGAAGACATATAACAATATTTAAACATAAAACAAGAACTGGCTTATAAACACTATTCTACAGTTGAAATTAAAATACTGTGACCACCTCAAGAGACACAGTGGACTGGAAAGAACAAGCATGGTTCCTGGTCGACGCATCAGGGGCAGACCAATAAGAAGGTGGTTTCAAGGCATCAAGGAGACCTTTGAACAAGACAACAGAAGTAGTGGGAAATCTGACTAGAAACAGCGATTCTCTCAGATCGGCTGTGATGAATGCAACGTTCTGCAAAGGACATGCGACCTGATGACGAAGATAACTGAGAGTATAAGCACTAACGCCATGTTCCTTATACGCGACATGGCATGAAGAAAGTCCTTTACTTTTTTGGCCACTGTTATTATTTTAGCATTTTCTTCTACACTGTATTCTACTGTACAATTCCTTCCACTCCTTTCTCATGCGCCTCTTGTCTTTTGAATTTAGTCTGTTTTAATATATTTGTATTTTACCATTGATTCTGTGATGGGTGATATCGTTCCTAATTACGAAACTGTTATTTGAGAAGTTGACCGGGCATAATTTTGAATTAGTGTGGTCAATACTACGCCAGCACAGTTTTTTGCTATCAAAATCTCCGGCATTAACTTTGGTCTGGCTGAACCTAGAGGCCGATTAGAACTGAACGCGACCTCTTGTACTCAATATTCAATTACCGCAACACTACCAACACTTTATTCGTGATGTTGTCATTAATAATTATCCTTGTATTTCTTCGAAATCTTTAAATAGTGGTCCATGTATAAGATGAAAAACCACTAAAATAAAACATAGTCCAGCCTACCTCTTCTTGTTATTTCTATAGACACAGACTTGCATTTGCTATCATAAACGGACCCGTGTTACACACTCGGCGGCTGCTGCATGCAATGTTCAACTATTGTGATGGGTTGAGCTCTTTAGACGACCACTAACTGTTTACGGTCATTTGATCTTCTGTTGGCATCTCCTGTTGTTGTTTACTCTTCTGTTGGTATCTCCTGTTGTTGTTTACTCTTCTGTTGGCATCTCCTGTTGTTGTTTACTCTTCTGTTGGCATCTCCTGTTGTTGTTTACTCTTCTGTTGGTATCTCCTGTTGTTGTTTACTCTTCTGTTGGCATCTCCTGTTGTTGTTTACTCTTCTGTTGGCATCTCCTGTTGTTGTTTACTCTTCTGTTGGCATCTCCTGTTATTGTTAACTCTTATGTTGGCATCTCCTGTTGTTGTTTACTCTTCTGTTGGAATCTCCTTTTGTTGTTTACTCATCTGTTGGAATCTCCTTTTGTTGTTTACTCATCTGTTGGAATCTCCTTTTGTTGTTTACTCATCTGTTGGAATCTCCTTTTGTTGTTTACTCATCTGTTGGAATCTCCTTTTGTTGTTTACTCATCTGTTGGAATCTCCTTTTGTTGTTTACTCATCTGTTGGAATCTCCTTTTGTTGTTTACTCATCTGTTGGTATCTCCTTTTGTTGTTTACTCATCTGTTGGAATCTCCTTTTGTTGTTTACTCATCTGTTGGTATCTCCTTTTGTTGTTTACTCATCTTTTGGCATCTCCTGTTGTTGTTTACTCATCTGTTGGAATCTCCTTTTGTTGTTTACTCTTCTGTTGGCATCTCCTGTTGTTGTTTACTCTTCTGTTGGCATCTCCATTTGTTGTTTACTCATCGGTTGGAATCTCCTTTTGTTGTTTACTCTTCTGTTGGCATCTCCTGTTATTGTTTACTCTTCTGTTGGAATCTCCTTTTGTTGTTTACTCATCTGTTGGCATCCCCTGTTGTTGTTTACTCTCTGTTTCTAAATTTCTATAAATCTACCGCCTTTGTTATGGTCAATAGAACTAGTGTTTTCGCAACGTTTGTTGAAGTTCCTTGTGCTGTATTTTGGCCTTTGTCTCTTTTCACATTGCAGAAGAATGTTATCTCTTGTTTCTTTATGTGTTCAATGGCGAGATTTGTGCTTAGTTTCTGTTTATTTCTTTACTTTTGATCTTATCTCGCAGGCTGCTTCCTGTATGTTAATATTGGTTTTCGAATAACAATAGCTTCACATAAGTCGCATGTTAGCATTGGTTCTATCGTGGACCACACTGGTGTACGATAACAAAGGCCCCATGCTAGCATTAATTCTACTACAACATGAACTGTCTGTCAGTTCTGCGATAACAAGGGTCCCATAACAGCATTGGATGTAGTATAACATTTGTTCTATTTTAGTATAAGGGCTACGGTCAGCCATGTTATACTATCTCCACGTTGAAGTGTGGCTATCATGGAGTAAAATTTCACTCTATCTCCTCACTTGAAGATGCTTAATATTTTTTTGTTTTCTTTCATCCCTCCTATTGATGTTATCAGCTCACATTTTTATTTTCCCCAACCCTTATACTTTGCATCTTTTTTTTATTTTCTAAAATGATTTTCAGTTTAAAGTTATACACCTTTATATATCCAACATTTGTTATCGGTTATATCATGAGTTATATTTGAAATGTATTTCTTCCTTCTTATTCGTGCGATAGGTTAATTATTTGTGTTTCTCATTCACTCACTCATTTATTCAATTCTTTATCAATCTACACTTCTAGACTTTCAGTTTTTCTATATATTCTTCTGCTCCAAAAAAAATTATTAAAGGACGTAACGTTTTATTATTCTCTGTTTTCAAGTTTTATAACATTTATTTCAATGTAAAAATATGTTGATTGTTGTTAAGAAAATGCTCTTCAATGCCTTCTTCTTCTACCTTTCAACTTCCTGGGGAGCACAGGTCTTCAACAAACATTTTCAAAGATGCTTCTTGCCATTCTTTTAAAACCATTAAATGGTCATTAAACCCCATCATCTTCATATCTGCTTCCATTTGTCTTCTCCAAGAATTCCTTGGTCTTCCTCTTTGTCTATTTCCTTGTAGATTCAAAAAAAGGGTCTGTTGTATAACACTCTCAGTTGGCTTCCGCGATGTGTGTCCTATCCAGCGCCATCGTCTTTGCTGTATGTTTTTATTCACTGGTATTTGACTGGTACATTTCCATAATTCTATGTTAGTGATTTTGTCCTGCCAATTCCATCCGTTTATTCTACGCAAGAATCCATTAATGAAGGTGTGTATTTTCATGATAGTCATTTTTGTTTTTCTCCATGTTTCACGGCCATATAATAGGACTGACTTAACATTGGAGTTGAACATTTTTATTTTCCGATTTAACCTAATAATTTCTTTGGATTTCCATAAGTTTCATAGTGCAACGAATGCCCTTCTTGCTTTTGGTATCCCTATTTTGGTATCATTCTATGTTTCTCACGCTTTGTCTATATTACTGCCCAAATATACTCAAGATTGCACGTCTAGTAGAAGTATTTCTCGTATCGTTATTTTGGCTATTACTAGCTGCATTAATTCTCATAATTTTGGTCTTTTTATTTTTAGTCCCAGCTTTATGATCTCTTATCAAGTATGCTCATGTTATCTTGCGTATGTTGATGTTTTCCAGGCCTGCTGTTACTTTAACCCTTGTCTCACAGTTCCCTTCACTCAGTTTATGTCAAGAGAAACTATATTCTTAGCGTCAATACTATCTCAATTTATTTTTATATTTGTTTTGAAAGCACTGTTTTTGCTTTTGGCCTCTGACGAAGTCCCTAGAGATTAGGCACTGAATTTTGCGTGTTAATCCATTTTTCCTTGGCAGCCGTGTGCACAGTGGTCCTACGCCGAACAGGCAGATAACTCCGTCTTCGGAGGTACTCATATTTTTTACGTCCATGAGTAACTGACGTTTCAAGCCGGACCCCGCTGCTGAGACCAGGGGTGGTTGCCGCTGAGAGAAATCATAAATAAAAATCCCAACTGATGCAACTTGTATTTGAACCCACAACTTCCCTGGCGTCTTGCCTAGAGACCAACCAGTCCCCCGTTTTAGATCATTTAAATGCTATAGCCGTGACGAGCTTATTTTCCAGAGACTATTTATATGCTCAGAGAGCAGATTTTTTTGGTCGGACTAACAAGGCTCCGGGGTTCACCCAGCCTCTAAAAATAGGTACCAGAGATTTTTTCTGGAAAGTAAAGGCGGCCTGGCATGATAACGACCACATAACCAAAAAATGTGCAGTGGTAATAGAAAAATACGGTCACTTACACCATATTCCCCATACGCCCAGCAAGGGTGGATGAAACCTTTACTTGAGTTCCCTTACCGTATAAAGAACATGTACTGGCAACAAGCAGCGGCCATAAGAACTGGAAACCAATTGGGAATGTTTCAACAAATAAAACAGGGTGTTAGACAAGGTTGTATGCAGTCACCAGATTTGTTTAATATTTATAGTGAGATTATTTTAAGTTCCATAAGGGGCATGCCTGGAATAACAATTGGATGTCATTAAATAAATAAAGAAAACAAAAATAAAGAACTCAGCCTTAATAGCAAAAAGACAGAAGTAATGGTAACAAAAAAGAAAAAGACATCACCTCAGTGCAAAATAAAGACAAGTGGAACAATATGATGATGATGATGATGCGGTCGCCCGATGATTTGAGGTATTCTAGCGGATACGAACCGTAGACTTCCTCCTCGTCATCCGCCCTTAAAAGGACGTTAAGTGGACGTAGTTACGTTGTGTTGAAGTTTGCAGTGTAACACTGTGATATCTGCGCCTTTCGGCCCAACACATCCGACTTCAGCCGACATTTTTGAGTACCGGGTTTGTCTTCCCTCTTCGATCCCTGCTCGCTTGGCCAGACTAGACAGGTTAGTCTGTTTCTGGAGGCACCGCGGAGAGGTGTAGCAGGGTCTGGATGGTTCTGGTTCACCGATCCTGGCGCAAGCCATCAGTTATGAGTCACTGACGACTTCCAGCTCTGGTGCTGGGTGGGGCGCGCCTTCGCCTCCGTGGAACAATATTAAAACAGGTAAATGAATTTAAATATTTGGGAACTTTGTTAACCTCAGACGGAAGATGTACAATACAGGTGAGATGCAGAATGGCTCAGGCAAAAGCAGTTTTCCAGAAAATGAGGAAGATACTATGCAATCCATTTTTGACAATAGAAACAAGAAAAAGAGTTCTTAAATGTTATGTAGAGCCAGTCTTAACATATGGATGTGAACCTTGGACAATAGGACAACAGACACGAAAATCATTGGGGTCTGCATAAATGTCGTTTTACCGAAGAATATTGAGAATACAATGGACAGCTGAGAAAAGTAATGAAAATGTTCTGAAATAAACCAAAGCCAAACGAGTGCTAATTTCCAATATTAGGAAGAAACAATCATCATTTTTTCGCCATGTAATGAGAAGAGAACAACTGGAATATATTGTAATAACTGGAAAAACTGAGGGACGAAGAGAAAGAGGGAAGCAAAGAGAGAAAATACTAGACAACTTGAGCTTGGCAGAAGGTCAACAACAGAAATGATAAATAACTGTCGAGATCGAAAGTTGTGGAGAGACATGATCACCTACGCCAGTAGGCCCGGTACTTGATGATGACTTACCAGTAACTTGCAGGTTATTATGGAAAGAGCCAAGCCAAGCATCGAGTATGGCGCATATGCCCTCTGTGACTATAGTTTTCCAGCATCGCCACATTTTGGATGATGATGTCAGCACTAAGTCAGTGCCGTCTTTCTTTCCTAGAAAAAAAGTCTGGTATTTTGGGCTAAGTGAATTTAAAAGACGTCGATGAGAATTGAACCCGACCTCTTGTTCTCAAGAGTTTAGTTCACTGACCGCTGCACCACCACGACTTTCGTCAAGGTGTCTTCATTGATGATTAAACTTGTGTCTTTTCGAAATCTTGAAATAGTTGTCCAAGTTGAAAAGGGAGATCCTAAGAAACATCAGAAATAAACCATCGACATTCTTGGACACAACATGATAAGAGGAATGTTTGGAATAATTCGTTACAACTGGCAAACTACAGGGAAAGAGAGATCGCGTACGGCAAAGAGAGAAAATACTAGATAGCCTAGTGTCAAATTATGGAAAACTGTCAACAACAGAACTGATACGATGCACGGTGGATAGAAGATTGTGGAAGGACATGATCGCCTTCGCCAGCCGGTATGGCACATTATGATGTCCAAGTTTAACCGGGAAAAAACACGAAAACAAAACACATTCCTGGTCTGCCTCATCTTTTTACTTCAACCGATGTTGATCTTCGTCTACTCCATCTTATTAATGCGGTTTGATCCCATTATAAATTACATATAAGCCTCTTGCCTCTATCTTCTCTAGGGTGTAGAGCTTTTAACATTCTTTCACTTCCTTTAAGAAGTGCTCTGTCAACAGCTCTCAAAAAACACCCCAAAAAAAAAGGCAGAGACCCGTCACACCAGGGTAAATGGTATTAGTGACCATAATTTTTACAGATCTTTGGCACATGATTTTTGGCATAATGTGATCAGTATTACGCCCGTGCCGCTTTACTTTTCCAGAAAAAAATCCGGGACCTATTTGAGGCTGGGTTATCCTGGAAGCCGTCGATCAGTATCGAACCAGATGTCTTGTCCTTAATAGTCCAGTGCACGAACCACTGAGCTATCTCGGCTCCATGTCAACAGCTTTGGTGCAGTAGAAATAGACAAGAAAATAAATATCACATAGAGCCGAGGCAAATATAGTTTAGATACAGCAATAAAAGTTTACATTTGAGTGTTACATCTATACTTCTAGATAAGCCATCTTGGACAATTCAGCGTTTAGATTCAAAAGGTCGAATAATTACAGATTTAGTATAGTATGAAGCACACAAGCAAACAAAACATAAACTGGTTTGCCCATCTAGAAAGAATGCCGAGCGATTCCTTATCATAGAAAGGATATATTAAAAGAGGAGGAAAGTAGAGTAAGATGGACGGACAACATCAAAGAAACGTTACAACATCAATTGGCGATGGTTGAAACTACCAAAAGGGCGAGAACCAGTACGTTGCATCTCCCTCTACACCCTTTTGGCTACAGGAGGAAGTGAAGAAAGAAAGAAAGAAAGAAAGAAAGAAAGAAAGAAAGAAAGAAAGAAAGAAAGAAAGAAAGAAAGAAAGAAAGAAAGAAAGATGCACACAATCATTAAATTATGTATTTTATAAAATATTTTGTATCTCTATTCACAACAAGAAAATAACTTACTCTGTCCATACGTTTTCCCTTATTCCAGTTCACTCAACATTTTCATTTTACTTCAGATTTATTTAGGGAGCCGCGATAGCTCAGTGGTTAGTGAACTGGACTACAAAGGACAAGGGGTAGGATTCGATCCCAACCGACGGCTTCCGGGTTCACCCAGCCTTAAAATGGGTACCGGATTTTTTTCTGGGAAAGTAAAGCAGCACGGGCGTAATGCCGACCACATTACCCCAAAAATCATGTGCTGAAGGTCTGTAAAATATAGGGTCACTAACACCATATTTCCCTATACGCCACTTGGCGTGACGGGGGTACTTTACTTTACTTTACTTCAGATTTAGTTTCCTTATTTCAACTTTCAAGAACATTTTTGTTGTGTGGCTTATCGAGTTTACCGTTCTTAAGTCGCAGCATTGCACAACGCCAGTTTCGTTTTTTAGCCAAAGCAATGAATATTGATATTCCTGGATTACGTCATGTAAATGAACACAACATATGATAACATAACCTATAATTATTGTTCTTCACATAAATCTGTGATCACACTTGTTTTCAATGCACGCTCCACTTGTGCTTTATTCATTCCTTTATTTCTATGTATAAGTTACAAACACGTGCAGCTCTTCTTTGTCTTCATTTTGATATAACTTATTTCCACTTCAACTTCTAGATTGTTTTCTACCGTTGATATATTTTCAATTTTGCCATTAAACAGTTCTGCATACTCGTAAATGTATGCATATATTCACACACACACACATATATATATATATATCGATTTGTTTATATATGTTATCATCATCAGATACCAAGTATGCTGGCGTAGATGATCATGTTTCTCCACAACTTTCGATTTCGACAGTGATTTATCATTTCTGTTGTTGACCTTCTGCCAAGCCATTCTCTTAAGCTGTCTGGTATTTTTTCTCTTTGCTTCCCTTTATCTCTTCGTTCCTCAGTTTCCCCAATTGTTACAATATATTCCAGCTGTTCCCTTCTCATAACATGTCCAAAAATGATGATTGATTCTTCCTAATATTAGATATTAGTTCTCTTTTTACTTTGGCTTCTTTCAGAACGTTTTCATTTCTTTTCTTAGCTATACATAGTTATTTCAAAATTCTTCTGTAAAACCACATTTCTATAGCCTCCAGTGCTCTTCTTGTTTGTTGTCCTATTGTCCATGATATATTTTAAATCTATATATTGATTCTAGTGTAAGATACTTCACGTGTTATAACAAATTATGCTATTACATGCTACAACATATTTTAAAAATAGGATAATACAAATGGAGGGCTTCTGGTTGTGACTGGGCCGAGTTGATCGCTTACGGACACCGAGTTCATAGTTACTTTCTATGGCTGTATAGTTTCAATACCTGTTATGATATTCTACTTTGGATTGACACTTTCAGACAATTCAAGTATGCTAAGATTCTAGTGATTGGTTTCTTAGTGAAACGGTGTCCAGCTCTATATAGTATTTTTCTGGTGTTGGACGTGTGACTTGTGTTCGACTGATCAAATTCACCACACCACTGCAGGTAGACCATGCGTGTCACCGAAGTAACCACTTGACATTGATTGTGGCCGGAGGCAGCGGTTTAATTTCTTTCCGGCAGTCTCCATTGTTGGTTATTACAGATCCCAGACTTCCGGTCAATATGGCGGATAGGCGGCAGGAACAATCGAGGTTCAGTCTGAAAAGTGTTTCTTGTTGCAGTTTCCTCATATTTCAAGTCCGGCTAGCTACCGGAGCTACTATACATTAAAAGGAGTCGCGGTAGTTAATGAACTGGACTAGCAAGGACAATAGGTTAGGTTCGATCCTGATCGGCAGCTTCTGGGTTCTCCCAGCCTTAAATGGGTGTCAGGTTTCTTTGGAAAAGAAAGGCAACACTTGCGTAATACGGACTACATTACCCAAAAAATAACGTTGGAGGTCTCTAAAAAATATGGCCACTAACCCCACATTTCCTATATGCCTCCACGTGGTGTGACGGGACTACGTTTTCCATTGAATTAAATTATAAATGAAATACTTAAGTTTTCTTACTTATAGTTTACTGTAAAACCTCAAGTCATTTTTACTTCATTTTATTTGGTTCTTCCTTCATTTCTGTGTGTACCCCTCGTTATTGTTTTCTCATCCTTATATGTTATATTTCTAGACTTTACTTATTTACCCATTCCACGTGTCCCTGTCTTCACATTCTGCATTTCTTTGTGTTTATGTTGTACTACCTACGGGTGCTTTTATTTTGTCGCTTTCAATTGCTCTACTTTTGTTACGGTACATTAAACACCCACTTTGTTTTCAATTGCTCTACTTTTGTTACGGTACATTAAACACCCACTTTGTTTTCAATTGCTCTACTTTTGTTACGGTACATTAAACACCCACTTTGTTTTCAATTGCTCTACTTTTGTTACGGTACATTAAACATCCACTTTGTTTTCAATTGCTCTACTTTTGTTACGGTACATTAAACACCCACTTTGTTTTCAATTGCTCTACTTTTGTTACGGTACATTAAACATCCACTTTGTTTTCAATTGCTCTACTTTTGTTACGGTACATTAAACATCCACTTTGTTTTCAATTGCTCTACTTTTGTTACGGTACATTAAACATCCACTTTGTTTTCAATTGCTCTACTTTTGTTACGGTACATTAAACATCCACTTTGTTTTCAATTGCTCTACTTTTGTTACGGTACATTAAACATCCACTTTGTTTTCAATTGCTCTACTTTTGTTACGGTACATTAAACATCCACTTTGTTTTCAATTGCTCTACTTTTGTTACGGTACATTAAACACCCACTTTGTTTTCCTTACAGCTTCTTATTATAGAGGATATATTTCTCTCGATATATTTCTCTCGACATATTTCTCTCGATATATTTCTCTCGATATATTTCTCTCGACATATTTCTCTCGACATATTTCTCTCGATATATTTCTCTCGATATATTTCTCTCGACATATTTCTCTCGACATATTTCTCTCGACATATTTCTCTCGACATATTTCTATCGACATATTTCTCTCGATATATTTCTCTCGACATATTTCTATCGACATATTTCTCTCGATATATTTCTCTCGATATATTTCTCTCGACATATTTCTATCGACATATTTCTCTCGACATATTTCTCTCGATATATTTCTCTCGACATATTTCTATCGACATATTTCTCTCGACATATTTCTCTCGATATATTTCTATCGACATATTTCTCTCGACATATTTCTCTCGACATATTTCTCTCGATATATTTCTCTCGACATATTTCTATCGACATATTTCTCTCGACATATTTCTCTCGATATATTTCTCTCGATATAATTCTTCTGAGACCTGTTATTTTCTGACGACTCTGCACTAATCAGGCAAAGTCCAGAAGAACCCCAGGGCATGATACATCGTTTCATGCAGAGACTTCGACCTCACAATAAGTTTACTGAAAATGAATATACTCGGTCAGGGCGTCGAAGCAGCACCTGCCGTCTTTATCGACAACTATCTACAAACTTGATGTTGTGCAGTAGTATAGCTACCTGGATTCAAACATCAACAACAAACTATCGTTAGACACACAAATGTACACCCGCATTGGTAAAGTTGCTACACCCTTGCCCGCCTTTCTACGCATGTTTGGCAAAACAGCAAACGGAGAACTAAAACAAAGGCTGCAGTTTACAACGCCTGCATTATCAGTATCTACTATTATATGTCAGCGAATCATGGACAACTCATGCTAAGCAAGAGAGAAAGCTAAATGCATTCCACATATGATGCCAGCGCCGCATTCTTGATATCACTTAGAATAAAAAGTGACAAACGTGGAGGTCCTCGGTCGCAAAGGCCTTCCGAACATCTACACGTTGCTCAGACAACACTAGGTTACGCTGGCTTGTCGTCTAACACCGTATGAAAGATGGCCGCATATCAAGATATACTCTATAGACAACTAGCAATGGCAAAAGACCTCCGTGCGCTCAAAACTCGGATTTTATATACGTGTGTAAATGTGACATGAAGACTCTGAACATAAACTCTACAGCATGGGAAGAAATAGCTGCAGACGCCATTCTTTTGAAGCACACTCTAAAGCTCCAACTAAAGCAAGAAACAGATTCATAGAAAAAGACGACGAAAGAAAATAAAAATTACATTTTCTAGGGGTGCAAAATCCCTAGCTATGATTCGCGGAGGCTACTGCTTCTGTTTCTCGCTGTTTATGTCCTTTGTTTCACGTATTCCCATTTCGTTGTGATTTGTTGCTCTGCATTTTACCTTTGCAAGTAATTCATAAATATTCTTTACTGTTTCGTTGCATAAAGGTTCTACTTCAATTGTTGACTTCAACGCTTTCTCTTTAACGACTTTTCTTCTCATATTTGCTTAGCCCCTTCAGTTTAATTCCTGATTTCTTCTTCTTCATCTTTCACTCTTTATGTGGGACTGCATGTGTTGTACTTCAAGGCAGTGTCGTCACCTATTCTGCCAGTCACATTCGTCTTCGGCATGTGTTGTACTGCAAGGGCAGTGTCGTCACCTATTCTGCCAGTCACATTCGTCTTCGGCATGTGTTGTACTGCAAGGGCAGTGTTGTCACCTATTCTGCCAGTCACATTCGTCTTCGCCATGTGTTCATGATTTTGACTATCGTGAAGTTCCGTTCCTGCTGTAGTAAGGGGTGGTGTTTCTCAACAAATGCATGATGCTGTTATAATTTTGTATTGCTTTATTTGCTGTTATCTCTCTACTAAGCCATTCTCTTTATGTTCGATATCTTTTCGTTAGGCCTCCTTTACTCTCTCTCTCTCTCTCTCTCTCTCTCTCTCTCTCTCTCTCTCTTCTTTCTATCCCCCTTTCTCTCTTCCTCAATTTGTCTAGTTATTGCAAGGAATAACAAGCTTCTTTTTCATTACTTGTTGATATCAATTATTTTTTTTTCGACTTATTTCACCCAGTTTTTATCTTTAACTATGGACGACTCTATTCTCAATATTATTATTTTATAAAGCAATTTATACGACTGCAAAGCTTTTCTGTTAATTATCCGATTCTCCTGGATTCGCTTCCATGTGTTAGAATACACTCTATTTAATGCTAAATAACTATTCTTTCCATTGTCAAAGATGGATTATTACGCAAAATTATTTTCAATTTTTAAAGAAATTTGAACTATTGTCAAATGTACAACGCGTTAACGACATGCAAATGGCTGTACGGAGACTTTTTTCTTCCTCTTTACAGTTGAAGATAATGTTCGTGCTGCAGCAATGCAGTGACCTAATTAGCATTTGCATTAAAATGTCAAGATTTTAATCTGAGATTGAAAAAAAAAAAAACTTTATAAAATAAACGCGTACAGCGGTCGACAGCACTGTTGGTTATTTCACTGCTGCCTGCTAGGAGGTTTCATTGACGTTAACTGTGTACTTGACGCTCAATGATCGCTCAATATCTATTCACAACTCACTAACCAGAACTAAGACAAACGATGGACTGTTGAAAGGTTGGTCACTCCCACAGAACACAATAATGATAGTTCAACTTTACAAACGGTCGATATGTAACTCAATATACCACTAGCCTATACATTTTGTAACATATTAAAGTCACAGAACGGCAGACCGAGAGTACGATAGAGTGACAACATAAGGAGCCAACTACAAAAGCATCGAATTATATTGGTTAAATTATTAGAGGAGCAAGAACTAGAATCGTATAGTTCCATGAATATAGAACATGCTTAAGATTTACAAAAACGTTCTAATTAAGCTGGTACCGCATTTTTTGAGGGGACACAGACTTAGACTATATAATAAAATCAACTTGGTAGGCTATTTACAAGAAGCATTGACCAAGTGCGAAGACGATTCTGAAATCGGTGTAGTCAGCGAGCTGCTGGGAGCATCAACAGCACTCATACGTCAGGTGCTCGTTTGAGAGGGACAGAAAAATGTATCTGCTTGAAGTGCTGAATCGTTATTTCAGGCAATCAAATGTAATGAAATTGCTCTCAAGCGCACATCCATACTATACAAACACTCATTGGTGAGAGATGTTTATGCTCTGGCCATATCATGAAAGACAAAGTTAAAACAAATACAACGTCCTACAGTTTTAAAGAAACGCAGATACACGGACAGGGATCTATATACAAGGAATTGTGTGTTTATGCAGAATTTACGTTAAATTTATGCAAATTTCGTGAACTCTTTCAAAGCTCTTTGTTTCCCATTTACCCTGTGTAATCAAATTAGCTGGAATCAACGTTACCCGATTGTAAGGAAGGAACTGGTGTGTATACAGTCACGTGGTCCTTTTGTGGATGGCGGTTTTACGTTGTTAAGGAGTAATAGAGGGAGAGTTGTGTACTCTTTGTTTGTTTGTTTTTCTCCTCTCACATAATACTCCTTTCCTCATTCGTTCTGAGACGGACGTTAAATGTGTGTAGTAGCGTTTATTTTGTTCCATTCACCCCATGACTGGTCGTGGATCCGCTATGTCGCTAGTTTACAGTCAGGTCTCTGCGTTTCGGCCCGATGCATCCTTCTTCGGTGCGACAGTTTTTTTTTCTAATTTAATAAAATTTGCCCGGACAGTGACAATTCTCGGTCTACTCTTTTCGATTGTTAACTGCCAAGATTTCTTTAACGTTCACAAAGTACACCTGGGACCCCCTGTTCTCCGAGAGGGCCTCACTAACCAGAGACCGGTAAAGGCGTGATGAAACCACGCATTCAAATTGAAAATTCCCACCGCTTGTGGTGGATTCGAACCGGGGCCCTCCCTGTCCAAAGATCAGGGTCTTAGTCCTAGACCACCCAGTCCCCATTGCATCTGACTTCAGCGTAGCTTTTCTAGTACCAGGCTTGCTTTCCATCCCTATTATATTATTAAGCCTGTGTACGGTACAACCATGAAGCGGCGCAGTACGATCTTGACACTTTTTGATTCAGCTATCCTGGCACCAAATAGTCAGCTATAATTCGCTGATTGCTTTCAGCCCATGATCTGTTCGATATCTCTAGCTCATTCTACCCCTCCTCATTCCATCAGTCTATTCAGTATATCATATTTATCGTAGATCTATCGCACTTATCCTTTCAATTATCTAATAATGGCATCGATGGTTCTGTCACCTATCTCGTCTGTCTTTGTTGACCGTCGTCAATATTATCTAACACTATCAAAGACCGTTCCAGTCTCTGTTATAATAACACAGGATGAGTTCAGCACAGTACACGAACTCCTCTTTGCCGGTGGGGAAAAACCCACGATTACTTCATAAAAATAGTTCAATTATTATTAAGTACGATCATTTAAATGTTTCCGTTATTTGAAGTGTAGCACTAGCAAAGGTACGCAAACTCATTTTTTTGGCCAATTGCAATTGACAATGCCACCAACATGTGACCATGACGTCATTCAGACTAGGACTCCGAACTCTCTTATGTAGGCAGCTGTTTGTTTCAGTGAATTGGTTGCCTTGTAGAGTTTCTCTTCCAGGGATGTGGGTGTGGGCCACATTGTCCTCCTCAGGTATGTGTGCTGGGGACAATCCTGTAGAACATGTTTTGTTGTCATGTTATCCAGGATACGGTGGCACTGGCTGGTAGTTCCTATTTTGAGTTTGGTGAACATGTGGTTTCTCATTCTGTTGTGGCCAGTGCGTAGACGAAATATGATGACTTGACCCCTCCTTGATAGTTGGTGCTATCCGTCCCTATCGTTACACTTTGGGTGTTCTTGTTTCCATTTTGCACGATAATGGCTTTTGATGATGGGCTGGCTCATTCAAGATTTTCATCGGTGCCTGCCTCCAAATAGATTTGTTACTTAACAAGTTCATCTCACAGAAGTTGTGTTCGTTGTCAACTACTTCGTGTCATGTTTTCTATCTACTTTATACTATATAGCAAATGAAGAGTGTATATATGTATGTTTCTGTAACTATTTATAAATATAATTTAACCACGCGAATAATTCTTGTGTACGCTTCGACCTTGTGTTCGCACTTTGAAGAATAATTCGCATTGTCCAACAACGGTTGTCATCGGGGAAGGGGGGATATGGACGGACTATGGAGCTTTCCTCTGGCTAAAAATAAAAGAGTTTAGCCAATGAAAACACGAATACCACTTGTATGTAATAAATAGCACACGGCATGCTGCCAGATATCGTCACCTATAGACCCTGCGCTGACATGATGCTAGAGGGTGAACTTCACATCACAATGGCTAAGTTAATTAGAGATTTCATTAAAAAAAACAAATGATGTTTGAGAACCGTACAAGACTATTGTATTGTGTGATTACAGAAAATGAGGTTTATAATAAAATAAATGACATGTATGTGATGTGAAATTAAAACTAGTGTCAAATAGAACTTTGAAAACGGATGAGGGGGCAGAGAGAGAGAAAGAGAGAGAGAGTTACATAGACTCATCATCATCATCATCGAGTGCCTTCTCCGCAACGAAGGTTGGCTACCATGGATCGCCATTCTACTCTGTTTCTTGCTTTGATGGTGCAGGCTGTCATAGATTGACTTGTCCATCTTTTGATGTTACTCGTCCATGTTAGTCTTGGTCTGCCTTTGCCTCTTTTACCTTGTATTTTTCCTTCCAATATTACTTTTTAGTAGGCTTTTTGTCTTTTAACATGGCCCAAAAATCTCATTTGTCTTGTCTGAATTGTGTTTAATAGTTCTCTTTTTATTTTCAGTTGTTTTAAAACTTCAACGTTTGTTATCTTTTCTTTCCATCCAATTCTACCTAATCTTCTATAAATCCACATTTCAAACGCTTCAATTTTCTGTTATGTTTTCTTGTCTAATGTCCATGTTTCTGCACCATACAGGAATATTGAGAAGATGTAGTATTTTGCCATTCTTAGTTTCAGCCCTGCTGATATTTGTTTTGTTGTTAGTATATTTTTCATGGTATTAAAATTACTATTTATGTTACCTATCATTTTTACCTATATTATTATTATTATCATTATATTTCCTATTATTAGCTTTATATATTTATATTTCCTATTATTAGCATTATATTACCTATTCCAGCTTTTAGTCAATAACTGACTAAATGTCCTCGTTACAAGTCACCGAGTGACCACTAATCTTAGTATTTACTCATTTAGTGACTGCTTATTGCAATGGTTAGGGAGATTACTTATCATTGTTAACAGTCACTGAGTTATTTCTTTATTACTGTAATTACAAGTTAATGAGTGATTCTTTTTTCTAGTTACGAAACAATAAGTGATTTCCTTGTGTAAATATAAGCTAATGAGTAACTCTTTATTCTAGTTATCAGTCACTGAGTGAAGACTTGGTCTAGTTATCAGTCACTGAGTGAAGACTTGGTCTAGTTATCAGTCAGTGGCTACTAATTCTAGCTCCCAGCAACTGACTTATAATTGACGGGGCTCTCAATTAGTGGTTAATTGATAGTCAAAACTATCTTCTTGTTGTAATTATCTATTAATCACTGATTATTTTTTTATTCGCAATCTATAAATAACAAATTACTTTACTCGTCAAGAAGTAGCTAATTAGGATCTACTTATTTAGCTGCCAACTACCGGCCGGCCACTACGGTTTACTTTATTCTTCAGTCAATATCTAATTACTTGTTTCACTCCTAAATTACTAATTACTTACACTATTTTTCGACCAGTAAATATTAATTACTTTACTCATTAATTATCCGCCAAACACTCTAATTTGCAATAAAAAAATAAAAAAATGCAATATGACACTTATAATTACTATATCGTATCAAATTTACTTTTATTACATTATTTTTTTTTCAAAGCTAGCTAATGCCAGATGATGATCTAATTTATTATAAGCTTATAACAATAAATGACCTAATTCTGCTACAACTCTAAATTAGAGATCGTATTTATCTTCAAGGATATATCAGGTTAGACCATTTCCAAAACATGGCCAGCAGTGAAGCACTTATCATTCAAAGAGGCTCGTTCTTTCTGTCACACCCAATGTTAAGTTTTTTTCCACTTCCTCAACTCTCCCTACATCACATTCTATTTATTCACTTCCTCAACTCTCCTTACACCACAATCTATTTATTCACTTCCTCAACTCTCCCTACATCACATTCTATTTATTCACTTCCTCAACTCTCCTTACATCACAATCTATTTATTCACTTCCTCAACTCTCCCTACATCACATTCTATTTATTCACTTCCTCAAGTCTCCCTTCACCACATTCTATTTATTCACTTTCTCAAATCTCCTTACATCACATTCTATTTATTCTGGAACCCAATAACCCCTCCACCTTGATATTCCCTTCTCCACTTCCCACTCCCCACAGAACCATACCTATTTACACCTTTGTCAATGAATAATTTGCAGTGGCTGAAAAAAACAGCAAGTCAGCACAACCTTTTGATAAACTGAACTTTTTCTTCCCTCCACTCTTGATGCCATGCAGTGAAATAAATAGCATCTCGTCTTAAAATAAAATAAATAACATTACATCTTAAATTAAAATAAATAACATCACATCTTAAATTAAAATAAATAACATCACATCTTAAATTAAAATAAATAACATCACATCTTAAATTAAAATAAATAACATCACATCTTAAATTAAAATAAATAACATCACATCTTAAATTAAAATAAATAACATCACATCTTAAATTAAAATAAATAACATCACTTCTTAAATTAAAATAAATAACATTACATCTTAAATTAAAATAAATAACATCACATCTTAAATTAAAATAAATAACATTACATCTTAAATTAAAATAAATAACATTACATCTTAAATTAAAATAAATAACATTACATCTTAAATTAAAATAAATAACATCACATCTTAAATTAAAATAAATAACATTACATCTTAAATTAAAATAAATAACATCACATCTTAAATTAAAATAAATAACATCACATCTTAAATTAAAATAAATAACATCACTTCTTAAATTAAAATAAATAACATCACATCTTAAATTAAAATAAATAACATCACATCTTAAATTAAAATAAATAACATCACATCTTAAATTAAAATAAATAACATCACATCTTAAATTAAAATAAATAACATCACATCTTAAATTAAAATAAATAACATCACTTCTTAAATTAAAATAAATAACATCACATCTTAAATTAAAATAAATAACATCACATCTTAAATTAAAATAAATAACATCACATCTTAAATTAAAATAAATAACATCACATCTTAAATTAAAATAAATAACATCACATCTTAAATTAAAATAAATAACATCACTTCTTAAATTAAAATAAATAACATCACATCTTAAATTAAAATAAATAACATCACATCTTAAATTAAAATAAATAACATCACATCTGAAATTAAAATAAATGACACGACATCTTAAATTAAAATGAGAAACATCAAGTCTTAAATTAAAATAAATAACATCACTTCTTAAATTAAAATAAGAAACATCACTTCTTAAATTAAAATAAATAACATCACATATTAAATTAAAATAAATAACATCACTTCTTAAATTAAAATAAATAACATCACTTCTTAAGTTAAAATAAATAACATCACATCTCAAATTAAAATAAATAACATCACATCTTAAATTAAAATAAATAACATCACATCTTAAATTAAAATAAATAACATCACTTCTTAAGTTAAAATAAATAACATCACATCTTAAATTAAAATAAATAACATCACTTCTTACATTAAAATAAATAACATCACTTCTTAAGTTAAAATAAATAACATCACTTCTTAAGTTAAAATAAATAACATCACATCTTAAATTAAAATAAATAACATCACATCTTAAATTAAAATAAATAACATCACATCTTAAATTAAAATAAATAACATCACATCTTAAATTAAAATCAATTGCCCCCACCTTGAATGTAAGCTTTCATCTTACTTTATGAATTCAATTATAAAACTATATCCAGTCGATCAATGAAATAAATATGTTTATGCTGAAACAAATGGTAAACAGACTCGTCTTGTCTGAAAGTAACGAAAATTTCTACTACATGTCATTCGCACATTCTGTGTTGTCTCCGTCTCTCACATTTAACATGCGGTTATTATCAGTCATGATGAATATGACCTGGCACATTTCAATTATGCCAGAATATAAAATGATCGGCCAAGTTATGGATTTTTGGTTTTATTATTACAGAACAAAACTATGTATCGCCAAACACCAGGAGCGCACTATCTAGCACAGTGGACCTGCAGACGATCTTCTATTACAGGCAAACGTGGACGTTTATAGTCAAAGAAAAATGTTAAATTGTCGCAGCGGAAATTTGGTGTGTGAGATGAATACTGAACGTGACAAGGAAGAGTAAAGTCAGAAATGATGACATAAAGAAGAGAGTTGAAATGGCTTCACTGCCGGATCATAATGAGAACCGAGAGATCTAATGTTTTCACAAATAACTTTATCGTCACCAGACACTTTAGATAGTATACCCGGGAGAGCATGGTCCTTTCACTAGAAATGGGAAAAAATAGATGGGAAAGATTAGGATTAAATAAATGTCAAAAGACGATCACCATACACGAGACACTACAAAACCTTGAACTGAATATTCCATAATCTCTCTACGCTGAAAGTAAACCCAATTCCATTTCCTTTTTTTATTTTTTTGTTGTTGAAAAGATCATCAGTTTTTTGTTTTAACTATACGTTACGTCATATAGCAACTAATATAGTACTGGTTGGAAGTGACCTAACCATACATTAATTGTACTTATTATAATTTCAACAGCCTGTGGGCTTTAACAATTTTTGACATGATGTACCCGTTGGTTTATTTCTTTAGTGCAGCAAAAGGCGTGTTGTTGGTCAAGGTAATGGCGGATCTTTGTTTCTCAAACTCTGTGATTCATTTACTTATTTTAATTAACAACTTAGTTGACTGAAGCATGACCTCTAGGAAACTACTATCGATCGTGTGGTAATGATGTTCTGATGCTAAAATAAAGCTACTCCCAGATCAGACACTGATGGCATTTCCATATTTATGGGACACAAAATGAACTTTCATATTCTTTATTATTTGACGCAATGAATCGTGAAGTTTCACCTTAAACTTTCTACAAAAAACTATTATTAATAAGACAAGTTATTGTGTGTTAACTTTCACAATTATTATTTTGACTTGTTTGTCTCTAAAGAAAGTCCACATTTCGATCTGTCTTTATTTTAAGTGATAGCTCAGTGGGTAATGTAAAAAGTACAAGAGGTCGGTTTCGATCCTGATCGACGGCTTCAGGATTCATCCAGCCTTAAATGGGTGCTGGATTTTTTTCTGGGAAAGTAAAGTGACAAATTAAATAATACCGACCACATTACTCCAAAAATCATGTGCCGAAGGTCTATGAAAAATATGGCCACTTACATTATATTGCCTATACGCCACTTGGTGTGACGGGCTCTTGACTTTTCTTACGTTTTTTTTTCTTACTTTATTTTAAGTATACGTTTGCTATTCAATCGCACATAATCCTAGGTTTCTTTTGCCCTAGTGATTACAGATTTTCACTACCTACATATATCTTGTGTTTGTTCTCCTGAATTTATTCTCTCTCTTCTTTCTCTCTCTTTCTTTCTCTCTCTCTCTCTCTCTCTCCCTCTCTCTCTCTCTTCTCCCCCTCTCTCACATTTGTGTTTGTTATCTTCAATTCATTGATTTCGTTTCCGCGCAACATTCCTTCACTACCTAGAAATAATCAATAATAATCGACAAGCGTGTATTCCCTTGACTATTACAAAAGTGGGGAAATAACAATAATAAGCATCAATGTTTACAGCAGTAGGCACATCGTTTGTGATTGTTTTCCCCTTCTGAATGATGAGTTTAATGCAGTCTGGTTTAGCTGAGCGGTAAACCATTGGATTGCTGGGTCTGATGACGATTGGTCATTTGGTGATTTCAATGGTTGCTACTTTCGATGTTTGTTTCTTTCGATTGTTGGTTAATTAGGTTGCTGGCTATTCGTTGGTCAATGGTTTAGTGTCATTTGGATGATTACTTAATTGGTTGCTTTGTGTTTTGGTGGTTCGATGACTGAATCAGTGGTTGGTTGCACAGTTTCAATTTGACATACTAACCGAATTAGCGTATATGTATTTGGCTCACTTTTCACGCGCAACATTAGAGTTCGAAATACATCCTTCAGTCTACCAAGCTGTATAAACCTGGCCATCGGCAAGGAAAAGTGTATCCAGGAAGAGGGTATCGAGTGTCGCTCCCCACTCCCCCTTCCCAAACGGTGGGCTTAAGAGAATGACTTGGTCATAAACTGCAATGTCCAACTAGAGTGTGGCATTGCGATGGTTTCATCTCTATCCTTTATCTAACCAAGTACTATACCCGCTAACGTAGTTCATCTCTGCAACTTTCTCTATATAGTTTTATTTTTTAATCGTTTCAGAACCTGCTTCTTTTTAATCATTTCAGAATCTGCTTCTTTTTAATCGTTTCAGAATCTGCTTCTTTTTAATCATTTCAGAATCTGCTTCTTTTTAATCGTTTCAGAATCTGCTTCTTCTTCAACGATCTTGACTCATTCAGACTTGAACTGCGGACTCTCTTATGGAGAGATCTGTCTGATACAATCATTCAGACTAGAACTGCGGACTCTATTATGGAGAGATCTGTCTGATACAATCATTCAGACTAGAACTGCGGACTCTCTTATGGAGAGATCTGTCTGATACAATCATTCAGACTAGAACTGCGGACTCTCTTATGAAGAGAGCTGTCTGTTACAATCATTCAGACTAGAACTCTGGACTCTCTTATGAAGAGAGCTGTCTGTTACAATCATTCAGTTGACCCGTAAAGTTTCACTTCAAGTGAGGTGTGCGCGGGCCACATTGCCATCCTCAGGCCTGTATACAGGGGGCAATCCAGTAGAACGTGTTTTGCTGTCATATTTGAGACCTACAAAACTGTTCTTTTAAAATACTTGTACTGTTTTTTTTCTTTGTTTCTCTACATCATTTACACAATTGTCATAATAATTTATGTTTATGAAATAAAATAAAAAAAATGATTGTTTCCCCCTGATGGTGGCATTACCTTCTTCATAATGTCCTTATTACATTTCTTGTTGACTAAGCTATTCTCAATATTTTAAATAAAATGTCATTCATGTGACTTTCAACCGTAATGTTCTCAATTATGCAACTGTTCAGAATTCACTTTCATGTCTGCGAAGACTGATTCACACAGCATTGAACAACCATCTATCTATCTTTCGTTCGCCCGAAGTATTGTCTATATCTGCAATGTCGTTTCCTGTATAAATTTTACTGTCTTTTGTAACTTGCAGTGGCCCATATAGTTTTGTCTGTAGTGTTGTACCTATGGGCCAATGGATTTTCCTTAGTCTACTATATTCTGTGCAATCTTGAAGTATGTGTTCAGCAGTCTGGTGCGCCTGTCCACATGTACAAATAGTTGATGTGCCGATCTTGAATTTTGTATACATGTGACTATGGAGTCGATTGTGTCCTGTTCTGAGGCGTATAATGATAACTTGTTCATATCTATTCATATTATGAAAGTCATCCTGATTTGGGGCTTGTGGTTCTCTGATTGATTTGATTATCTGTTTCTTATGATGGTATGTAACTGGTGTATCTAGTTGTGTGCCTGTTGAAACTTCCTTTGCCAACTGATCTGCTTTCTCATTTCCTGGTATTCCACAGTGAGACGGGATCCACTGCAGGGCAACCCTGTGGTGCTTGCAGAGTTCAGTCAATAAGGTCTGCAGATGTGGTAAATTTCTGGATTGTAGTGCCTGGAGTACTGATCTTGCATCTGTCAAAAACACTACAGGCTATGGGCTAAGATTACTGTTCAGCAGTTTTTCTATTGCCAACTTTATTGCATGTATTTCTGCATCATAATTGTGACAATATTTCCCTGTTGCTATTTTATTCATATCCCTAGTGTTATTTAGGTACTCTATATATGCACCTGCTCTCCCATTCTTTACTGCATTCTGTGCTGATCCATCTGTGTACACATGAATCCATAGGTTTTGTGGATATTCTTCATCCAGGAAACTGAGAGTTATTGTTTTTCGCTGTAGACTATACTGTTCTTCTTTGTCAACTATTCCTTTCACGTCTGTCCGTATTTGTATTGATAATCCTGATTCCTCTGTCCAGGCAGTCTGTTCTGGTATGGGCAGTAGGGGGTTAACAACTCTTGGCATGTCTGGTGTTTGTCTACTAATACGCTTGGCTTGGTGGATAAAACTGCTTCTCTTAAGTCGTCCCAATACAAGATTTTGGAATCGGTCCTTCATTGGATGTCTCGGCACGCATGCAAATTTTTCTGCCTGTATCAGCACCTTTGTGTACCTCCGTTCTCCCAGTGCTGGTATCCTCCACAATTTCTCCATCTCCAATATTGGTGTTGATTTCATTGCTCCTGTGATGACTCTAAGTGCCTGGTTTTGTACTTTATCCAGTTCTTCCAGTGTGGTGTTTGATGATGAGCACCGTACGGATGATCCATATTCTAAATGTGGGCATATACTCTGTTGGTAAACTTTACTGAGTATTTTCCCACTCGATTGAACAACCATAATATTTATCTTATCTTCAATGTCAACAAAAATATCTCTATGTAATCATTTTATGCACTCGTCCATTATATATATATGGCCCTTTTCGTCTTGTCAGACGGTCTAGTGGAGGCTATTGCGTATTTTTTTGAGGTATTGTTTTTGCCGAACAGCTTCTCTCGTGGCTAATTCTACCAATGTTTGACATACACACGCGGTTCGTCCATTATACACTTTATTGATCTATTATTAATTCATTACATTGACACTGGCTCGTAATGTAAACCTTTATTATCATTGCCAAAAAACCTCTGGCATTTTTACAATTAATTTTCATGAAAATTAATACTCACTTCTAACTGTTGTTCTTCATAATTTTTTTAATTTTATCTTAAAATATTTATAGTTAATTTTCTTTATTCCTTTTTATATACACAATTTGTCATCATCCTTTGTCAGTGATATTTATGTAATACTCATACTTTCTATTAATTTCTTAATGGCAATCGTTTGTGAAAATGTTATTACCTACTGCTTATGTAATATTACCCCAAAAAAAGCACAATGATTTCAATACCAAATAATAAATTCCGACAATATATTTCTTTTGTTTATAATAACAATAGAAAGTAAATTTACCCAATAATTGTGTATTAATAAAAATAATTGTGTGTTTTACATTTACAATTGTGTTGAATATTTCTCGGCTTCTTTATAGGTGTCTTCTTAGACATTGTACACAAATCCTGGGGTAGTTGGTGGCACCACTGATAAACTTCATCAAGCTAGGGGTAGTTGGGGGCACCACTGACAGACTTCATCAAGCTAGGGGTAGTTGGGGCACCAATGACAAACTTCATCAAGCTAGGGGTAGTTGGGGATACCACTGACAAACTTCATCAAGCTAGGGTTAGTTGGGGAAACCACTGACAAACTTCATCAAGCTAGGGGTAGTTGGGGATACCACTGACAAACTTCATCAAGCTAGGGGTAGTTGGGAGCACCACTGACAAACTTCATCAAGCTAGGGGTAGTTGGGGGCACCACTGACAAACTTCATCAAGCTAGGGGTAGTTGGGGATACCACTGACAAACTTCATCAAGCTAGGGGTAGTTGGGGATACCACTGACAAACTTCATCAAGCTAGGGGTAGTTGGGGATACCACTGACAAACTTCATCAAGCTAGGGGTATTTGGGGATACCACTGACAAACTTCATCAAGCTAGGGGTAGTTGGGGATACCACTGACAAACTTCATCAAGCTAGGGGTAGTTGGGAGCACCACTGACAAACTTCATCAAGCTAGGGGTAGTTGGGGATACCACTGACAAACTTCATCAAGCTAGGGGTAGTTGGGGATACCACTGACAAACTTCATCAAGCTAGGGGTAGTTGGGAATACCACTGACAAACTTCATCAAGCTAGGGGTAGTTGGGAGCACCACTGACAAACTTCATCAAGCTAGGGGTAGTTGGGGGCACCACTGACAAACTTCATCGAGCTAGGGGTAGTTGGGGCACCACTGACATACTTCATCAAGCTAGGGGTAGTTGGGGCACCACTGACAAACTTCGTCAAGCTAGGGGTAGTTGGGGGCACCACTGACAAATTTCGTCAACCTTCACCATTTCTTTAGCTTCAGTCACTCTTTAAATCTCTGCTAAGGATTTATGTTATCTTTCCATTTCTTTAGCTTCAGTCACTCTTTAAATCTCTGCTAAGGATTTATGTTACCTTCCCATTTCTTTAGCTTCAGTCACTCTTTAAATCTCTGCTAAGAATTTATGTTATCTTCCCATTTCTTTAGCTTCAGTCACTTTTTAAATCTCTGCTATGGATTTATGTTATCTTCCCATTTCTTTAGCTTCAGTCACCCTTTAAATCTCTGCTAAGGATTCATGTTATCTTCCCATTTCTTTAGCTTCAGTCACTCTTTAAACTCTAATTAAATCTCTGCTAAGGATTCATGTTAACTTCTCATTTGTTTCTCTGTCTACCTCTCCTTCTTGTTCCTCTCACAGTTTCTTGTGTGATGGGCTTTGCTAGGCCAGATGATCGAGACACGTTGTCGAACATTTTCAGTTTACACTTCTTCACAACAGTTACAGATTACTTACCATGTACTCTAAATACTTGTATCCATTTTCGGACTTTTTATTTTGTGAAACGATCTAAGTAAATGATGTTCAAAATCTTACAATAACAATTCATCTTTGTATCTGTAGTCTAATTTGATGTTTTTATTTTACTTATGTAGAATCAAAAGTGACGATTAAATTTCAAACTCATTATCTTTAACTTTCATGATTCGCTTCCGTTGGTCAGAATTGGAAATAACTATACAAAGTATTTATTTATTTCAAATGGTGTACTCCGTAATTCGTCCGTTAGAAACTTCACGTCTCTTTCGAGCAAGTGCTTCGGCCCATGAACACCTTGGCTGTTATTCAATTAATGTCGTATCAACATTTACTGCGTTTTCTTTTTCGGGACAAGTCTTACTATCGTTACATTAATAATATTTTAAAAAAAACATATGTAGTCCTTTTATTCATTCCTCCGGTGTGTTGTGTTCTATTCATTACTTATAGCCTTGCAAATTTGTTTGCTGGCGATTACATGGCGACTATTCTATCTATCTATTGACCTTTCGAGCCGTAACCGGCCCATAGGGCGTAGACCAAGATACACCTTCTCCTATATGAATTTTTGTTCTAGCAGTTTTCTTTTAAAGATATTTTATCAAATCTCGCCATCTGTCTCTGTTCTGTGCAAACAGTTCTATCTCATTGAGGGAGCCGATTCCTGCTGCTCTTGCCTCTCTCATCAATGTTCTTCTCAGTGTCTCCCTGGGTCTTCCTCTTTTTCTTTTACCTGTTGTTTCCCATATGAGGGCTTGCTTTGCTATTCGATTATTATCTCTTCTCATCACATGTCCAACGTATGACCATCGTCTTTTCTTTATTACTGAAGATATTAGTGGTTGATTGGCGATTTCTCTAATTTCCTCGTTTGTTTTGAATTCGTTCCATTCTATACCAAGTATTTTCCTTAGACATTTATTTTCGAATGCGTTCAACTTTGTTTCTATATCTCTTGTTGTTTTCCAGCTTTCACACGCATACGTAAGGGTTGATAGTACATTTGATTTGAATAGCCTAAGTTTTGTGTTTGTGCTAATGAGTTTTGATTTCCACAACTTTTCAAGGCTTCTGAAAGACATTGCTGCTTTAGCCAGTCTGATTCTAATTTCTTTGCTCGTATCCCCTTCTCGATCAATGTGACTTCCAAGATAGATAAAGTGATCGATCTCTTCTACTGGTTTGTTTTCCATGTATATTTTGTCACTTGTTGGAATTAAACTTTTCATGACTTTAGTCTTTTCATGATTGACCTCAAGCCCAATTTTGCTGGCTATTGATGATAGTTCATTTGTGTTTTCCTGCATAATTTTTATCTGACTGCTGATGAGAACTATGTCATCAGCAAAGTCGAGGTCCTCCAAATGGTCCCCTTGTATCCATTCGATGCCTTTATTACCAGTGCAGCATTTCTTCATGAAGATGGCGACTATTAAAGGACTGAAAAGCCATGTTCATCATCCGCCCTTAAGAGGACGTTAAGTGAGTGCTGGTGCTTGTTATTGTTGTTTGTAGATAGGCTGCGATATTGGCGCCTTTCAGACCAATACACCCGACTACAGCACGACATTTTTGGATAACGGGTTTGCTTTCCTTATTCGATCCTTACTCGGGTGGGGAAGGCTGGTCTGTCTGTTTCCAAGAAAACCGCTGGGAGGTGGCGCAGGGTCATGTTAACCTGGAGACAAACAATAACAAATGAATATTAATATAGAGGGAAATCTCGGAGGATATCCTTGTTAACCCATGTTGTTTGTCGATCCTGCCACAAGCAGCCAGCTATGAGTTTCTAGTCACTCTCGGCTCAGTTGCTGGATGTCTTGGCCCTCTCATAACAACAGATATCGACAGATTTAACCTCCACCAGTACAGTCTAATGTCACACTGACCTCCTTTTCAATGCGATCTCCTCAGCCTGGAAGGCGATGTCTGTCATCAACGCATCTTTCATTTCTTTATTATTTTCTTCTCATTATCTTAAGATTGTCTTATTTTTCCGTCTCTGTTATACACATGTTGGGGGCTTACATTGGGAAAGATTTTTTTAAAAAAACTTAAATTTGTCAAAAATGACCAATTTGAGATGTAAGTGCTTAGTCCTATAGGAACGAACTGGAAATACGGAGGTTGGTGACAACATAATTGTCTGGCCTGAAGTAATCTACTAAAAGTCATATTAGAGAAGGAAAGTAGAAACTATTTGAAGTAGGAGATCAAGACTAAAATGAAGTTATAACGTCAAAAGGGGTAT
This sequence comes from Megaustenia siamemsis, assembly GCA_032433765.1. Classification (NCBI taxonomy): domain Eukaryota; kingdom Metazoa; phylum Mollusca; class Gastropoda; order Stylommatophora; family Ariophantidae; genus Megaustenia; species Megaustenia siamemsis. The sequence continues at coordinate 68,789,560 of JAVIAB010000125.1, read as the reverse complement.
AGGTAAACCTTTGACAATATATATATATATATATATATATATATATATATATATATATATATATATATATAGTCAGTGGGTCTGACTTGTTCATTCTGTGGTCGTGTTTGTTTATCAAACATTGGTAGGATTAGCCACGAGAGAAGCTGCTCGACAAAAATGACAAAAAAGGGCCATATATACATCTTCATCATCATTGAGTACCGGGCCTAATGACGTAGGTGATCATGTCTCTCCACAACTTTCGATCTCGGTAGCTATTTATCATTTTTGTTGTTGACCTTCTGCCAAGCCATTCTTTTAAGCGGTCTGTTTTTTCTCTTTGCTTCTCTCTATCTCTTCGTCCCTCAATTTTTTTCAGTTGTTACAATATATTCCAGTCGTTCTCTTCTCATTACATGGCCAAAAAATGATGATTGTTTCTTCCTAATATTGGAAATTAGCTCTCTTTTTGCTTTGACCTCTCTCATAACATCTTCATTACTCTTCTTAGCTGTCCATGGTATTCTCAACATTCTTCTGTAAAACCACATTTCTACAGACTCCAGTGATTTTCTTGTTTGTTTTCCTATTATCCATGATTCGCATCCATATGTTAAGACTGGCTTTACATAATATTCAAGAACTCTTTTTCTTGTTTCTATTGTCAAAAATGGATTGCATAGTATCTTCCTCATTTTTTTTTTGGAAAGCTGCTTTTGCCTGAGCCATTCTGCATCTCACCTCTTTTGTACATCTTCCGTCTGAGGTTAACAAAGTTCCCAAGTATTTAAATTCATTTACCTGTTTTAAAATTGTTCTACTTGTCTTTATTTTGCACTGAGGTGATGTCTTTTTCTTTGTTGTTACCATTACCTCTGTCTTTCTATATATATATATATATATATATATATATATATATATATATATATATATATATATATATCATCATCATCATGTTCAGCTCAGAATAGAAGGTTGGCTATTATGGGTCACCATTTCACCCAGCCTTTGGTTCAACTTCCCAATTCATGATGCTGTTTCTATCACTGCCTCACTTACCTTGTATTTTTCTCTCCTGGATGACTTTCATTATTTTATTACAGCTATATATATCTACGGTCATTTTAGAGAAAACAAGATTGTGTAGACTCCAGATGTTGCTGATGTAATCGATTTAGAACCAGTTTTGAAATGCATCATCTTTATCGGGCGACGTCTCCGCATCGAAGGTTTTCTACCATGGAGCGCCATTCCGCTCTGTTTCTTGCTTTGATAGTGCAGATGTTGTCATAGGCAGATTTGTAAATCACTTTGATGTTACCCGTCCATGTTAGTCTTGGTCTGCCTCTTTTACCTTGTATTTTCCCTTCCAAGATTACTTTTAGTAGGTTGCTGTGTCTTTTAACATGCTCCAAAAAATCTCATTTGTCTTGTTTGAATTATGGTTAATAGTTCTCTTTTCATTTGTAATTGCTATAAGACTTCATCGTTTGTTTTCCTTTCTTTCCATCCAATTCTTTCAAATCTTCTATAAATCCACATTTCGAAGACTTCAATTTTCTGTTCTGTTTTCGTATCTAATGTCCATAGTTCTACACCACACAGGATTGTTGAGAAGTTATAACATTTTGCTATTCATAGTTTTAGCCCTGGTGTTATTTGTTTTGACGTTAAAATATTTATCATTGCATTAAAATTACTTTTTTGCCATTCCAATTCTTTTGTTTATTTCAGTTTTCCATTTTCCATCACTGGTTATAGTATGTCCAAGGTAGTTGTAGCTCTGAACTGTCTCCTGGTCTATTTCTTCCACTCTGTTATCCATTTGTTCTTGTAGATTTTGTAAGTGTTGTCATTATTTATGATCATATTTCAAATACATACAGAGATAAATAAAATGGTTTCCTAATCTGGAAATTTATATTGCATTATAAAATATATTGCAACTCTATGTCATACAGGACATGTGCTAATGGAGGACGCTACCGATGGGCTTGAGGCACATCTAAAATAAGAGGGAGTGACAGCATGAAGGAAACTCAGCAACAACGCCACATGACAATGATTGAGAAATGCCAGGATCGCGAGTTAGAGCTGCTTATTTCCCTTGACACCTTAAAGAACGTGGAGAAGAGGATGTGCAACAGAATAAAAAAGACGGATACGCGGCCTTACATCATCAAATATCGTGGGGAGGGGGAACATTAGACTTCACATGTGATAATACATCACCGGATATTAAATAATATCAGCATTATCCGCTCTGCTAGCCTTGTAGTGAAAATTATCAGCAAATATTTCCCCGTCTATTCCTGTCAGGAAAGTTATATCGGCTCAGTCCACGTCTTAAATGGCGCTCGTAATTGTGTTTCTACCCTTCATTTTTGTTCATTTATCACATTTCTCCTGTTTTACAGTTATTTATTTCACTTTATAGTTATTTATCTCTTTTTAGTTATTTATCTCACTTTATTACATTTGTTATGAATTTTTTTCCCTTGTTAAGTGTCCAAAAGCCACGCCTCCATATTTTAAACATTTTCTAAGAAACAAATTTTGCGTTGATAATTTCAACTGATTTCACATGTTTCGTTATGTATCAGAGGCCTTCAAGTCAAATCATTATTCTCCTCAGTTTACTATTGTTGAGTTACGGTTTTCTTATTAATTTTGTTTCAGAATAGGCAAGTAAACTGCAAGTCAAGTACCCCCGTCACGCCAAGTGGCGTATAGGGCATATGGTGTTAGTGACCATAAATTTTACAAACCTTCGGCACATGATTATTAAGGTAATGTGGTCGGTATTACGACAGTGCCGCTTTGCTTTCCCAAAAAAAAAAATTCGGTAACCATTAAAGGCTGGATGAACCTGGAAGCGGTTTGGTTCGAACCTTATATCTTATCATTTGTAGTCCAGTTCACTAACCACTGAGCTATCTCGGCTCCCGTAGATATATATGGCATGAGTTATTCTTGTCTTGAATTTATTCAGGACTCTTCCGTCTGTGCACTTTTTCCAGGATCGCTCCCGTTCTTTGATGCCGATAAATTTCATGCTAGTGCTGCAGGTTGGTTGGGGTTTCAATCCGATGAAATGTCCAGAGATTTAATTCGTTGACGTTCTGCATAAAAAATTAAATGGAATTCCCCGTACAGTTTGTTCAGAGTTTCACTTGAAAACATAAAAACTATAGCGTTTTTACCCAAAAAAAAACTCACGAGGCATAAAAAAAATTTATATATATATATCTTTATGTGTGTGTGTGTGAGAGAGAGAGAAATCACATGTTCACCAAATTCAAAATAGGTACAACCAGCCTCTGCCACTGTACACAGGACAATATGATGACTACAAAAGATGTTCTACAGGATCGCCCCCAGTACACAGACCTGAGAAGAGCAATGTGGTCCACGCCCACCTCCCTGAAAGAAAAACTATATGGGGCAATCGATTCGCTTAAACAGACAGCAGACTTCATGAGAGAGTCTGGAATCCTACTCTGATTGAGTCTTGATCGCAGATATATATATATAAGAAACAATCGACATTTCTCGGTAATATTATGAGAAGAGGAAAGTTGAAATATTTGGTTATAACAGGCAAAATACTAGAAGAGAGACGCAGACGATGAGAGAATATATTAAATAGCAGGATGTCGTGGCGCGGTAGAGTCTACAATATAATTAATAGACATACTGAGAACAGAGAATTGAGAAACGGCATGATCGCTTACGCCAGCCAGTATGCCTATCTCTTCTTGTATGTTTGCAGCATTTCTTATTCATCTTATTTCTCTGCATGTGATTTTATGCTTGTTGGTTTTGTTTTTTAACCAGCTCTCCGTGCAGGATACAATGGTCAGCCCCATCTTCAGCCCATCATTAATTTTCTAACAAAGTTGGTGGCATGATTTTCGCTAACTCTTATCATGGGATTGTTGATAGTTGGGAGCATTTTGCTCCAAGTCTTGTACAATAGAAATCTTGGCAAATTCCAGAGAGACATAAGCTAAAGAAAACAGATGACCTTTACCCTGAAACGATAAGCCTATAAATTAAGCTCTAGCACTAAACCATGCCTCGGACTGATAAAACCATCAGTCCTTTCATTTGTTCCCTCCCCTCAGTGAATACTTTAGGAGTACATCAGTAACATCGGAACCAACATTAACTGATCATTCTTTTTCATTCGTACTTCACTCCACAAAAGACGAGGCGGTTTCTGTGATTAATCTCATTTTACATCTGGCTGCAACATTTGCCCACCAGCCTGGTATATCCGATTTCATCAAGGTATTTGCGACCGGGTATTCCTTCCCTCCTTGTGTCAGGTTCAATTGACCGGGTTGTTTAGTCTTTTTCAAGTTCAAAGTTCAGCTAGCCTGACACTACAATAACTCCTAGCTGAATGTTGTCGATGTATTCAACGCGTGGCGTCTTTTGGTCCCTAATCAGTACATGATAGTAACGCTGCCATCATTAACACCAGTAGAGGAACAACTTCAACAAGAATTCCAGTTTTACAATTCTGTGCTTCATTATTATCATCCGAAACACATAAAAAGTTGAAACCGATATATTTAGTCTAAGTTCATTTTTCTTATCCTTTCTGAATTAATTGTATGAAATTATCTGTTTCTCTGTGCGTGTTTTTCCTTTTATTCCACGTCTTTATTCTTGCCCTGCTATTATATAATTTCTTTTAAAACTTAATTAGCTTTGATTATTATTATATTAATTTATTAATTTTTATTTTGTTATTATTATATTATATCATTATATAAGATGTTGTTCCTTTTGAAACTCGAGCTGTTTGTGGAGTTTCTATAGTGTCCAACTTACATTGCCCCCTCCAACCTTTCAGCTGCTTGTGGAATAACCCAGTCGATAACCAAAATAAGAATAAAACAGGCGTCCACGTCTGACCCCATGTTTGAAGTGTAAGAGTTTCTGACAGTTTCTCATTGCCGGCGAGTGAACTTTTCATATATTTAAGTTCTGTCCAATTATTATATTACTTTTTTGTTATGTCTCACGATGTATTCATTTGGATTTTTTAATATATATATTATTATTATTATTGTTTATTTCCTTAAATTTTGTGTTTAAAGTTGCTAAAGTTCAGGAGAATGTGTGGTATTTTTGTTAGTGTGTGTGTTTGAAAGTGTGTCTGGGAGTGTGGTATGACTGTGGTGTATAGTGAGAAAGAGAAAGGCTAGGGAAAAGAAAGACAGAAATACCAAGAGAAAACGGTAAAGTAGTAAAGAGCCTCGTCACGCCAAGTGACGTATAGGGAATATGGTGTTAGTGACCATACATTTTACAGACCTTCGTCACATGATTTTGGGGGTAATGTGGTCGGTATTACGACCGTGTCGCTTTACTTTCCCAGAAAAAAATCCGGTACCCATTTAAGGCTGGTTGAACCCGGAAGCCGTCGATTGGTATCGAACCCTACCTCTTGTCCTTTGTAGTCCAGTTCACTAACCACTGAGCTATCGCGGCTCCCAAGAGAGGATGGGGAGATGTAGAATTAGAGAAGAGTAATGTAAAGAGGGTTAATAGATGGAAGATAAAGTAAAATAATGGTACAAGAGAGAGGGGTGGAGAGAGCAAATATATGAGACAGGAGAGAGAGGATAACTAAGAGAGAAGGAGTAGAGATATGCAAGGGGAATAAACGTGGGGGTCTGAGGAATATGAAGAAATAGGGGAAAAGTGATCAAGAATGGAATGATGGAAGTGTAGAGCGAGGGAGAAGGAATATGAGATATTCACAGTGTGAGAGAGGGAGAGAAGGAATAAGTGATATTCGCAGAGTGTGAGAGGGAGAGAGAAAATAAGAGAGATTCACAGGGTGTGAGAGAGGGAGACAAGGAATAAGTGATATTTACAGTGTTAGAGAAGGAGACAAGGAATAAGTGATATTCACAGAGTGTGAGAGAGGGAGACAGGGAATAAGTGATATTCACAGTGTGAGAGATGGAGACAGGGAATAAGTGATATTCACAGTGTGAGAGAGGGAGACAAGGAATAAGTGATATTCACAGTGTGAGATAGGGAGACAGGGAATAAGTGATATTCACAGAGTGTGAGAGAGGTAAGGAAGGAATAAGAGACATTCACAGAGTGCGAGAGAGGGAGAGAAAGAATAAGAGATATTCACAGGGTGTGAGAGAGGGAGAGAAAGAATAAGAGATATTCACAGTGTGTGAGAGAGGGATAAAAGGAATAAGAGATATCCACAGGGTGCGAGAGAGGGAGAGAAAGAATAAGAGATATTCACAGAGTGTGAGAGAGTGGGAGAAGGAATAAGAGATATTCACAGGGTGCGAGAGAGGGAGAGAAGGAATAAGAAATATTCACAGAGTGTGAGACAGTGGGAGAAGGAATAAGAGATATTCACAGGGTGCGAGAGAGGGAGAGAAGGAATAAGAGATATTCACAGGGTGCGAGAGAGGGAGAGAAGGAATAAGAGATATTCACAGGGTGAGAGAGAGGGAGAGAAGGAATAAGAGATATTCACAGGGTGCGAGAGAGGGAGAGAAGGAATAAGAGATATTCACAGGGTGAGAGAGTGGGAGAGAAGGGATAAGAGATATTCACAGACTGCAAGCGAGGGAGAGAAGGGATAAGAGATATTCACAGAGTGAGAGAGTGGGAGAGAAGGGATAAGAGATATTCACAGAGTGTGAGAGAGTGGGAGAGAAGGAATAAGAGATATTCACAGGGTGAGAGAGTGGGAGAGAAGGAATAAGAGATATTCACAGACTGCAAGCGAGGGAGAGAAGGGATAAGAGATATTCACAGAGTGAGAGAGTGGGAGAGAAGGGATAAGAGATATTCACAGAGTGTGCGAGAGGGGGAGAAGGAATAAGAGATATTCACAGAGTGAGAGAGTGGGAGAGAAGGAATAAGAGATATTCACAGGGTGTGAGAGAGGGAGAGAAGGAATAAGAGATATTCACAGGGTGCGAGAGAGGGAGAGAAGGAATAAGAGATATTCACAGAGTGAGAGAGTGGGAGAGAAGGGATAAGAGATATTCACAGGGTGCGAGAGAGGGAGAGAAGGAATAAGAGATATTCACAGAGTGAGAGAGTGGGAGAGAAGGGATAAGAGATATTCACAGAGTGAGAGAGTGGGAGAGAAGGAATAAGAGATATTCACAGGGTGCGAGAGAGGGAGAGAAGGAATAAGAGATATTCACAGAGTGAGAGAGTGGGAGAGAAGGAATAAGAGATATTCACAGGGTGCGAGAGAGGGAGGGAAGGAATAAGAGATATTCACAGACTGCAAGCGAGGGAGAGAAGGAATAAGAGATATTCACAGGGTGCGAGAGAGGGAGGGAAGGAATAAGAGATATTCACAGAGTGAGAGTGGGAGAGAAAGAATAAGAGATATTCACAGAGTGTGAGAGAGGGAGAGAAGGAATAAGAGATATTCACAGGGTGCGAGAGAGGGAGAGAAGGGATAAGAGATATTCACAGAGTGTGAGAGAGGGAGAGAAGGGATAAGAGATATTCACAGAGTGTGAGAGAGGGAGAGAATGAGGATGCGTCTCAGGCGGTTGAATGGTCGCTGTATTAATTAATTGTATGGTTGCTGTATCAGAGCTATTATTTATTGGTATCCATGTTACTGGACAGCCAGGACTGTCACCGAACTGTTGAAACAATGCCACCCAACCCACACATGGACTTGTTGCTGATTTGCTAAAAATACATTTTCCAAATATGCAGCCATCGCATTCTTCTTCTTATTCCTCTTCTTAACTTCCTTTATACATCGCGTTTGTCGATGGGAATTACAGATGTAGAGCCTCTCGCATTTCTTGCAGTCTCGATGACTGTCATATCATGATGTTGTGGAGTGTCCTTAACGCTGTCTCGCTCCATCTTACCCTGGGACTTTACCCAGCACCTAGCCGTTCTCATCCTCTCATCCATGTCTTGTACAATATGGAACCACAAGACATTCTCTCCATACGAGTAAGCCATTATATGTGTTGCCTCTGTTTACGGTATTTTCAATGTCATTTATATTTCCCATTGTCTTATTTCTAATTGTGTCTATCCTGCACACTTTTATATTCACTTTCACCAAACAGCTAATGTATGAGGAATCGCTTTAGGTCTTCATAATGCACGCATGATAGTTTAAAATGTAGTATATAAAAATGTGAGAATACACTTAATTTCATACACACGTAGTGAGAAACACTTAATTTCATACACACGTAGTGAGAATACACTTAATTTCATACACACGTAGTGAGGATACACCTAATTTCATGCACACGTAGTGAGAATACACTTAATTTTATACACACGTAGTGAGAATATACTTAATTTTATATACACGTTGTGAGAATCCACTTAATTTTATACACACGTAGTGAGGATACACCTAATTTCATACACATGTAGTGAGAATCCACTTAATTTCATACACACGTAGTGAGAATCCACTTAATTTTATACACACGTAGTGAGAATACACTTAATTGTATACACACGTTGTGAGGATACACCTAATTTCATACACACGTAGTGAGAATACACTTAATTTCATACACACGTGATGAGAATACACTTAATTCCATGGAGTATAAACACAACCAGTCAAGGATGACGTCATCTATTAACAAAATTATTATCTAAATAAAAACACTTCGGTTCATACAAGATGCCGTATCCATTATAAAACTTTGGGCTACAAAGTATGTTCATCATTACAATTTGTTCTATAATAAAAATGTATCTATCGTTCGTACTATAATTTTGTAGCTTTCATACAATAGTCATAGTTTAGTCTAATTTTCATTTGATAAGACTGTTATGTTAAAGTTGACTAAAAAAAAAGTGTTACTGTGGCAAAGGGTTGTTATGTATGACTGAAATAATGATACGTTCCTGTTTCACTGAATTAATTCATCTCATTCATTATGACGCAGTCTCCGACATCGAAAGTTAGCAACCACTGAGCGACATTGTCTCTTATATTGATAGTGCATGCTGTCATAGGTTCATCTGTCTACCTTTTGATGTTACCACTCAACTTCAACCACTGAGCGACATTGTCTCTTATATTGATAGTGTATGCTGTCATAGGTTCATCTGTCCAGCTTTTGATGTTACCACTCAACTTCAACCACTGAGCGACATTGTCTCTTATATTGATAGTGCATGCTGTCATAGGTTCATCTGTCCACCTTTTGATGTTATCACTCAACTTCAACCACTGAGCGACATTGTCTCTTATATTGATAGAGCATGCTGTCATAGGTTCATCTGTCCACCTTTTGATGTTATCACTCAACTTCAACCACTGAGCGACATTGTCTCTTATATTGATAGAGTATGCTGTCATAGGTTCATCTGTCCACCTTTTGATGTTATCACTCAACTTCAACCACTGAGCGACATTGTCTCTTATATTGATAGTGCATGCTGTCATAAGTTCATCTGTCCACCTTTTGATGTTATCACTCAACTTCAACCACTGAGCGACATTGTCTCTTATATTGATAGTGCATGCTGTCATAGGTTCATCTGTCCACCTTTTGATGTTATCACTCAACTTCAACCACTGAGCGACATTGTCTCTTATATTGATAGTGCATGCTGTCATAGGTTCATCTGTCCACCTTTTGATGTTATCACTCAACTTCAACCACTGAGCGACATTGTCTCTTATATTGATAGTGCATGCTGTCATAGGTTCATCTGTCCACCTTTTGATGTTATCACTCAACTTCAACCACTGAGCGACATTGTCTCTTATATTGATAGTGCATGCTGTCATAGGTTCATCTGTCCACCTTTTGATGTTACCACTCAACTTCAACCACTGAGCGACATTGTCTCTTATATTGATAGTGCATGCTGTCATAGGTTCATCTGTCCACCTTTTGATGTTATCACTCAACTTCAACCACTGAGCGATATTGTCTCTTATATTGATAGTGCATGCTGTCATAGGTTCATCTGTCCACCTTTTGATGTTACCACTCAACTTCAACCACTGAGCGACATTGTCTCTTATATTGATAGTGCATGCTGTCATAGGTTCATCTGTCCACCTTTTGATGTTATCACTCAACTTTAACCACTGAGCGACATTGTCTCTTATATTGATAGTGCATGCTGTCATAGGTTCATCTGTCCACCTTTTGATGATATCACTCAACTTCAACCACTGAGCGACATTGTCTCTTTTATTGATAGTGCATGCTGTCATAGGTTCATCTGTCCACCTTTTGATGTTATCACTCAACTTCAACCACTGAGCGACATTGTCTCTTATATTGATAGTGCATGCTGTCATAGGTTCATCTGTCCACCTTTTGATGCTATCACTCAACTTCAACCACTGAGCGACATTGTCTCTTATATTGATAGTGCATGCTGTCACAGGTTCATCTGTCCACCTTTTGATGTTATAACTCAACTTCAACCACTGAGCGACATTGTCTCTTATATTGATAGTGCATGCTGTCATAGGTTCATCTGTCCACCTTTTGATGTTACCACTCAACTTCAACCACTGAGCGACATTGTCTCTTATATTGATAGTGCATGCTGTCATAGGTTCATCTGTCCACCTTTTTATGTTACCACTCAACTTCAACCACTGAGCGACATTGTCTCTTATATTGATAGTGCATGCTGTCATAGGTTCATCTGTCCACCTTTTGATGTTATCACTCAACTTCAACCACTGAGCGACATTGTCTCTTATATTGATAGTGCATGCTGTCATAGGTTCATCTGTCCACCTTTTGATGTTATCACTCAACTTCAACCACTGAGCGACATTGTCTCTTATATTGATAGAGTATGCTGTCATAGGTTCATCTGTCCACCTTTTGATGTTATCACTCAACTTCAACCACTGAGCGACATTGTCTCTTATATTGATAGTGCATGCTGTCATAGGTTCATCTGTCCACCTTTTGATGTTATCACTCAACTTCAACCACTGAGCGACATTGTCTCTTATATTGATAGTGCATGCTGTCATAGGGTCATCTGTCCACCTTTTCATGTTACCACTCAACTTCAACCACTGAGCGACATTGTCTCTTATATTGATAGTGCATGCTGTCATAAGTTCATCTGTCCACCTTTTGATGTTATCACTCAACTTCAACCACTGAGCGACATTGTCTCTTATATTGATAGTGCATGCTGTCATAGGTTCATCTGTCCACCTTTTGATGTTATCACTCAACTTCAACCACTGAGCGACATTGTCTCTTATATTGATAGTGCATGCTGTCATAGGGTCATCTGTCCACCTTTTGATGTTACCACTCAACTTCAACCACTGAGCGACATTGTCTCTTATATTGATAGTGCATGCTGTCATAGGGTCATCTGTCCACCTTTTGATGTTATCACTCAACTTTAGTCTTGGTCTTCTCTGCCTCATCTACTTGTACCTTCTATTCTAAGACAACCTTCAGTAAGAAATAGTGTCTCTTCACACGTCGCCTGACATCTCTGCTGTATTTTCGAATTGTGTTAATTAAGTTGTTCTCTTTTTTTTTTTTTTCATTTTCGGAGCTTCACTTTTTTTAATCCTTTCCATACATCTTCTTCAGTGATAAGCGATTGCTATGCATTTAGACATTTAGACCAGCTTGGCTCTCGAACAATACGGTGCGTTTGAGATCATCACCGGTTCCCCATGGCTGTCATGTAAAGTTGTTTCTGTGGTCAATATTTGTGGTTTGAGGGTGTTTAAAGTGCTGCAGTCCTGTGGTGTATGCAGTGGAGTTTGTTTGGATACTCCACTGTCACAAGTTGCAATGTCACTGAGTCCTATCTTGTGTAGATATGCTATGAGGCCACAATGACCTGTTCTGAGTCTGAATATCTTGGTCTGCTCATGCCTGCCAGGTTTGTTTAGGCTAACATGTGCTGGCTCATATTTTTCATGCATCTCCCTCCATTCTGCTTTCCTATCTTACTTCAGGATTGTTTTTATTTCTTTGAGACTGGTTGTCGAAGATTCCCGCCTGATTTTGTGAGCTCACCTTCTTTCTCATTTCCATTGATGCCACGATGTGCTGGTATCCACTACATGACTAATTATGTTTTTGTTTTATATTCTGGCAGCGAACATATGTTGTTCTTTATTTCTTGGATGAGTCTGTCCTGTTTTGGTCCTGACATTGTTTGTATGACTGACTTTTCGTCCGTGAGAAAGACTATTTTTGGACTTGGGACCTTATGTGTTGAGAGTTTGCATGCTTGTGTGGAGTGCCATTGCCTCTGCTCTAAAATGTGTGCACGTTTCTACGAATGGAAGAGAGTATGTTTCTGTCTTTCCACTTTGGTAGGCTATATAGATGCTACTGTCTAGGTAGGCTATATAGATGCCACTTTCTAGTTAGGCTATATAGATGCTACTGTCTAGGTAGGCTATATAGATGCCACTGTCTAGGTAGTTTATATACTAGTAGATGCTACTGTCTAGGTAGGTTATATAGATGCTACTGTCTAGTTAGGCTATATATATGCTACTGTCTAGGTAGGCTATATAGATGCCACTGTCTAGTTAGGCTATATAGATGCTACTGTCTAGGTAGGCTATATAGATGCTACTGTCTAGGTAGGTTATATAGATGCTACTGTCTAGGTAGGTTATATAGATGCTACTGTCTAGGTAGGTTATATAGATGCCACTTTCTAGTTAGGCTATATAGATGCTACTGTCTAGGTAGGCTATATAGATGCCACTGTCTAGGTAGTTTATATACTCGTAGATGCTACTGTCTAGGTAGGTTATATAGATGCTACTGTCTAGTTAGACTATATAGATGCAACTGTCTAGGTAGGCTATATAGATGCCACTGTCTAGTTAGGCTATATAGATGCTACTGTCTAGGTAGGCTATATAGATGCTACTGTCTAGGTAGGTTATATAGATGCTACTGTCTAGGTAGGTTATATAGATGCTACTGTCTAGGTAGGTTATATAGATGCTACTGTCTATGTGGGCTATATAGATGCTGCTGTCTAGATAGGTTATATAGATGCTACTGTCTAGTTAGACTATATAGATGCTACTGTCTAGTTAGGCTATATAGATGCTACTGTCTAGTTAGGCTATATAGATGCTACTGTCTAGTTAGGCTATATAGATGCTACTGTCTAGTTAGGCTATATAGATGCTACTGTCTAGTTAGGCTATATAGATGCTACTGTCTAGGTAGGTTATATAGATGCTACTGTCTAGGTAGGTTGTATAGATGCCACTGTCTAGTTAGGCTATATAGATGCTACTGTCTAGGTAGGCTATATAGATGCTAATGTCTAGGTAGGTTATATAGATACTAATGTCTAGGTATGTTATATAGATGCTACTGTCTAGGTAGGTTATATAGATGCTACTTTCTAGGTAGGTTATATAGATACTAGTGTCTAGGTATGTTATATAGATGCTACTGTCTAGGTAGGTTTGTAGATGTTACTTTCTAGGTAGGTTATACAGATGCTACTGTCTAGGTAGGTTATACAGATGCTACTGTCTAGGTAGGTTATATAGATGCTACTGTCTAAGTAGGTTATATAAATGCTAATGTCTAGGTAGGTTATATAGATACTACTGTCTATGTAGGTTATATAGATGCTAATGTCTAGGTAGGTTATATAGATGCTACTGGCTAGGTAAGTTATATAGATGTCACTGTCTAGGTAGGTTATATAGATGCTACTGTCTAGGTAGGTTATATAGATGCTACTGTCTAGGTAGGTTATATAGATGCTACTGTCTAAGTAGGTTATATAGATGCTACTGTCTAGATAGGTTATATAGATGCTACTGTCTATGTAGGTTATATAGATGCTACTGTCTATGTAGGTTATATAGATGCTACTGTCTAGGTAGGTTGTATAGATGCTACTGTCTTGGTAGGTTATATAGATGCTACTGTCTAGGTAGGCTATATAGATGCTACTGTCTATGTAGATTATATAGATGCTACTGTCTATGTGGGCTATATAGATGCTACTGTCTAGGTAGGTTATATAGATGCTACTGTCTAGGTAGATTATATAGATGCTACTGTCTATGTAGGCTATATAGATGCTGCTATCAAGGTAGGTTATATAGATGCTACTGTCTATGTAGGCTATATAGATGCTACTGTCTATGTAGGCTATATAGATGCTACTGTCTATGTAGGCTATATAGATGCCACTGCTTCCTTTCTTTGAGGCTTCAGTTGCGGATCTATCTGTTATGGCTCTCATTTCGGCCTCGGGTTGCTCGTTTTTAGAGACTTTTTTTGGAACATCTGGGATTATTTTTGTTTTATTTTGACAATTGCACAATGGTTGTGCTGTGTGGGGATCGCACAGATCTTTCATCCACCTAATTCTACCCATTTTTCTGTAAATCCACATTTCAAATGCCTTGATTTCCATTTCTGTTTTCGTATTTAATACCTATGTTTCTGCCACAAACTTGAATGTTGAGTAGATATAACATTTTACTATTCATAGTTTTAGCTCTAATATTATTTTATTTGATGTGAGTATATTTTTCAGATTTTTAAAATTGCTAATATCATTCCTATTATTTTGTTTATTTCTGTCCTACATTTTCTATACTTCTTATATAACTTGTCCTAAATAACTATTTTTTTTAACTCTTTATAGGTTCTTACAATCAACTTTGATATCCACTTGTCGATTGTACGTGTTACCTCAGTTGAGAATTATAGTTTAGTCTTTTAAATATTTATTTCCAAACCCCATCCTTTGCTTATCTTGTTTATTTTGTTAACTAGTTGTTGAGATTATTCTGGATTATCTGATAGCAATATGATGTTATCAGCATATCTCAGATTATTGGTGATACTATTATCGTTATATATTTTATCCTTAATGTTTAGACCTGGCATCTCCATAATGTCTTTACAGATCTATTCATTGTATAAATTTAAAAAGGACGATGCTAGAATGCAGCCCTGTTTTACACTTCACTTTGCACATAGTTCTAATTGCTATATTTGATCACAGTTCCTTGTTAATCGGTTCACCTTTGTAATACGTGTGGTGTCAATATTTGCTAATCTATCCTTTGTGGGGATTACTGTTCCTCATTTGTTGCCCCATTTACACAGGTTAAAAGTTTGCTGTTTAAATTAAATAGAAAAGTAAAAGTAAAAATTTATATATAAAATCAGTTATATGTCCAATTTGACAAATGAATGAGGCACAGCGAATCCACAAGTAGATAAACTCAACATGACAACTAAGAAACCTTCGTTAGCAACAATAGAAAATGAATTAATAAAATAAATTTAAAAGCAACATAATGGAAATTAATAGCATGAATTTAATAGCAAAATAACATTAAAAATAAGAACAAGAGTTTAAAAGTAAATAACATTAAAAATAAGAACAAGAGTTTAAAAGTAAATAACATTAAAAATAAGAACAAGAGTTTAAAAGTAAATAACATTACAATTAAAAACTTGAGTTTAAAACATATAACATTAACGCTAAAAACATGAGTTTAAAAACATATAACATTAACGCTAAAAACATGAGTTTAAAAACATATAACATTAACGCTAAAAACATGAGTTTAAAAGAAAATAATAAGACAGATTAATATAACTAGGCAAATAAAACAGATTCAATTTAATATTTAAAAGAGTAATGAAAACTTTCTGAAAGAGGCCAAAGCAAAAAGACAGCTAATTTCCAAAATTAGGGAGAAACAATCATATTTTTTGACCATGTAATGAGAAGTGAACAGCCGGAAAATATTGTAACAACTGGGGAAATTGAGGGGAGTAGAGATAGAGGGAAGCAAAGAGAAAAGATACCAGACAGCTTAAGAGAATGGCTTGGCAGAAGGTCAACAACAGAAATTATAAATAACAGTCGAAATCGAAAGTTGTAGAGAGACATGATCACCTACGTCAGCAGCCATGGTACTTGATGATGATGAATATTAAAACCGAAAACATGAGTAAGGAGAAACACATTTAAATAAATAACCTACATTGGAAAGCAATGTCACCCACGACTTCAGTCTGAATGCACGCGACAATGCGGTTCGTTACGTTTGTTTGGTTTTTCGAATCAATCAATCAGTCAATACTTCAATCAATCGATCTGCCCTGCGACGTACGACATTGCCGACTATGCTTCTCCATCTGCCAAATGTCATTCGGGTTAGGTCTCTTTGTTTCTGTCCATTTGTCTGTCTAGAAAATACCACAAGATAACTCCTCTCTTTGTCATCTTCTTCTTCAAATTGCCTCTACTTTTCATGTTATGACCAGCTACTCCAACCAATGCGGTAGCGTGGAGAGGCCGGTTGGCCCGGGTTGAACTTTCTTAAATGTGCAAAATTGTAAAAAGAAATGACAGAAAGTAGTGAAAATAAAGAAAGAATAACGGGTCGGGGGCATAATAGTTGATTGTCCTGGACAGTGGTTACCCTTGCTGCTACTTTTACTCCAAAGACACTCTCTTTCTCTTCTCTTTCTCTTCTTTCTCTTCTCTCTCTCTCTCTCTTTCTCTCTTCTCTTTCTCTCTTTTCTCTCTCTCTTCTCTCTGTCTCTCTTTCTCTCTCCTCTCTCTCTCTCTCTCTCTCTCTCTCTCTCTTATCGCAACAAAACCAAAGAACCATAATTGTCGACTTCTTAAGATATTCATGATAGCTTCAACATTGACTTAATATCCTCTATGTTTACCTTCATATATGTCAGCTAATATCTCAGGATCTTTCTCCAGCACCACATAACCTTCGTCTTAATTTTCTTACCAATTTCTTAATTAATGTTCAAGTTCTACTTGCATATTTTAGGAGACACCTTTAGATTAAAAGTAGTTGTTAGCGAATATGACTTGAATGACACAAAATGTGAATAGTTGGTGATGATTTTCCTCATATCATAAATGGTTGTATTAACTTTATTTGATCTCCCTTTGCCTTCCTGCACTTATATTCCATCTGCTGTTATTCCTGTTCACAAATACATGAAGAGTTTCACTTGGTTCAGCACTATTTGGTTCAGCACTACTTTGTTCAGCACTACTTGGTTCAGAACTATTTGGTTCAACACTACTTGGTTCTGCACTATTTGGTTCAGCACTACTTGGCTCAGAACTATTTGTTTCAGCACTTCTTGGTTCAGAACTATTTGGTTCAGCACTACTTGTTTCAGAACTATTTGGTTCAGTACTACTTGGTTCAGAACTATTTGGTTCAGTACTACTTGTTTCAGAACTATTTGGTTCAGTACTACTTGGTTCAGAACTATTTGGTTCAGTACTACTTGGTACAGAACTATTTGGTTCAGCATTATTTGGTACAGAACTATTTGGTTCAGCACTTTTGAGATAACTATTTTTCTTCTCGCCTTCCAGTCTGATATTATTTAGTAGTTTATGTAGATCACTTACACCTTTTGTTATCAGAAGGTGTTATCAGAATATCTGATATTGTTGGTGTTAAATCACAAAACGTTGATACCTTTTAAGCTATTTATTTATACTAAACTTAAATTTGCTATAGGAGTCATGGTACAGCAGTAAACTGGTCTAGGAAGGAGTTTTCTGGATAGATTAATCAAGCCTTAAATTGGTACTGGATATTTTTATGTGAAAGAATGGCATCGCTAGCGTATTGCTGACCACATTACCCCCACCCCGCCCAAAAAAGTGTCGATTATTTCATTTAAAAATTGTGGGCACAGACACCAATATTCCTATAAGTCTTGTGAAGTAATATGGTTTTTACTTATCTTGCCACCCTTTTTTCAGTTTATAGCGAGGTGAGATAAAGAGATTGATCCTTAATTAGTGTTATCGACTGATCAATGTTATCGACTTATTGATGTTATCGTTTAATTTTGCGCCTTCTGTTTGATAAATGTTATAGAGGAAAGAAAAAAAATTGAATTAATGTATCCGAGGCTAAAAGAGCAATATTACTGTCAGGGAAGCAAAGAAATACAATGCATGATTATAAACAATAAACAAGTATTCATGGATGAACTTGCAAGACAAGCAAACGGTACAACATAAAGATATGATTAATACAGACTGTCTATATTAACATGTCCTTGTCTAACGGCTTTAATTATTTACTAGAACTTTACAACGCCTTCTTCATGAATTGTAACATTTTTGTTGCGGCCGATTGCTTGCACTAGTATTATATTTTGTTTATTCTTTGATTAGTTTTGTTTTTATCATCCATGTTTTATTTTCTCTTAGATTTCAACTGTGCTCTAATGTCTCATTCTAGCACAAGTGATAAAAGCCAAAAATAATTACTTTATAAATAATTCAACGCAGCGCCAAATGCACTGTCGGGTATTTAAGTACGTGTACTGATGCGATTTTGATTTTGTAGAAACACTCCAGGCATTGAGTTATTGAGTTATTTGCGGGTCATCATCATTGCACTCCGAACATTTCCATAGGTGCTCAGACACCCTCCTCAGCAATTCCCGCAGTGTCCAGCGACTGAAGACTCCAGTTCTATGTTGGTTGATAAGTCTTCTTAGAAGATTTATTCCATTTGGCATCCTTAGCCTGCTTAGCACATAGTTTAAAGTGTATCATTTTTTGGTCGACCTCTACTTTCAGACGCTTCAAGAGCTCAGGTTGTGTTCTTCCATTCTTTCTAGCTTTCTGCCATGTCTTGGCCGTTTGTCTCTTGCTCCGCCAAGCTTCCTCTACTTCTACGTCCTACCAGGGTGGCTGCGTCCATCTCTCCTGCCTCCTACGAGGGGCGCTCTGTTTCCTATGTCTGATTTTGCTAATGACGTCCTGGTCTGTTTTCTCGTAGTTGAATGTGTGGAGCTTTCTTTTCTGGCTTCCATTTCTGCTTTTCTCATTTAGGAGGACACATGGATAGTGATCACTTCCGTGGAACCCCAGTGCACTCCACCTGCAAATCGGTGCGAAGGTGGAAGACACCAGTGCAAGGTCTATGACACTATCAGAGCCCCGGATCGAGTGGCCATTCTTTTTGCCATTCCATCATTTAAGCACATTAAATCGACTGACACTAGTGCGCTCTCTAGGTCTTCTCCCTGCTTGTTGGTTATGACGTTACCCCACTGGTTTCCTCTAGCATTAAGTCTCCGCAGAAAATGACGTTCTCTTCATCGAACTCGAAAAGATTCTGCCATTGTTGTGTGTTCACCTTCCCATTACAGACATACACATTTACAATCACGAAATGAACTGGGGTCTGCACCCTAACCGCATGTACCTGCAATTCTACATTGACCCACGCAGACATATCAACCTCAGCTGCCACCATATTGTTGCGCACAAGGATGGCCTGCCCAAGGTGTCGTCTATTGTAGGAACTCCAGGCATACAGTGACTAGGTTCATAAAACCGGTAAGAAAATCATCGAATATCTCCTGCAACACGTGATGTCGTAGAGGATTCAAGTGTGAAAGGAGATTGTTCTGTGATACAGTATTAGCTGACAACTTGTGCCAGATTTAGTGATCACACTTCACCTCTTCGCAGTGCCACTAGACACGGACTAATCAGGATAGTCTGAACAGATGACCATGATCGAGAGGGAATGTAATCCCGTACTCAAAAATGCCATGCTGAAGACGGATGTGCTTGATAAAAATGGACATATCAAAAGACAACACATCTACGAGTAGGTTATAGGACTGCGGACGGCTAACACCATTCTACCCACAACCGCCATGGTCTGTTTTCGGTTGTTGATTATTTCCGATTTTTTTTCTCCGATTGTTGTAAAACATATCTCTTCCCGTGAAATGGTTCACTGATCTATCGCCTCGGAAGTTTCCCTCCATAATAATATTCATTTATTATTATTTGTCTCGGGTGACAACATCACGCTAGATGAAGGTTTCCTGAGAATTTCCTCTCAGACCGCAGGCCTAAGTAAATATATGGCTGTGGATCATTCAATGAGTGTAACCCAAAATAGACCGTACACTGGTAACAGGTAGAAGATGAGAGGAAAACAAGATAATTTGCTCAGAAGAGTTCCAGAAAAAAATCACACAAACTGCTATGTTGATGACTCCAATGAAGAAAGCGAAAGAGAAGCAAATCAATGGGGGAAAAAACAGGCGGAGACGAGTAGGATAAAAAGAGATGAATAGTCTGAGGCCGATTTGGGCATTCTAAAGTTGGGCAGGAAAAGTACTATTAAAGAAAAATTACTTTTGCTTGACATCATCATCAAGTACCGGGCCTGCTGGCGTAGATGGTCATGTCTCTCCACAACTTTCGATCTCGACAGTTATTTATCACTTTTGTTGTTGACCTTTTGCCAAGCCATTCTCATAAGCTGTGTGGAATTTTTTCTCCTTGCTTCCCTCTATCTCTTCGTCCCTTAATTTCCCCAGTTGTTACAATATACTCCAGTTGTTTTCTTCTCATTACATGGCCAAAAAAATAGTGATTGTTTCTTCCTAATATTGGAAATTAGCTCTCTTTTTGCTTTGTCATCTTTCAGAATATTTTCACTACTCTTCCATCGTATGCCCATGGTATTCTCAACATTCTTCTGTAAAACCATATTTGTACAGACTCCAATGATTTTCTTGTCTGTTGTCCTATTGTCCATGATTCACATCCATATGTTAAGACTGGCTCTACATAACATTTATGAACTCTTTTTCTTGTTTCTATTGTCAAAAATGGATTGCATAGTATCTTCCTCATTTTTTGGAAAGCTGCTTTTGCCTGAGCCATTCTGCATCTCACCTCTTTTGTACATCTTCCGTCTGAGGTTAACAAAGTTCCCAAATATTGAAATCCATTTACCTGTTTTAATATTGTTCCACTTGTCTTTATTTTTCACAGAGGCGATATCATTTTCTTTGTTGTTACCATTACTTCTGTCTTTTTGCTATTGAGGCTGAGTCCTTTATTTTGCTTTCTTTCATTCACAATAATGTCCAACATTTCTTGTAACTCATTTTCAATTTATTAGTGCTTTACAAAGCACCATAAGAGGACCTCGGTAGCCTAGTTGGGAAAACCACCCGACTGGACTACCGACGTTCGGACAACCCGTGTTCGATTCCCGCTGGCAGCAGTGTGAATTGTACTTGTGGTTGGAAAAAAAAAATATATATCCCCACGGTCGACCCAGCCGTTGGCAAAAATGGGTACCAGGGTATTACCCTGGGAAGGTGAGGAATGTCGATTCGCATCTGAGTTTCGATGCTTGAGGCGACACTATACAGAAATCTCCGAACATTTCAGGATAGGCAGCCGAGCACATATGGGTGTAAACTCGCGTGCGAAGACACCGGTTCATGTCTTGTACTTTACGTTACCTTATAGCGCCATAAGACGTGCCGACCACTACCTTCTATTGTTATTAGTCTGTGATTATAGAAAGACAAATGAAGAAGATGATAATGAAGAATATATATATATATATATATATATATAGTAGAGAATGGTTTGTTTTTTTTTAAAGGAAGAAAATTTGCACGAGAATAACATCTACAGAACAATTGTAGCTTAAATAAATAAGAAGGGAGAATTTTGTATTCCGTAATGTTCTCAATGTTTACCATGTCTCAGTCTAAACTATGAACAGCCTTTCATTCAAAATCCACAAAGTTCGCTTTGCAAGAAACGACAACAATGAAATAAGAGAGTACTTTCTATTGATTATTTAGCAGACCGAAGTTTAAAACAGATCGGAGGCAATGGCGCAGACGAGGGAGTCAGTCACGTGATCTGGGAAAAGACTCAGCACATGGAGGCCTGGGTAATCATCAAGCGAGGCACACGAGGGGCGGCAAGTCTGTTAAATGTTAATCAGAGAGAACTGGAAGTAGTTATTTCAACTTCTCTACTGTCTTTTACCGGAGGGTGGGGGGGGGGGGGGGGGGGCTGGGACAGTAGGGTAGAGATAACTTTAATTTTCTGTTTTTTTTCTTTTTTATTGAATGTTACAGTTGTTTTATTTGTCTTGCTCCGTTTTTATTGTTTCCATTTTTTGGTTTCCCTTGATAATCGATGTACAGTTTTGTTTTAACTTTTTGTCCACACATTATAGATATTCCCTTGTGATGAATTCACATGCAGTTTTTAGTTATTTCTATCACTTGTATTCTGTCACTGATATCTCTGTCACTTATATTCTGTAACTTATATCGTCACTTATATTTCTGTCACTTATATTTCTGTCATTTATATTTATATCATTTATATTTCTGTCACTTATATTTCTGTCACTTATATTTCTGTCACTTATATTTATGTCATTTATATTTCTGTCACTTATATTTCTGTCACTTATATTTCTGTCATTTATATTTATGTCATTTATATTTATGTCACTTATATTTCTGTCACTTACATTTCTGTCACTTATATTTCTGTCACTTACATTTCTGTCACTTATATTTCTGTCATTTATATTTCTGTCACTTATATTTTTGTCATTTATATTTATGTCATTTATATTTATGTCACTTATATTTATGTCACTTGTATTCTGTCACTTATATTTCTGTCACTTATATTCTGTCACTTAAAATATTTTGTAACGTATATTCTGTCAATAGCATTCTGTCACTTAAATTTCTGTCACTTATATTCTGTCTTATATTCTGCTTGAGAAAAGTAACAAACAACACAAGAAGAAATAGAATATCAAATGAAAAATGGTAGGAACAAAACCCTGCCAAGAATATATAGAACAACAACAACTTAAATGGTTTGGCCACCTGGTCAGAATGAATCCTCACCAATCACCATCAAGGGCGTTCTTCTCGAGAATGCATGGAAAAAGACCAAGAGGAAGACCCAGAAGAAGATGGATAGATGCAGTGACAGAGACATGTAACAACAAAGGACAATCACTAATTCAGACAGTACGAGCAGCTCAAGAACGACAAATGATATAAACCACGACACCTTTTAGGTATCAGTGAAAAGAGAAAAGAAAGATATTCTGTCACTTATATTCTGTCACTTATATTCTGTTATTTACAAGTCTCTTTTTTCTCACTCATTTTTTCTCCATATTTCTAAATTGCACACACTCCTCTCTCTCTCTCTCTCTCTCTCTCTCTCTCTCTCTCTCTCTCTCTCTCTCTCTCTCTCTCTCTCTCTAACTTTCCATTTTTATCAATCTCATTTTATCTAACTTGAAAGCTAATTCTCCCTTTAACTCCTCTCTTTCTCTCTCTCCGTCAGTTAACATCTTTCTCTGACCCTCTTTGTTTTTCTTTCCTTCCATTTTCTGTCAACCACCTCCCCCCCCCCCCCCCCCCACACGAATTCCTGTTTTAATTTACCTTTCTCTTTCTCTCTCCATCTCTCTCTCTCTCTCTCTCTCTCTCTCTCTCTCTCTGCTCCACTAATATACCTTCTTTTAAACGTGTATAAATCGTTTCCATACACCCCGGCCCCCCCCCCTAAAATAAGATAAAGAATTGTCATATCAATTTTACATCAACGTGACATGTTTGTGCCCGAAAACATTAAACATCCGGTCAATATGGCGGATAGGCGGCAGGAACTTTTAAAGGCTGTGGTTGAAAAGTGTTCCTTGTTGAAGTTTCCTCCTATTCAAAGTGTGGCTTGCTGCCGCAGCTACTGAGTTTAGTGCTCTGGGCACACGGTGAGCTGTGCATTTCGTTCGTTTTAATCGTGTTTCTATACTCAGATTGCTAACGATGAATGATGATATCGTATTACAGGGAAGAGATGGATGTGTTCACTTTCTGTGAGGTTTCGCCTTATGTCTTTTGGCGTGTGCTGAGGCTGCTCTGATGAGGACTGCAACTACCTTTCTTTGTTTGAGAGATGAGATATTAATATAATATAAATGATTCCACTAGCATGGGTGGTTGAGCAATTATAGATTTTAATTCGTTTGCATTGTTACCGGGGCCTTCCATAACCATAACCATTAAACATCATAGTCATGTTATTCGAATATTCCTCATAACAATAAAATCTTACTGCAAATTGTATATTGTATTTGAAATTGCCAATTGCAGAGTTCACTGGTTGATTTCATTGTGTTTGTTACATTTTAATAGATTAACGGTCCGGAGAATAAAATCGCAATAGTGATTTGCAATAGCCATTTACAAATAATGATTTACAAAACTTTACATTACCAATGAAAAATTGCTATCCTCTCTCTCTCTCTCTCTCTTTCTCTCTCTCTCTCTCTCTCTCTGCGATCAAGACTCAATCAGAGTAAGATTCCAGACTCTCTCATGAAGTCAGCTGTCTGTTTAAGCGAATCTATTGCCCCATATAGTTTCTCTTCCAGGGAGGTGGGCGTGGACCACATTGCTCTTCTCGGGTCTGTGTACTGGGACAATCCTGTAGAACATGTTTTGTAGTCATATTGTCCAGTGTACAGTGGCATAGGCTGGTTGTACCTATTTTGAATTTGGTGAACATGTGATTTCTCATTCTATTGTGGCCAGTGCGTAGACGATGTTGTTCTAGATTTTGAGAAATTTATTCTAGGTAGCACCATTTATTTTTGTCTTTTACTCATGAGAATCTTCTGCGTTCTCCGAGTAATAACTTCACGTTTATGTTTAATTTGCAATGTTGCGCTGTGTTTTTTTTAAGTATAATAAGATATATGCACCTTCTTCATCACGATGCTATAGGTAGCGGTTTAACCTTAATTATTAGATTCCGAATCACCTGGCCGGTCTAGTTTAAAGACCTTTTGGGGAGGTGGGTTTTAATTACTTCTGATTGATAGATCCTGACGTCAGCAATCTAAACCAACTTGCTTAGCTTCAGTATAGCTTCACTGTTTGGAGTCTCTTTGGCCCAGTAACCTCAGCGGTCTTGGTGCGCCAGGCTAAACAGTCAGCTTCAACACATTGGTAATCGACAGCATTGATGCTGGTGATATAGTGACATGCTTAGAGTGTTGTGAGCGCTTTCCTTACATTTATGTAGGCATGTATTATGTATTATGTGTTCTTTGTACTGTGTTGTGTGTTCTGTGTTATGTGTTCTTTGTTATGTGCTATGTATTCTTTGTTCTGTGTCATGTCTTCTGTGTGTTTTGTTCAGTGTCACGTCTTCTGTGTTATGCGTTCTTTACTCGGTGTTATATGTTGAGCAGTGAAAACAATTACAAAGAATACGAATAATTTATTTAGCCCATCATGTGATCCACTCCTGAGTTATATTTTGCGATAAAACAGTTTAATCCATAGACGTCAACCCGTATACTAAGTTATGAATACAAACAACACATTTGTGTGTATGTGCGTGTGTGTGTGTGTGTGTGTGTGTGTGTGTGTGTGTGTGTGTGAGAGAGAGAGAGAGAGAGAGAAAGAGAGAGAGTCAGTGAAGAAAGAGATATCCCGTCATAAATCATACTATATACAAGAAATGCTACAAGTTTTGTACTCAAAATTGCATGATAACTCTCCAGTAAAACTTAATATATATTTTACTTGATGGGATTTTATGAATCTTCTAAATTCTTATTGAACGTATTTGTAGCGCAATGGTTAGTGATTGGTCTACTGAGATCAAAGGTCATAATTTTTCCTCACTAGTTTCTATGGTCCCCTTATATTTTTTCTAACTTTCTGTTCCTCTTTTCATTGTTCATTAGTTAAATGTTAGTTTACGTCACAGCAATTATTTGCTCTGGTTTCGGTCCGACATATCTATCCACGGCATGGATAGACTTACTTAACAATATTGCCCGGGCAGTTGCTATTTTTACCCTACTCTTTTCGAGTTACTATTTCCAAGAGTATTTTACTGTGTGTAGAATGCACACGAGATCTCCTGTTTAACGTCGGATCAGTGGAGGGTAAAGCCACGGAAAAACCACGAATTTGAAGTGGAAAATTATCCACCGTCTGTGGTGGAACCTGGAACTTCCCTTTCCAGACGTCGCCGTCACCAGACGGTTCATTCGTTCTAAAAATAGTCAACCGCTTTTGGAGTATCACATGAACATATATAGATGGACGTATGGTTAAAAATATAATACGTGCCGCGTGCGAGACGTGAGATTTGTTCCTCCCTATTTTAAATCAGTCCGGGTTGAATCAATTTACGAGGAGCGTTCAAAAGGTAATGCACCACATCGATTCTCTCAGCTAATAGAAGCATGACAGTTTGCACACTTTAAACAAGGCATGTGTCGCTTGTGTGCACCAAGTTGCACTGCATCGGCTAAATAATATGACTGCACTAAACCGTTGAAATTGAGCATGTTAACATCTTACGTTATAAGCAGCAAAGTGTGACAGAATTCTCGTTTTAGAGAAGGAAACTGCTGTGAACATTCAAAAGCGCCTATGTGATATGTATGGAAATTTTGCAGTCGACGTGAGAACAGTAAGTCGCTGGGTTCAGAAAATAAAAGAATCGGAAAGCGGAGATACGGAGCTTCTTGATCGGCCACGTTGTGGAAGGTAAGCCACAGCCACCAATGCAGAGATGTTGAAATAAATTTTCTGAGGGAATTATTCTTGCTGATAGGCGCATCACTACTCTGTACAAGTAATAGTAACGCTGTACAAATGGATGGAGATTATTTTGAATGCTACCGATGTTTAAAAATGACATATCCATATATACTGTGTAAAAACATCGTACTTTTTGAATTAACGGTTTGAATAAAACTGATGCGGTGTATTACTTCCTGAATGCACTAAGTACATTCGCATTCAAAAATGTAAAATATGGAAATGTGCATAAAAAGAAAACAATTTTTATGATATAATTTTTGTCGCGTTTTTTTCTTAATTGGTGCTTTTTTTTTTATTTTGCTAAATTTGTGTGATTTATAAATTAATGCTTTGCTGAACTCTCATAAGCCCTTGGCGGTGAACGTACAAACATTTCATGGAAACTTCCAAGGCACTATCGTATACTAACAAAGCCAATCAACATCATTAAAAATTGATACAAAAGAACGGCATGTAGAAAAGTTCATGGAGGACAACTAACAGAAACCTTAAAGGTGAAGTTTTGTGTGAAACAAGGATGTCTGCTGTCACTCTTTCTATTCCAATTGCCGATAAATTGGATCATGAAACCAGCCACAGGACACAGCGGGGATTGAGTTCAATAGACTCAGTGAATACAGCTCGAAGACCTAGATTTCGCAAACTAATTAGCATTTATGTCACACAACCAACAGAGTTGCAAACAAACAAAAATCAATAGAGTGTCGGAAAATCAGTGCATATTTGATTTAGCATAAGCAGGGGAAGCATTGGAAGTCTGTACAATAAAACACAGTAGCCGTGTGGCTACCAGGGCCCTGACTACTGTCATGTGAGGAAAGAGTCACTGTCACCAGACGCGCATGTCATAAGAGAAGATTAAGGGCGCTGGGGGAAGGTCTTTGTCAGCTCTACGGAGTTGGTGCATCAGAGCCATCTTTAGCGTTTTCGCGACTGTGTGGCGCGAGTGCTTAGATGGGATATATCCACTAGACTAGTCAGTTATAGCTTTTAATTCATTTACTATGTGAGACCAGAAACTGAAAGATGTTGTTGGATTCACTTGATGACATCAGTGACCAGAAGGAGGCCCGGAAGCAGATTTATAGCAAGAATTTGAGAACCTATAGGCGCTTTTGTAAAGTTGATTATTATTTTATAAACTATGAGACTGTCAATAGCAAAGAAATGTTATTAATTCATTATAAATTTCGAATAGATTCTACTACAAGATCTTCCAAAGATCAATAATATTTGGAAAACATGAACTAGAAATACAAGGAAATTACAACCATTTATAAATACCTATACGGGAATATACCTCAGTCAGAATACCAAACGACATTAGAAATTAGGAAACGTGCAACCAAAAAGAACCAATCCACGTTAAAATAAATGAGAAATAAAAAAAAAAATGGCGTGTATAGGACACACGAAAAAAGGAAACAGAAGAGACATAGACACAAATGGAAACGAAGCTTTTGAAAGAGAGACGGCAAAGACAAATCATACCTGAAAGAGACTAGAAATGATCAGAGAGCTCTTGTTAATGGCCTATGTCCAAATGGGTGGTAAAAAGACAAGACGTAAATAGAATAGAATAGAATAGAATAGAATAGAATCTGATTCTTTAACTATAAACCTTCTCTTCTTCTTGCACATATAACCATCATCATTGTACTTCAATTGTGCGCAGTAACACTCTAATTTTTAACAGATAACAGACAGATCTAAACACAGCACGTGAACTCAACAAATCCTGAGAAAGCTCTAAAAAAAAAAAATTTAACGCCGATTTTACAGACGCTGATTGCTCGACATGTTGAATTTGTCATAAACAGATCGCAGATTGAACGTCAAATATCAGACTTTCGCAGTAATGTTATTGAGGGTCTTCTATATGTCCTTTCCCTGGCCTACAAACGGAATATATTCTGTTCTGTTTAGTTTACATTACTTGTCTGGAAAATGTGAGTTTCTTTAAATTATTTTGCAAACTTTTCTAAATTTTTACATAGTCACGTTGTATTTTTTAAGTTTAATTTTAATTACTTTGTACATTTGTTTATATATGCTGCAACAAATTATAGTAATGCATCATCGCATGGTGTATATCATCGTAATAATGTAATTTGTGTATGCTGATGTAAACTAACTTTAATTGCTAAATAGTATGCTTTAATATTTTTTCCTGCTTTTTTTCTCTCTTGTTCGTCATGTATAGGGCGTATGTTGATTTGTGCACCGATTTACAACGAGGCTGCAAAATTTGCCTTTTTTCAGGCAATAATACTTGACTTTTCCTCAACTAAAGTTTTTGTCATTCCTCCTTTTCAATGCCTATTCACTTGGCCAGACAGAGTATGTTGGGTGTATCAGGGTTCATCAAATGGTGATGAAAGTCTGGTCCCCTTATACTGACACTAGCACCAGCCATGTGTCTACTCTAGCTGATGTTCACATTACATGCATGGATAAAACCACGGCTTTTCTTTCCAAAATAAAAATTTACCGGAAAATTATTATACCATCCAATAATTGTAAGAAACTTATAATATACCAGGACTCTGAATAGCCAGTGTATTTATATTTGTTGGATGAATTATGTATTTATTAAGTTGTATTATAATATTATATTTATATAACTTTATCGAACAGAAATTTTTAAAAATAAACAATCTGTAAGTAAGATGTGAAGTTAAGTGACTGTTTTAAGTGACTGTGTTAAGTGACTGTTTTAAGTGACTGTGTTAAGTGACTGTTTTAAGTGACTGTGTTAAGTGACTGTGTTAAGTGACTGTGTTAAGTGACTGTGTTAAGTGACTGTGTTAAGTGACTGTTTTAAGTGACTGTGTTAAGTGACTGTGTTAAGTGACTGTGTTAAGTGACTGTTTTAAGTGACTGTGTTAAGTGACTGTGTTAAGTGACTGTGTTAAGTGACTGTTTTAAGTGACTGTGTTAAGTGACTGTGTTAAGTGGCTGTGTTAAGTGACTGTGTTAAGTGACTGTGTTAAGTGACTGTTTTAAGTGACTGTTTTAAGTGACTGTGTTAAGTGACTGTTTTAAGTGACTGTGTTAAGTGACTGTGTTAAGTGACTGTTTTAAGTGACTGTTTTAAGTGACTGTGTTAAGTGACTGTGTTAAGTGACTGTGTTAAGTGACTGTTTTAAGTGACTGTTTTAAGTGACTGTGTTAAGTGACTGTGTTAAGTGACTGTTTTAAGTGACTGTTTTAAGTGACTGTGTTAAGTGACTGTGTTAAGTGGCTGTGTTAAGTGACTGTGTTAAGTGACTGTGTTAAGTGACTGTTTTAAGTGACTGTTTTAAGTGACTGTGTTAAGTGACTGTGTTAAGTGACTGTTTTAAGTGACTGTGTTAAGTGACTGTGTTAAGTGACTGTTTTAAGTGACTGTTTTAAGTGACTGTGTTAAGTGACTGTGTTAAGTGACTGTGTTAAGTGACTGTTTTAAGTGACTGTTTTAAGTGACTGTGTTAAGTGACTGTTTTAAGTGACTGTTTTAAGTGACTGTGTTAAGTGACTGTGTTAAGTGACTGTGTTAAGTGACTGTTTTAAGTGACTGGTTTAAGTGACTGTGTTAAGTGGCTGTGTTAAGTGACTGTTTTAAGTGACTGTTTTAAGTGACTGTGTTAAGTGACTGTGTTAAGTGACTGTGTTAAGTGACTGTGTTAAGTGACTGTTTTAAGTGACTGTGTTAAGTGACTGTTTTAAGTGACTGTGTTAAGTGACTGTGTTAAGTGACTGTTTTAAGTGACTGTTTTAAGTGACTGTGTTAAGTGACTGTTTTAAGTGACTGTGTTAAGTGACTGTTTTAAGTGACTGTGTTAAGTGACTGTGTTAAGTGACTGTTTTAAGTGACTGTTTTAAGTGACTGTGTTAAGTGACTGTTTTAAGTGACTGTGTTAAGTGACTGTTTTAAGTGACTGTGTTAAGTGACTGTGTTAAGTGACTGTTTTAAGTGACTGTGTTAAGTGACTGTTTTAAGAGACTGTGTTAAGTGACTGTTTTAAGTGACTGTATTAAGTGACTGTTTTAAGTGACTGTGTTAAGTGGCTGTGTTAAGTGACTGTGTTAAGTGACTGTGTTAAGTGACTGTTTTAAGTGACTGTGTTAAGTGACTGTGTTAAGTGACTGTGTTAAGTGACTGTGTTAAGTGACTGTGTTAAGTGACTGTGTTAAGTGACTGTTTAAGTCCCTATAAGCTTACTCGACCGTTCCAAACAGTTCTTCATTCAATGGGTGCCGTCTCCGCATCGAAAGTTGGCAACCACGGAGCGCCATTCGATTTCCGTCTCCTTACTTAATGGTGCACGTCGTCATAGGTTCACTTGTCCATCTTTTAATGTTATCAGCCCACTTTAATCTTGGTCTGCCTCTGCTACTTTGTACCTTTCCTTCCAAGATGACTTTCAGAATGGTGTTATGTCTCTTCAGTTATTAAGAAATGAAATCAATTGTCTCATGCGAATTGTGTTCAGAAGTACTCTGTCATGTACGCTTCATTCACAACTTACTTGTTTATCTTCTTTTCCTTCCGCCTAATTCTCCCCATTTTCCTATTGATGCACATTTCAAAGGTTTCCATTTTTTGCTCTGTTTTCTTATTTAATGTCCATGTTCCTGTACCATAAAGATATGTTGAGAAAATATAACATTTTGCAATTTGTAGTTTGTTTTGATGTTATGTTCAGTTCTTTGGTGTGAGGATATTATTCATGTTGTTAACATTGCTTTTTGCCATTCATATTTATTTTTAAATTTCTGTCTTACATTTTCCATCATTTGTTATATTATGTCCAAGATAGCTATATTCTTGAACTCTTTCTAGGTTTGTTTCCATATACTTCAATATCTTCTTGCATATTGTGTGTCTTCTCTGCTAATAATAATAATAGTTTTAGTTTTTTTTAATATAAATTTTGAATTCATTTTCTTTGCTTGTCTTTTTTTAATGACAGTTTTGGTTGAAAAAAGTCCTGGAAAAATGTGTTCTCAATGAAGACTTTAAATAATTCACTCAGCATTCTCTAATGTAGTCATTATGATAGTATTTTGTATTTGCGGGACACACTTTGTACATAATTATACTGTTGTTATCGAGTTTAAAGCTCTTTAAAACAATTGTAAATGTACCCATCCTTTACGAAACACTCAGTGGCGGAAGACTAATGTGGCTGGGACACAACTGATACATCGTGCAAATACTCCGTGGAAAAAAAAAGGGGGGGGGGAGGTGGTGTGGTCGGGAAGGGAAGCTGTCTAGTTAGACGAAAACTGAAAATAAAGTATCGTTGAAAGAATTCCATATTAGTGAACACAAAACAAAAACTGGAGAAATCGGGCAGAATACAAAAATAGTTCTAGGAAATCCCGCAATAAAATTGGAAAATGAAACGAAGTTAAAGTAGAAGAAAAAAGACGCAAAGAAACAAATAGGCAGGTCCCAACAATATAAATTTGCTTTGTTCATTCTGCCGCAGTAGCTCACTGGTTAGAGACTGTCAAGGACAGGGGGTCGAGTATGATCACTATCGATGGGACGGCCAAACCTAAATGGGCACCGGACTTTTCATTGAAATAAAGAAAATACTTGCGTGTTACCGACCACGTTAACAAAAAAAAAAATATTATACCCAAGGTCTATAAAAGATGTTGGCAATAGCATCATATTCGTGCCATCACGTTGTGTTACCTTTCTTTCTTTATATCTTTCTTCCTTTCTTTCTTTCTTTCTTTCTTTCTCCCTGACGTGATTCAAAGTGACTAGCTGATCTCTAAAACATCGTCTGGCAGTTACTAGCCAAGACTACAGATCTGTCACCTCCTAACTGCGGTATACAAGCGGTATGTAAAACAAACGTATTTATAATTATAATTCACATCCACATTTTTGTAGAAAATGCAAGTTAAGGAAGGAGATGATGGAGTGCCATCATTCACCTTCTTCTCGAACTTCTGCAGACACCCACAAATATTTCAATGTAAACTAATTTTGTGTGTGTGTTTTTTGTTTTTGTTTATGAGAGGCGTAGTAATCTACTACGATTCACCGCTTCACAATGAATGAATTGAACGTCTAAAAGAAAGTGCGCCATTCAAATCAAAGAAAATAGTCTCGAGTTTCCTAAATACTAGAATGTTTGTTATCATTTGTTTAACGATTCATGTACATCGTAACACGATCACCACCAGACAGCATCCCCCTACCCTAGAGTATTAACATTCAAAAGTAAATGGGTACGGGGTAAAGACAGACCTAGAAGATGTATCAACGAAATATACAAATATGTATTGAATTGAATTTGTAGAGCAAACCATCATGCATGAGACACCCTACATTACCCAGAACACCCCATTTTCCTTCCGCACTGAAAGTCGACAAAGAAGGAGGAACGTGAAGAATGTATATTATGTCCTAGTTGTCTTAGAGTCACAAACAACTTTCAATACAAAACTGAATACAATGTTGTCCATTAGTGGGCTCACGCCATTTATTGACTACTTTTACAATTTTACATAATGTTTGTTTTTATTTATTACTTGTTACATCATCACTTCACTGTAGATTCCTTTTCTATATACATAAATATGAACACAATCAACTTGTTCAGATTTTGACGCATGCAATTTTTTCTGTGATAATAAAACTGTTGGGTTTTAATGAACTTCATTTTTGTGTTCTGACTATTTCATTTACACAACTGTACAGATGATACATGTTGCTCTTTCTGTAGTAATTAGTACACTTTCATTATTTTTATTAACTATTAATTAGATGAATCAGCGGAAAGTGAAAAAGTGTCTACTTAATCAAATTCGAAAGAAGCAGAAACAACACCAAATTTGTGGAACATTTGAAGAGACACAACACTTTGCTGAAGGTGATCTTAGAAGGGAAGGTTCAAGGTAGACGAGGCAGACCAGGACTAAAGTGTACTGATAAAATCAACATGACAGCTTAGCCTATGACAACGTGCACTAAGGCAATAAAACGAGTAAAATGGCGCTCATTGGTTCTCAACTTTCGCTGTGCCAACCTTCGATGTGCCAATCTTCGATGACGGCACTCAATGAATGAATTAATTTTTATGTGAGCTTGCACTCGTGTAAAACTAACATACAAATACATGCTGTATGACAAAACATCAAACTTATCAAGTACCGAAGCTGTTATCGATGTAATGTTTGTCCATCATTTCTATCACTCAATTCGTGAGTAATTCTGCCATAGTGGTATTGCCCAATCATTCTCTTAAATTGCCTCATATCTTTACTATCTAATCCCTTATATCTCTTGTTTCCTTCCCTTTATTCCCATCTGTGAAAATATACTCCAATTATTACTTTCTCACTGTATGACCCAAAAAATTAACATTGTTCTCATGTATTTGAAATCACTAACCTGACTTATCTGTCCCCTTTGTAACAGTACAGTAACACTGTCCCCTTTGTAACAGTACAGTAACACTGTCCCCTTTGTAACAGTACAGTAACACTGTCCCCTTTGCTATCTAATTGTACATTTCGGAGAAGCGTTTGCATTCACTACAGTCCATCTGGAAGAACAGCTGTCCTTAGCCAAATCTCTCACTTCTTCTATGATCATGTTCAAGGTCTCCTTGATGTCTTGAAACCATCTTCTTCTTTGGTTTGCCCTCGGCCCAGGAACCATGCCTACCATTATTGTTCTTTCCAGCCCGCTGTGTCTTTTGACGTGACCATAGTATTTTAATTAGTTCTGTAGAATAGTGTTTAAAAGTCAGTTCTTTATAATAAGTTTGTGCGTTTCCATTCTACAGAACGAATTAAAATACTATGGTCACGTCAAAAGACAGTCATATATATATTGTCCTTTCGAGCCGAAGACATAGGGCAGAACCACAATCTCAAAAACAGAAACCTTGCGTGTCAAAAGGACACATATTGCAGAGATCACTGCTCTAAAATCTATGGCGCTGTTTCCATAACAATACTTTTTACAATGACAGCTTGTCAAGCCATCGATCAATCTCCTTAGTCGCCTCTTACGATATGCCTGGAAGGTCACAGTGTCACTATTCTTTACCTCCCTCATAATGAGGCCCCGGTAACAGACGGGAAATATATATATATATATATATATATATATATATATATATATTATATATATATATATATATATATATATATATATATATGTACAATTAGAATACGTGTGTGTCATATACGTTTAGATATACATGTTCTGGTAGTATTTTCTGTATATTTTTAAAAATAGGCACGGTACAAAGTAAACGAGCGGAAAACTAAGAAAACAATCACACACGAGATGAGTGTAACAGACATTTGACATCTGTCGCAGGACAGAAAACATGAGAGTAACAGTCATGGGGGTGAAGTTTCAAGTGACAAGCTAGATGATAATGATAATGATGCTGATAATGATGGCTACAATGATGATGATGGTGGTAGTAGTGGTGATTATGATGATGATGGTGGTTAATTTACCAATGTTCTGCAACCCAAAAAAACGTTTTTATGTTTCATTGATCTCAGGCCGCGGATATTTTGCACGTGAGTCTAGGTTATCCTCAGAGACTCACTTTATTACGAGGAGAAGATCGGAGCATCTATGGATGTGTCGGAGCACCTATAGATGTGTCGGAGCAATTATGGATGTGTCGGAGCACCTATAGATGTGTCGGAGCACCTATGGATGTGTCCGAGCACCTATAGATGTGTCGGAGCACCTATAGATGTCTCGAAGCCCTTAAGGATGTGTCGGAGCACCTAAGGATGTGTCGGAGCACCTATGGATGTGTCCGAGCACCTATGGATGTGTCGGAGCACCTATAGATGTGTCGGAGCACCTAAGGATGTGCGTGGAGCGTAGTGACAATGGTTCTCACATAGCATAACAATAACGTATATGTGAGTGATAAAGTGGTAGATTTAAACCTCTGAAAAATATTCAAAAACAATATATATTTTGTACATATTGTACGCAGGTGCACACTTCATTAACACCAATCTTTGTAAAGTGCTTAGATCGATAATCTCTTATAACAAATCTCACAAACTATATAAACGTTCTTTATAGCAGATCTCACAAACTACATGAACGTTCTTTATAGCAGATCTCACGAACTATATGAATGTTCTTTATAGTAGATCTCACAAACTATATACATGTTCTTTATAACAGGTCAAACAAACTATATGAACGTTCTTTATAGCAGATCTCACAAACTATATGAATTTTCTTTATAGCAGATCTCACAAACTATACGAATGTTCTTTATAACAGGTCCCACAAACTATATGAAAGTTCTTTATAGCAGATCTCACAAACTATATGAATTTTCTTTATAGCAGATCTCACAAACTATATGAATTTTCTTTATAGCAGATCCCACACACTATATGAATATTTTTTATAGCAAATCTCACAAAACTATATAAATTTTCTTTATAGCAAATCTCACAAACTATATGAATTTTCTTTATAGCAGATCTCACAAACTATATAAATGTTCTTTATAGCATATCACACAAACTATATAAATGTTCTTTATAGCAGATTTCACAAACTATATAAATGTTCTTTATAGCAGATCTCACAAACTATATAAATGTTCTTTATAGCAGATCTCACAAACTATATAAATGTTCTTTATAGCAGATCTCACAAACTATATAAATGTTCTTTATAGCAGATTTCACAAACTATATAAATGTTCTTTATAGCAGATCTCACAAACTATATGAAAGTTCTTTATAGCAGATCTCACAAACTATATGAAAGTTCTTTATAGCAGATCTCACAAACTATATAAAAGTTCTTTATAGCAGATCTCACAAACTATATGAATGTTCTTTATAGCAGATCTCACAAACTATATGAAAGTTCTTTATAGCAGATCTCACAAACTATGCAAACGTTCTCTAATAGACGATCTTACAAATCATAAACATGTTCATTATAAAAGGTGACACCAGGTTATGGAAGCTTACTTATTACTCAAACAAAACAAAAGTACTTAATAATAAACAAAGATAAGTGGTCATGTGCATTCGACAAGAACTCAGATAACTAAATACGAAACAAAAAAGAACTATAAAAAAATAACCAATCTGCACTAGAAATGAAACGCATGATCATCAACATAATGTCTTGCTACACGACATGAGTTACCAAAGCTGAAAGTCCATTTCTTTTTTACAAAATTAATTAACCAAGTAGAGTATGAGACAGCGTTAATATAAAAAAAAAAAAAGTAAGTAAAGTACCCCCGTCACGCCAAGTGGCGTATAGGGAATATGGTGTTAGTGACCATAAATTTTACAGACCTGCAGCACATGATTTTTGGGGTAATGTGGTTGGTATTATGCCCGTGCCGCTTTACTTTCCCAGAAAAAAAAGCCGGTACCCATTAAAGGCTGGGTGAACCGGAAGCCGTCGGTTGGGATCGAACCCTACCTCTTGTCAGCGTTAATATACATGGAGTAAAATCAATGACATAAAAAAGTATGGTAAATTAACCATGGTCAGTATGAGGCTACGTTAAAGCCGTATATACCATACCATTATGTTGGAAAGAGCCACAGTAGTAAAGACAGATCTGCAGATCTGTTTATAAATTCAAAAAAAAATGTGACAAAGAAAAACGTCGAGAAATGAATAAAATATTTTTTAAACGTGTACTGACAATAAAAATCAGCTAAAATAACTGGAGATCAATTGTAAGAACAAATCAAGTGTTAGGGAATGTTGTGCACTATCACAAGATTTATTTCGTCTTTATAGTGAGACTATACCAGAATCCAAGAGAACATACTCGGAATATAAGTCGGTGGTCATAATATAAACAATCTAAAGTATGCTGATAACATCGTCTTAATCGCTAAAAGCGAAAATGCGTGACAGGATGTACATTATAGTAATCGTACGTGAAAATAAAAACTATTGCTTCACAGCTAAAAGAACATAAGTGTTGAGTGAAACAACCAAAAACAGTTCCTTATTGCCCAATTAAAGTAAATGGAACAGTATCTTTCTCTCTCTTTCTCTTTCTCTTTCTCTCTGCGATCAAGCCTCAATCAGAGTAGGATTCCAGACTCTCTCATAAAGTCAGCTGTCTGTTTAAGTGATTTGATTACCCCATATAGTTTCTCTTCCAAGGAGGTAGGTGTGGACCACATTGCTCTTCTCAGGTCTGTGTACTGGGGGCAATCCTGTAGAACATGTTTTGTAGTCATATTGTCCAGTGTACAGTGGCATAGGCTGGTTGTACCTATTTTGAATTTGGTGAACATGTGATTTCTCATTCTATTGTGGCCAGTGCGTAGACGAAGTATGTTGACTTGATCCCTCCTTGATAGTTGATGGTATCCGTCCCTCTCGTTATGCTTTGGGTGTTCTCGTTTCCATTTTTCATGAAACGAATTTCCATCACCTTTGAGATGGATTTGGCTTCATCATAACTGAGCGGTTCTGTGATGGTATCCACTGAATGACTACTCTCTGATAGTTATTGCATAGTTGGTCCAGGGCTGTTCTCAAGTCATCTAGTTCATTGTTCTTGGTGCTTTTTAGAGCTGATAGTACTGACATCAGTCAGAATCACCAATTTATTGCGCATTTTACTTTTGTGTTGAGTAGCCAGTGTTGCAGTATCTCTGAGGGCCTCAGTTTCTGCTTTAAAGTTGTTTGAGAATTTCCCAGTAGCTATTGATTTGGTGATCTCGTCCTGGTTATTCAGCGTCAAGAACACACCGCCCCC
Source organism: Megaustenia siamemsis (assembly GCA_032433765.1). Classification (NCBI taxonomy): domain Eukaryota; kingdom Metazoa; phylum Mollusca; class Gastropoda; order Stylommatophora; family Ariophantidae; genus Megaustenia; species Megaustenia siamemsis. The sequence goes on along the minus strand of JAVIAB010000125.1, from coordinate 68,751,324 downwards.
CTCCATTTCTGGTGGCATTTGTAGCAGAGCCATCTGTGTATAATGTGGGACCAAGAGTCCTGCGGGTAGGTATCATGTATGTGTTTTTTTTTTTGCTACGTGTTTTCTTTCTGTGTCTGATTGGGTGCCTTTCTTCATGGTTCCTGTTATATTTTCCTTAAGTTCTGGTATTTTATGTTTCCCATGAGGAAACATATCAGATGGGCCCAAGGGTTTCGGTATTGTTTGGGAAAGTACTGGGCCTCTAGTAGTTAGTTCATTGGCGATTGCAGCGAAGTTGCTCCTCTTTAGTCGTACAATTCCGAAACCAGTTATTCTTTGGTGCATTGAGTGGCTAAGGAGCAATACTCTAGTGACCCGTCCGTAATCTAAGGGGTGTAAACCTGTTACTGCTTCTAGAGTCTTGATATGTGTAGATTTCATAGCACCAGTGATGATACGGGCAGCTTGGTTCTGTGTTATGTTAATTTTGCTAAGGTGTGATTTGGAAGCCATAGCCCAGGCTGTGACTCCATACTCTAGGACTGGTCTGACTCTTCCTACGTATAATCGCTTCAAGATATTGCTGTCTGCTCCCCAGTCCGTTCCAGCCAAATGTCTTCATAATATTAGTTCGTTTTCTAGCTTTTTATTCTTGCTCTGTCTATCTGATTTTCCCCAAGTCATTCTGCGATTCACGGTGACGCCAAGATATGTTGGGTTTTGGTCAATAGTGAGTGTATGGTCTTTTATCTTCAAGTTTGCAGAGAGTGTGTTTCTTGATAGGCTGAACAGTATTAAAACATGTTCATAAATCTGAATGCCTAGAAACGATGTTAACTTCAGATGGTAGATGTGCAACAGAAGTAGGGTGTGGAACAACTCTAGTAAATCCTGTATTATTTTTTTTAATGTGAAAAACACCAAGCAGTCACGTTTTGTCAATGGAAATAAGAAAACGAGTTCTTCAGTGCCACGTGAAACCAATCTTGACAATTGGATGAGAATCCTGGACAATTAGACAGTGGACAAGAAAATCGTTGGAGACAAGAGAAATGTAGTTATTTTTTTCTGAAGAATGTTGAAAACAAAAAGTGTAGCGAGGACACTCTGAAGGAGGTCAAAACAAAAGGATGCTTTTCTATATTCGGATGAAACAATCATTATTTCTGGGCCTGTTTTTTTTTTTTTTTTAATGAGAGGGGAACAGCTGGAATAAACTGTGACGATTTTGAAATAAAATATGAAAGAAGAAATCCATAGGAAAGAGCATTCATTCCTGGCGGGATTTTACTAGGGCTGATAGAAATGGTGAAGTAAGATCGAGTACGGTAAAATAAGTTTTTGGGGCATGTTACACAGCGGCCTACTAAATATAATCTTCGAATACAATGTAAAAGAGGCAGAGGCAGACCAAGACTAACATGGACGAGTAACATCAAAAAATGGACAAGTCAGCATATGGAAAACGGCACTATCAAACCAAGAGACAGAGCAGAATGGCACTCCATGGTAGCCAACCTTCGATGCGGAGACGGCACTCTATGATGATGATGATGATGATGATGATGATGATGATGATGATGGTAAATAAACTTCACAGCGCACAAAGGTGAAATCAAAAGATTATGTTACAGTCTCTTTTTGGAAGAAAAAAGGACTGTATTTGTTTATGTATCAATGAGAAGCATAGAAGAAGACAGCAAAGTTAGCGAACTAACCTGCCTAAATGTGGACTATGCTTTCACGCTGGTCCAAACATACACAAAACAGTGTATACATATAAACAGGGGTCAAAGATCGAAGTCAAAACTCCATTTAAAAATGTGTCGAGATGAAATATGAAAATATCACAGATTATAATACATTGGGACAAAGTTCTATAAATTCCCTCTTTTTGGAACTAACCACAATGAACGACGGATTTTTTTTCTGGGAATGTGAAGCGACACGGACGTAATACCGACCATATTAACCCAAAAATCATCTGCCGAAGGTCTATAAGAATGTATGGTCACTAATACCATATTTCCAATACACCATTTGGCGTTACGGGATCTTTTTTTTTTAAAATGAACGAAAAGATAAGGACAAATAAGACTGTAATAGTTGACTGCTTTCTTTCTTCGTTCTTTCTTTCTGTCTTTCTTTCTTACTTAATTTATTTCCTCTTGTATCCATTTGGGTGTTGAAGGAGACACTAAGTTCTTGGTTTCTCCCTTCTGGCAGATTCAGCCATTGTCAACTGACGATGTAGCATTTCTTTGATCTTAGTCTGGGCCTACTTCTTGTTTCTCTCAATTCTATTTGAAGATATGCTTTATGGTGCGAGCAGCCTACTACAAGTAATCTTGGAAGGGAAAATACAAGGTAAAAGAGGCAGAGGCAGACAAGGACGAGCAACATAGACGAGTAACACCAAAAGACGGGGTCGATGCGGTGACGGCACTCAATGATGATGATGATTTGTTTGGTATGGAATCGCGTGGCATTCTTTTTCTAGATGTCAGATCATTTCATTTCTTGTTTCTGTGTGTAGTTTAGGTTTACATAAATTCACTATATTATTTGTAATATCACGTGTGATATCACGTGTAATATCACGTGTAATATCACGTGTGATATCACGAATAATATAATTTCTGATTCTGCCTTTTGTGGTCGTTCCAAGCTCTTTCCTCAGATATCTCATCTCAGTGGTGACAAACTGTCTTGTATATTTAGTCGTGAGTGACTATGTTTGGCATTGATATCACAACGTGGGAATGAAATACACTCTGTAAATGAAGTTTCTTGGTGATAATAGGTATTACTTTACGTTGAAGTATGGGGGATAACTATACCAATTATTGTATTTATCTTTCCGCATCGGATATCTATTTCTGTATCGATTTTAACATCTCCAGAGAATGTTATTAATTTTGATTTTCTTTAATTCAAGAACAACATATATTGTTGTAGTTATATTTCTTTGAAAGCTATTAGGGCCTGATCGTCAGCAACAAAGTAGATCTTTTATATCTTCACAAGGTGATTTGGCATCCTTGCATATTTGTCAATGTAAGTGATAAACAAGAGTGGTGACAATACGCACCCTTGTTTAACTCCAGATGTCAGAGCGAACAGTTTAGATGATCATTTCTTTATCTTAATCACACTTCTGCAGTTACTACATGGGCTCTTGCAACATCTAATAAGGTGGTCATTTACTCGCTCCTCAGCAAGTTTTCGCCATGCTACATTTTTATCAACCCTATCGAAAGTTAACTGCTTCATGACCAAAACCAATATTAAAGGACTATAAGTATACGTTTTCTCACTAAGGGTTTTTCCGAGCAAAAACAAAAGTCGAAATGAGAAATGATGCTGAAAGTAAAAACTGTAATAAAAATATTCTGGCAATACATCGCGCAGTTTCATGCAGGTAAAACAAATATTGACTTTAGCAGTGATGTAGGCACTGTTCATGAATAAAAAAAACAAATCGCGAATTATCATCATCAAGTACCGGGCCTGCTGGCGTAGGTGATCATGTCTCTCCACAACTTTCGATCTCGACAGTTATTTATAATTTCTATTGTTGACCTTCTCCCAAGCCATTCTCTTAAGCTGTCTGGTATTTTTTCTCTTTGTTTCCCTCTATCTATTCGTCCTTCAATTTTTCCACTTGCTACAATATATTCCAGTTGTTCTCTTCTAAAAAAAACGATGATTGTTTCTTCCTAATATTGTAAATTAGCTCTCTTTTTGCTTTGGCCTCTTTCAGAACGTTTTCACTACTCTTCTTAGCTGTCCATGGTAGTCTCAACATTCTTCTGTAAAACCACATTTCTACATACTCCAGTGATTTTCTTGTCTGCTGTCCTATTGTCCATGACTAACATCCATACGTTAAGACTGGCTCTATATAACATTTAAGAACTCTTTTTTCTAAAATCACGAATAGCAACAATGAATAATAACGATTTGTGAGAGTAATAATTATAGTGGGGAACAGGCAGTTAATTGCAGTGCTGCGGTAGCGCTGATAGGAAGGAGCCAATGGTAGGACGTACACTCTTACATATTATGGTGACAGCTTTACAAAAGAGGAACGAAACAAACGGAGAAACATGCTGACCAAGGGTGTGAATTACGAAGCTGTGATACGAGTGAAAAGGGGCGGATAATAGCTAGATAAGGAATTATAAAACTCAGCATGTCAGTCCACCAGGAATGACAAATGTGTGAACGAACCGAGGATGTTTTGGCTGCACCCATGGCAACATCATGTGTTTTTGGGATTATAGGAGACTAGATGGCCCCGAGGGATACGATCTAAGTAGAAGGATGGTATGGTGTGCATTAATCCCCAGTGGGGTGAGGCAACCCATGCGGGCGAGGGCGATAAGACGATTACCTAAGGTTAATCGGCTATGCCTGTCAGAAGGACATGACACAAAGCAAGTGACTTGGACATCCAACTAAACCCTTAAGGCCCTGAGAGTTGAAGTGGGACGCTAGTGGGGTGCCTGCATCTCGTGCGTTGTCATACAGATGTTTCCGGCATCTGTCTATTTGGTGGGCACCAGATGCGCCTGTACGTATGTCATCTTACATCGTTTACATATGATGGGATAGATGATGTTCCGTTCTGTACAAGTGAACCCTTCTCTTATCTCAAAACGACCGTTATGAAAGTGAACCGTATTCGTCCGGAGAACATGGTTACAAGTTTTACCCTGATTGCGATCGCAACAGATATTCCCCCGATAGTTGAGGACAGAAGCGAGAATGCGGAAACTGGCAAGCATATTACGAAGGCTGCGATCACGTTTGAAGCAACCAAAAGAGGGTCGGAGAAAAGTAGATGGGTAGTGGCAATCATTATAGCAATACCTATACATACGATGAATGCAATTCACGTGATAAATTTAATGGAAGATTCAGAGGCACTTTTTTATCGTCGAGAGTTTTAACATTTTCTTTGGGTAGATCTTTTCCTATCAATTTTACTCAGAAACGGCCATTTTTCTTTCCTTTTATTTTCAATTTTCTACTGCCCATAGTTCTTTAACGTGTGCAGAATGCACACGAAACTTCCCGTTTTTCGCCGTTATTCGAGAGAACTAGACATTGGATATCACAACCCAGAGACCATGGAAGAGTAAAGCGACCAAAAAACACTGATTAGAACGAAATGAAGAGTTCACACTCTCTGTGGTTGGAATCAAACCGTCTTGTCCGAAGGAAAAGTCACCTCCCAGCTGGAATTTGTCAGCGACCCACAGCTGATGGCTTCAGACAGGTTCAGTGAATCAGAATCATTCAGACCCTACTCCACCTCTCCGTAGTGCCTCCAGTAACAGACTAACCTGTCTTGTCTGGCCAAGCGAGTAGGGATCGAAGAGGGAAGACAACCCGGTACTCAAAAATAACATTCTGAAGTTGGATGTGTTCGGCCGAAAGGCGTAAGCAGCATCGTCTTATTTCAAACCACAATGCAGACACACTAAACGTGCTTTTAAGGGCGGATGATGAAAAGGTGTATTCCTTTAGTCTTCAGGCGAATGTAAGAAAACAAAACGTCTTGTTCAGAGGCCAATCAGCCCCGCCCCTCTGTTTATCTTACCTATTTTCTGAAAAATATTCAGGTTTTTTTTTCTCAGGCTGGTTTTATGAAATGATGATTGCCTTGATGTTAAATCTCCGACTAGCTGTCTGAAATGTTATCCACTCAATCAAAATCAACTTATTTTTGCCATTTCCGTGCACTAATCTCTTGAGATTGTATCATTTGCATGTTTTTGCAAAGTGAAATACTGAAATGTTCAAAAGACAGACAGTTATTAAAGTGATTGATGGGCAAGGTTAAAAGGCCATGATATATAATGATGGTGTAGCGTAATATTCATTTTGTCTGCTTCTCTCTATGTGTGAAAATAATTTCCTACTTAATCTAGCAAGTGATTCTAACTGCGACTACTCGTTTTCAAAGGCCACATGTGGGCTGAAACATCAATATTTTGTTGTGTTCCTTCTGTGTAAAGCTGTTATGTTACCACACCTTGTAGGAATGTGTTAGGTACACACCACCACTGGGTCCCTGCTACCATCTTTACCGCAGCACTGCACTTATTTGCCTGTTCCCTACTCGTTTTCATTAAAGGGCTTAGATGCTTGTTTTTTTGTTTTGTTTACATCAAACTTGAAAATGTTGAGCTTTTCGGCCCAACACATCCGACTACATCATAGAGCTTTTTGGTACCAGATTTCTTTCCTCTGAGATTCCTTCGCGCTTGGTCTAGCTTTATTTCCAAAGCCACCATGAGAAAGTGAAATAGGATCTTGATCAGTTATAGTTTACCGGTCTTGTTTCAATTAGTCAGCACTGAGTTGTTGGCAGCTTCCAGGCCAGTAATCTCGAGCGTTTTACACTCACTGAATCTCTTAGTAAAGTAGTAAAGAGCCCCGTCACGCCAAGTGGCGTATCGGGGATATGGTGTTAGTGACCATAATTTTTACAAACCTTCAGCACATGATTTTTGGGGTAATGTGGTCGGTATTACGCCCGTGCCGGTTTACTTTCCCAGAAAAAATCCGGTACCCATTTAAGGCTGGGTGAACCTGGAAGCCGTCGATTGGGATCGAACCCTACCTCTTGTAACGGTCATGATCAGCACCAATGTGACGTAAAGCGCTTAACAAGCCTAGACGATGGAAGGTCGCATTCACAACACTTGACCTGTCGAAAATGGAATATTGCCGGCGTACGACATTGTTTTGATATAAAACCCATTGATATAAAAAGATGAGTAAGACAAGTATTATCCTATCACCAAGCTTGTTCAATTTATACACTGAGCAAATCTTTAAAAACATCAATGAGATGCCAGGCATTAACATTAATAGGAAGATAATCAATAACCTAAGACATGCTGATGATACTGTACTATTAGCAGAAAATCATAAAGATCTACAACAATTACTTAATGTAATAAACCTGACAAGCAAAAAATATGGACTAGATATGAATATCAAAAAGACTAAAACTATGATCATAAACAAAGAAAATTTACAAGACCTACAATTAAATATCAAAATTGAAGGAATACATCTAGAGACAGTCCAGAGCTACAACTACCTGGGACATACTATAACCAGTGATGGAAAATGTACAGCTGAAATAAATAAAAGAATAGGAATGGCAAAAAGTAATTTCAATGCCATGAAAAATATACTAACATCAAAACAAATAACACCAGGGCTAAAACTAAGAATAGCAAAATGTTACATCTTCTCAATAGTCCTGTATGGTGCAGAAACATGGATATTAGACATGAAAACAGAACTGAAAATTGAGGCCTTTGAAATGTGGATTTATAGAAGAATATGTAGAATTGGATGGAAAGAAAAGAAAACAAACTAGGAAGTTTTAAAACAACTAAACATGAAAAAAGAACTACTAAACACAATTAGAGCAAGACAAATGAAATTTTTTTGTCATGTTAAAAGACACAACAGTCTAATAAAAGTAATATTAGAAGGGAAAATACAAGGTAAAAGAGGCAGAGGCAGACCAAGACTAACATGGACGAGTAACATCAAAAGATGGACAAGTCAGCCTATCTGCACCATCAAAGCAAGAGACAGAGTGGAATGGCGCTCCATGGTAGCCAACCTTCGTTGAGGAGACAGCACTCAATGATGATGATGACGACATTGTTTCATCACTATATTATAAATACCCATTACGTTATCAATAGTCTGTATTATCCGTATCACAATATAAGTAAGTAAAGTAAAGAGCCCCCGTCACGCCAAGTGGCGTTAGGGAATATGGTGTTGGTGATCATAATTTTTACAGACCTTCAACACATGATTTTTGGGGTAATGTGGTCGATATTTCGCCCGTGCCGCTTTACTTTCCCCAAAAAAAATCAGGTACCTATTTAACGTTCGGTGAACCTGAATGCCGTCGATTAGGATCGAACTCGATCTCTTGTCCTTAGTAGTCCAGTTCACTAACCACTGAGGTATCGCGGCTCCCTCATTACAATATAAATGACCTTTATTCTCCCCACTACAATATAAATGACCTTTATTCTCCCCACTACAATATAAATGACCTTTATTCTCCCCACTACAATATAAATGATCGCTATTCTCCCCACTACAATATAAATGATCGCTATTCTCCCCACTACAATATAAATGATCGCTATTCTCCCCACTACAATATAAATGATCGCTATTCTCCCCACTACAATATAAATGATCGCTATTCTCCCCACTACAATATAAATGACCTTTATTCTCCCCACTACAATATAAATGATCGCTATTCTCCCCACTACAATATAAATGACCTTTATTCTCCCACTACAATATAAATGATCGCTATTCTCCCCACTACAATATAAATGACCTTTATTCTCCCCACTACAATATAAATGATCGCTATTCTCCCCACTACAATATAAATGATCGCTATTCTTCCCACTACAATATAAATGATCGCTATTCTTCCCACTACTTTATAAATGACCTTTATTCTCCCCACTACAATATAAATGATCGCTATTCTTCCCACTACTTTATAAATTACCTTTATTCTCCCCACTACAATATAAATGATCGCTATTCTTCCCACTACTTTATAAATTACCTTTATTCTCCCCACTACAATATAAATGATCGCTATTCTCCCCACTACAATATAAATGATCGCTATTCTTCCCACTACTTTATAAATGACCTTTATTCTCCCCACTACAATATAAATGATCGCTATTCTCCCCACTACAATATAAATGATCGCTATTCTTCCCACTACTTTATAAATGATCGCTATTCTCCCCACTACAATATAAATGATCGCTATTCTCCCCACTACAATATAAATGATCGCTATTCTTCCCACTACTTTATAAATGATCGCTATTCTCCCCACTACAATATAAATGATCGCTATTCTCCCCACTACAATATAAATGACCTTTATTCTCCCCACAACAATATACATGATCGCTATTCTCCCCACTACAATATAAATGATCGCTATTCTTCCATCTACAATATACATGATCGCTATTCTCCCCACTACAATATAAATGATCGCTATTCTCCCCACTACAATATAAATGATCGCTATTCTTCCATCTACAATATAAATGATCGCTATTCTCCCACTACAATATAAATGATCGCTATTCTTCCATCTACAATATAAATGATCGCTATTCTCGCCACTACAATATAAATGATCGCTATTCTTCCATCTACAATATAAATGATCGCTATTCTCCCCACTACATTATAAATGATCGCTATTCTTCCATCTACAATATAAATGATCGCTATTCTTCCCACTACTTTATAAATGACCTTTATTCTCCCCCACTACAATATAAATGACCTTTATTCTCCCCACTACAATATAAATGATCGCTATTCTCCCCACTACAATATAAATGATCGCTATTCTCCCCACTACAATATAAATGATCGCTATTCTCCCCACTACAATATAAATGATCGCTATTCTCCCCACTTCAATATAAATGATCGCTATTCTTGCCACTACTTTATAAATGACCTTTATTCTCCCCACTACAATATAAATGATCGCTATTCTCCCCACAACAATATAAATGATCGCTATTCTCCCCACTGCAATATAAATGATCGCTATTCTTCCCACTACTTTATAAATGACCTTTATTCTCCCCACTACAATATAAATGATCGCTATTCTTCCCACTACAATATAAATGATCGCTTTTCTCCCCACTACTTTATAAATGACCTTTATTCTCCCCACTGCAATATAAATGATCGCTATTCTTCCCACTACTTTATAAATGACCTTTATTCTCCCCACTACAATATAAATGATCGCTATTTTTCCCACTACAATATAAATGATCGCTATTCTTGCCACTACTTTATAAATGACCTTTATTCTCCCCACAACAATATAAATGATCGCTATTCTCCCACTGCAATATAAATGATCGCTATTCTTCCCACTACTTTATAAATGACCTTTATTCTCCCCACTACAATATAAATGATCGCTATTCTCCCCACTACAATATAAATGATCGCTATTCTCCCCACTACTTTATAAATGACCTTTATTCTCCCCATTATAATATTCATTCATTCATTCATTCATTCATTGAGCGCTGTCTCCACATTGAAGGTTGGCTACCCTATAGCGACATTGCGCTTTGTCTCTCACTTTGATTGTGCATGTTGTCATAGGCTGACTTGTCCATCTTTTGATGTTACTCGTCAATGTTAGTCTTGTTCTGCCTCTGCCTCTTTTACCTTGTATTTTCCCTTCGCAGATTACTTTCAATAGGCTGCAGTGTCTTTTTAATATGCCCCAAAATTCTCATATTTTTTGTTTAAATTGTGTTTTATTAATTATCTTTTAATTTTTAATTGTTTTAAGACTTCATCATTTGTTTTTAATTCTTTCCATCCAATTCTTACTATTCTTCAATAAATCCACATTTCAAAGACTTCAATTTTCTTTTCTGTTATTACTATATTAAGGATATTTATCCCCCCCCCCCCCCCATTACAGTGTAAAAGATTGGTATCTACACCACTACAATATAGAGGGTTTCTTTATCTCCTATATTCTTCTTCTTCTACCTTTTTAGCTCCCAGTGCTCCACTAGGTCTTCAACAATCACACTTTCCAAGTCGTTCTGATTTTGTCCATTCTTTTAGGATCTTTCCATGTCTTCCCCATCATCTTCATCTTCGCTTCTATCTGTCTTCTCCAAGAATTCCTTGATCTTCCTCTGTGTCTTTTCCCCTGGGGATTCCAAAAAAAGGACCTGTTTTGTAATACTCTCAGTTGGCTTCCGTAGTGTGTGTCCTATCAAGCGCCATCGTCTTCGCTGTATCTCTTTATCCACTGGTGTTTGACTATTACATTTCCATAATTCTATGTTAGTGATTTTGTCCTGCCATATTTATCCTTTTACCCTGCGTAAGCGTCCATTAATGAAAGTCTGTATCTTCGTGATTATCAATTTTGTTGTTCTCCATGTTTCACAGCCATATAATAGGACCGCCTTAACATTTGAGTTGAAAATTTTTATATTTAACCTAATTTCTTTGGATTTCCATATGTTTCCCAGTGCAATGAAAGCTCATCTTGCTTTTTGTATCCTTATTTTGGTATCATTTTCTGTTCCTCCCTCTTTATCTATATTACTGCCCAGATATATGTAAGATTGTACATCTAATAGAGGTAATTCTCCTAGTATTATTTGGTTATTTCCAACTGTATTAATTCTCATAATGTTGGTCTTATCTCTATTAATTTTCAGTCCTAGCTGTTGTGGTCTCTCATCAAGTATGCTCATTTTATCCTGCATCTGTTGATAGCTGTGTGATAGGAGAGCTATGTCATCAGCAAAGTCTAAATCATCAAGTTGTTTGGTCAGTGACCACTGGATTCCATTTCTGTTGTTTTGAGTTATTTTCATAATCCAATCTTTGGCCAGTTATCTCCCATATATTGCAATATAAATTATATTTATTTCTCCCCTATTTTTCCAAATTACAGTATAAATGATCTTTATTCTCCCCATTACAATATAAAGCATCTTAATTTTCACCATTACCATATAAAGGATCTTTATTCTCCTCATTACAATGTAAAAGATTTTCATCAACCCTACTATAGAGAATCTGTTATCCCCTCTCCCCCCCTCCCCCACTAAAATATAAATGATCTTTTTCCCCATTACAAATATAATGGATATTTATTATTTTCACCTCAGTATAAAAGATGTTCATGCAGCCCACAGCAATAAAAAGGATCTCCTTTTCTCCACATTACAATATCAATGATCTTTATTCTCCTCACTACAATATCAATTATCTTTATTCCCCCCACTACAATATCAATTATCTTTATTCCCCCCACTACAATATCAATGATCTTTATTCTTCCCACTACAATATCAATGATCTTTATTCTCCACACTACAATATCAATGATCTTTATTCTCCCCACTACAATATCAATGATCTTTATTTCCCCCACTACAATATCAATGATCTTTATTCCCCCACTACAATATCAATGATCTTTATTCTCCCCACTACAATATCAATGATCTTTATTTCCCCCACTACAATATCAATGATCTTTATTCTCCCCACTACAATATCAATGATCTTTATTCTCCCCACTACAATATCAATGATCTTTATTTCCCCACTATAATATCCATGATCTTTATTCGCCCCATAACGATATGAAAGATTTTCATACACCCCACTACATTATAGATATTATGTATTCTCCCCAATACAATATATACAATCTTTATTCTCCCATTACAATATAGATAATCTTTATTCTCCCATTACAATATAGATAATCTTTATTCTCCCCACTACAATATAGATAATCTTTTTTCTACCATTACAATATAGATAATCTTTTTTCTACCATTACAATATAGATAATCTTTTTTCTCCCATTACAATATAGATAATCTTTATTCCCCCACTACAATATAGATAATCTTTATTCCCCCACTACAATATAGATAATCTTTATTCTCCTACTACAATATAAATAATCTTTATTCTTCCCACTACATTATAGATAATCTTTATTCCCCCACTACAATATAGATAATCTTTTTTCTCCCCCACTACAATATAGATACTCTTTATTCTCCCATTACAATATAGATAATCTTTATTCTCCTACTACAATATAGATAATCTTTATTCCCCCACTACAATATAGATAATCTTTATTCTCCCCACTACAATATAGATAATCTTTTTCCCCCATTACAATATAGATAATCTTTATTCTCCTACTACAATATAGATAATCTTTATTCTCCTACTACAATATAGATAATCTTTATTCTCCTACTACAATATAGATAATCTTTATTCTCCTACTACAATATAGATAATCTTTTTTCTCCCCACTACAATATAGAAACTCTTTATCCCCCCCCCCCCCAGCTACAATATAGATACTCTTTATTCTCTCAATTATAATTTTACTATTATCTTCTTCCACACTACAACAACATAAAGGATTTTCATTTTCCCAAAACAGAATTTTTAAATATTCCTCATTTTCCTCACCACAATATTGAAATTACCGCAATAATATTTTAAAAACCATCGTTCCCATCCCCCTCCGCACTACAAGTTTTAGAAAAACCATCATTTATTTTTTCACTAGAATATTTTTAATTAAATCATCATTTTTCTCAATAAAATATTTATAATTGTAATTTTTCTCATTAAAACATTTATAATCATCTTTTTTGTCACTAAATAATTTTTTAATCATCATTTTTCTTACAAAAACATTTATAATCATCCTTTTTCTTACTAAAACATTTTTAAAATCATCATTCTCCATAATACAGTATTTTTAAGATCATCATTTCCCCCACAATATTTTTTTTAATCATTGCTCTCCCTACTACAATATTTATAAATCATCATTCTTCCCACTAAAATATTTATAATCATCCTTTTTTTTACTAAAATATTTATAATCATCCTTTTTCTCATTAAAATAGTTATGATCATCCTTTTTTCTCATTAAAATATTTATAATCATCTTTTTTCTCACTAAAATATTTATAATCATCCTTTTTCTCACTAAAATATTTATAATCATCCTTTTTCTCACTTAAATATTTTTAAATCATCATTCTTCTTACTACAATATTTTTTAATCATCAATCTTCTTACTACAATATTTAAAAACACCCCCCCCCCCCCAATATTAAAAAAATCATTATTAATTTCCCCACTACAATGTTTGTGATATCTTCATTTTCTCAACTGTGATGCTTTTTTTAAAAAACTGCATCGTTCCTAGTACATCATGTTCACCTATTGTAATTCTTCCCACAACATTATATAACTTATCACTCATTTATTATATAACATATTGCTCATTTATTATATAACATATCACTCATTTATTATATAACATATCACTCATTTATTATATAACATATTGCTCATTTATTATATAACATATCACTCATTTATTATATAACATATCACTCATTTATTATATAACATATCACTCATTTATTATATAACATATCACTCATTTATTATATAACATATTGCTCATTTTCTACATGAATCTACAGTTCAATGTTTTTACTTCTCTACTCTTCATCTGTTTAGCCATGTCATGGACTTCCACTAATTGAGCACTTTGTATACCCAATATCACGCAGCGCTATTAAGCCTAATTATCCCTACATTACCCCAAGTTCGGCGACATATACTACTCAAGCGAGAGGCAGGCGATTGCTGTTTGCAACTTTTGTTGAATAATTATCATCACCGGATCCAGATCGGGTTAATATTCCAGTGAAATTCATTAATAGAACTCGAAGAGAATTAATGCTCTTGGTGTGTTTCGGTGGTGATGAGATAGTTCTGGCTGTTTAGAATGAACTAAAGTTTTCAAATTAAAAGTACAAAGATTTATATGAACTGAATTCTGGCCTCAAGACAGATATAATTTATGAGGTGTTGATAATAGCCTTGGGAGCTGCGATAGCTCAGTGGTTAGTGAACTGGACCACAAAACGATTAAAGGTCGGGTTCGATTCTGATCGACAGCTTCCAGGTTCACTAAGCCTTAAATGGATACGAGATTTTTTTCTGGGAAAGTAAAGTGGCACGGACGTAATACCGATCACATTGCCCCAAAAATCATGTGCCGAAAGTCTACAAAAATTATGGTCACTAACACCATATTCCCTATGCGCCACGTGGCGTTACGGCGCTCTTTACTCTTTTACTATTATGATGACCTCACTATGTACAATTACGCAAATAGCAAGGAATACAATTTATTAATTCGAAACAAAATGCTACAGAAAAATCCTAAACATACCTTGGATAATGAATAAGAGCAATGACGACGTACTAAAAGAGTTAAAGATTAAAAATAACTGGCTTATAAACACCATTCTACAGAGGAAATTAAAGTACTATGCCCATATCACACGATACAGTGGGCTGGAAAGAACAATATTGAAAAACTCGTGGTTCCTGGGCGACGCATCGGCAGACCAAGAAGAAGCTGGCTTCAATACATCAATGAGACATTGAACATGACAACAGAAAAAGTGGGAGATCTCGCTAGAGACATAGATTCTCTCCACACAGGCTGTGGTGAATGCAACATTCTGCAAAGGAATCGCGGCCTAGTGATGATCAAATTACCTCCTTCCAGCGGCTAAATTCATAGAAGCTGTTATCAGTGTGTGTAATAGGCTGAACGTAGGAAAATGAAGAAGAAGAAAAAGACAACGAAGACGGTGAAGGAGAAGAAGAAGACGACGAAGAAGTAGAAAAAGAAAAAAAAACTTACAAAGAGCCTTCAAAACGAGGGGTCCCATTGAGTTGTGAGCACACGTTGAAGTAAATACGTTCTGAAGTCGATTCATGTTAGAATAACTTCTGCCAAGTCATTCTCTTAAGCTGTCTGGTATCTTTTCTCTTTGCTTCCCTATATCTCTTCGTCCCTCAATTTTCCCACTTGTCACACTATATTTCTGGTGTTCTTTTCTCATTTGATGGCCATGAAATGATGATTATTTCTTCGTAATTTTGGAAATATAAGCTGTTAACTCTTCTTAACTGCCCTTGGTATTCTCAAAATTCTTTTGTAAAAACACATTTCTACAGCCTCCAGTGATTTTCTTGTCTGTTGTCCTATTGTCTGTGATTCACGTCCATATGTTAAGATTGGCTCTACATAACATTTAAGAACATTTTTTTTCTTGTTTCTATTGTCAAAAATGGATTGTACAGTATCTTCCTCATTTTTTATATGAGGTGACCCACCCCACCTACACCAACCCCCCACCTCCACTCTAAATTACCAGTGCTAAACATGATCATACACAGAATGTCAGGAAAGAGAGAATCTCCACAGAAACGTGATGTTAGAAAACAGCAATGAGAATTACAAAGTAGACAAAACCAGAAATGGGGTTATAAGAGAAAGAGTTAGCACGGGACTAATTTTAAATTCAATACAAAAACAACAAATAAAATGGTTTGGTCACCTGAAGAGAGTGTCTTCTCTTCTTTTTTCCTTTCAGCTCCCTGTGGAGCATAGATCTTCAACAAACACTTTCCAAGCTGTTCTGTTTCTTGCCATTCTTTTAAGATCATCCATGTCTTCCCCATCATTTTCATCTTCGCTTCCACCTGTCTTCTCCAAGAATATTTTGGTCTTCCTCTTTGAATTTTTCCTTCGGGATTCCAAAAAAGGACCTGTTGTTTAATACTCTCAGTTGGCTTACGCAGTGTGTGTCCTATCCACCGCCATCCTCATCGATGTATCTCTTTATCCACCGTTATTTGACTGGTACTTTTCCATAATTCTATGTTAGTGAATTTGTCCTGCCATTTCCATTATTTTATTTTGCGTAAGCATCCATTAATGAAGGTCAGTATCTTCGTGATTGTCATTTTTGTTGTTCTTCATGTTTCACAGCCATACAATAGGACTGACTTAACATTGGAATTGACAATTTGTATCTTTGTATTTTACCTAATTTCTTCGGACTTCTATATGTGTGTTCCCAGTGCAACAAATGCTCCTCCTGTTTTTGATATCCTTGAAGAGAGTGCCTAGTGATAACAAATTATACAGAGGCAGACTCAGAATGATGAAAAGGACACAACAGCATGAGGCAGACGCCGATTACATTGAAGTGACAACATGAGAAACTCTACGACATCATCAAGTGTTAAATGGCTAACTCAGTCTGTAGAGCAAGAACCAGAATTGTGTATCTCCCTCAACACCCGAAGCGGTAAAAGAGAGATCAAGAAAAAGATTAAGAAGAAGAAAGTAGAGCAGGAGGAGGTAACTTTAGACCGCTATGCTTTAAGAAATCCTCACAGTTATTATCGTTTCTGACAGATTTCAAAACTTGCCTACTCTCTCTCTCTCTCTCTCTCTCACTCTCTCTCTTTTACTACATATATATCATCATCATCATCATCATCATCATGTACCCTGCCGGTTGGCGTAGGCGATCATGTCCCTCCACAATCTTCTACCTACAGTGCATCGTATCAGTTCTGTTGTTGAATGTTTTCCATGCCATGACACCAAGCTATCCAGTATGCCATGACACCAAGCTATCCAGTATTTTCTCTCTTTGTCGTCCGCGATCTCTCTTTCCTTCTATTTTGCCAGTTGTAGCCAAGTATTCCAATTTTCCTCTTCTCATGATGTGCCCGAAAAATGTTGATTGCTTCTTTCTGATGTTTTTTAAGAGCTCCCTTTTGTGTTGGCCTCTTTGAGAACTTCCTTATTGGTCTTTTTATCTGTCCAGGGAACTTTCAACATTCTTCTGAGAAATCCCATCTCTGTGGCCTCTAATCGTCTTTTCATTTCTTTGTCTACTGTCCATGATTCGCTTCCATAGGTCAGAATTGGTTCTATATAGCACCGATGAACTCTCTTTCTCATTTTTATTGACATAGATTTGTTGCATAAGATATTTTTCATTTTCTGAAATGCTATTTTGGCCTGAGCCATTCTGCTTTTTATTTCTGTGGTGCATCTCCCATCTGATGTTATTATTGTGCCCAAGTATTTGAAACGTTGTACTTGTTTCAGGTTTGTCTCGTTTATTTTTATGCTGCATGATGGTGATGATTGTTTCTTCGATATAACCATTACTTCTGTTTTCCTACCATTCAGACTGAGACCTTTCTTGTTGCTTTCTTCCACCATCATGTCTAACATTTCTTGTAGTTCGTTCTCTGTCTCTGCTATTAAGACTGTGTCATCCGCATATCGCAAATTATTTATGTTGTGACCGTTGACTTCAATTCCTTTTTTGTCTACTATTGATCTCATAATATATTCGCTGTAAAGTGAAAACAAATCCGGCGACAGAACACAGCCTTGTCTGACTCCTTGTTTTATATATTGGAATTGTCCTGTTTGGTTGTTAATTCGTATAGCTGCTGTTTGTTGCCAGTACATGTTTTTTTATGATTCGCAGATCCTTGCCATCAATGTTTAATTTATCCACCATATTTATTATTTCCACATGCTTTACTTTGTCAAATGCTTTTGTGTAGTCTTTAAAGCACATATATAGATCTTTCTTTACCTCTATAGATCTTTCTATCAATGTCCTTAAGATGTATATAGCATTATTGGTGCCCTTTCCTTCCACAAATCCACATTGTTCCTCACTTATTTCTGGTTTTATTTTGTTCCTTACACGTCTCATGAGGATTCTTAGTAATATTTTAGTCATATGGCTCATGAGACTAATAGTGCGATGGTCTTCACAATCAGTGGCGCCTGACTTCTTCGGTATGGCTACAAAGATAGATTTTAGTAGATCTTCGGGTATATGTCCAGTGTTATATATGTCATTGAGTAATTTTGTTATGACTTGTACTCCCAGCTCTCCTAATGCATTTATCTCTTCGATTGTTATATTGTCAGAACCTGGAGCTTTGCCTCTTTTCATGTGTTGAATTGCGTCCTCCACTTCACTCTGCATTATTGGTGGTCCTGTGTCTTCATTTGAATTGTTTAATTCTGGTCTTTCATCATCATAGAGTTTACTGATATATTCTTCCATCTTTCTATTGTCTTCTCCTGTCCCATTATTATATATATATATATATAGTAAAAAAAATAATAAAGTACCCCCCGTCACGCCAAGTATATGGTATATGGTGTTAGTGACCATAGGTTTTACAGACCTTCGGCACATGGTTTTTGGGGTACTGTGGTCGGTAGCCCATAGCGCTTTACTTTCGCAGAAAAAAATCCGGTACCCATTAAATGCTGGGTGAACCGAAAGTCGTAGGTTGGGATCAAACCCTACCTCTTGTCCTTTGTAGTCCAGTTCACTAACAACTGAGCTATCACGGCTCCCAATATATATATATATATATATTTCTGTCTGTGTCATCTGTGTCTTATCTTTCAATATCGAAACTCAAAATCCATGATTACTTTCTTTCTCTCTTTGTTTGCCTTATAATATCTTTCTATCTGTTCATCCATTTGTCTGTTTGCCTGCCCGACTGTCTATCCCTTTATCTGATGACCGCCTTTTTGTCGACTCAAAGTGACATTCATTCGTCTTTCTTGTCTATTTATCTTTCTCTTTTTACAATATGGGCAGGACAATCGCTAATCACCTTTGAACTAAAATAACTTTAACAGTTGGGCGTGTAGTTCAGAGGCAAAAGTGTTGTGCTTACATTCCGAGACTAGCGAATCTATTATAGAAAAGGAGGGATTAGTTTTTGTGTTTATGTTTTTGATTTGCATGTGTGCTTGTTTATGTGTGTGATCGCTTGATTGTGTGTTAATTTGTTTGTGGGTTCGTTAGTTAAGTGTGTTTGTGTCTTCGTTTTTGCGAGTGATTGGTTGCTTCTCTGCTGCGTCCTTCCTTTGTTGTTGTTGTTTGAGCTCGTCAGTTTTATATCTTCTAGAAAAGTCCTGAGGGACGGAATGTTGCGTAAACATCACTTCTTCCTATTTTTCGCACAGCCAGTCATGTTCTCGGGTGTTCCCCGCCATACAGGCAGATATACTCCGACTTCAGAGGTACTCTCATATTTTTATCAATGAGATTTTTAACATATTGGGTGGCTTTTTCCTATTAATTTTGCCAGGGTAAAATTGAACAAAACGGCCTGGCAAGTGTTTGTTGAAGACATATGCTACACCTGTAGTTGAGAGGAAGAAGAGAGAGAGAATGCAAACGGGACCTCCTTTCTTTTCGTCGTTTTCCGAGAGAGCTAGACATCGGTTCTCACTACCTAGAGACCAAGGGAGGGTAATGCTGCTAATTCGATTTTATTTAATTAATGAGTTTATTTGCCACCACTTATGGTGAGAGTAGAACCCGGGACCTTCTTGTCTTAATGCCGTCGTCTTATCTCCCCCCGTCCCCCACCTCCCATCGAGTATGTGTGTGTTCAGTATTTCCTTATTTTACTGATTCCTTAATGCTGTTAATGGCAGGCATTGAAATAGTGCTTCATGATAACACCTAAAAGAAACCATGGAATTTGAAAATCAGAAAGTAGAGACTTCAAGCTGCATCTAGAAATCAATTCAAACAATGTAACATTCCGACCATTATCAACAGCGATATTAAACAGCTCTCTATAAAATGCTCGTAGGTGTTGCGGATTTCATGTTGAGATTTTCTAAAATGAAAATGCAAGAGGTCCGATTCCTATCAAGTCTATTTTCTTTGAGTTTCATGATGATGGTTCTATACATTTCCACTCAGTATTAAGATTTCGTTATATACAAGTTGCGTTCAAAAACAATATTTTTTGTTAACAGAATATCTATTTCAAACACTGAAATAGCTTCCCCATCTAGCTCAATGCATTTGTGCCCGGGATTGAAGAGCTGGCGGGAAGAAAGTAATTACCCAAATTTTCAAACGTCAGCTTTGCTATCAAGAACGGTTGTGGGTAGAATTTCTGTAGCTCGCATGTCTGAAGACGTCATGATTGTGGGGTTTTCTGGGATTTTCCTCTCTTAAAGCAATGAGATACAAAAGGAAAATAATTAATTTTTTTCGGACAAATGCTCAGCCACTCATGCACCGCCATTGGGTACCCATCTTGCACACTATTGAGAACTACAGCTTATCTTGATTGACGTGATGAGCTGATCCAACCAAAGCTAGTGTCTGATAGTGATGTCACCACTTTGACTGTGTCACACTACTTTTGTTGTCTTTCGTAACAGTTCCTCCCCCAACTTTCAATCACGTTGAGCAGAATTCTTACCGCTAGTGACGTCATTCTTTAACTTCTCAGTCCACCCATACACTTGTGTACGACTCATACATTGTGCCACTGAATTGTCACTCTTTAACAAACCTATCTGGGCCCCACGCCTTCACTAAACAAAGATCTTATAATTTCGCTGCTCTTGCTAATTGGTACATTGTTGTGGCAGTGATAGACCACATACATTCATTTACCAGCAAACACATCATAGGAAGAGACTTCCAAAACTGATCAGCATCTCCCGTACCTCAGACTGGTTCACTGACAGGCATGGACAGACCCACCTTCAATCTTTCGGGCAGCACACACGTGGGCAAAGTCAAACAAGAATTTCTCGTTATCGAATACAAACAACTTTAATATCAATCGCTCAGCCTGGTCAAGTGGCCGTCTATTGATTCTGTTCTAAACTAGTGATCTGGGCGACAGTCCGATGGATGATCACGACCAGGTTCTAATAGAACTATCTGTGAGTCTCTAGCAGTGTTTAAAAGTCTCGTCATACATATCGACTTGCCAGGTCAACTGCCGGTCCTAGAGTGTCCGTCTCCTCTCTCTTCTACCTTTTCAAAATTCCCCCAATCCGGGACTATTTTATTTCTATTGTTCCATTGGTAGCCGCTAAGCTGAATGTGACACTGATTGGTCAGTTCAAGTTATCTTCTATAAATTCCTGCGGATTAATCTTCAGGCTCTAAGACCTGGGAATGGCAAAAAATTGCCGCTCTTCAATGACTTCTAATTGGGCTGAATGGGTAGGCACTATCCTACCCTATTACATCACTCCCTTATCCTTTGTTGGAAACCATTGTCATGCAATGACAATTTTCCACATAGCCGTCTCTATCCTTCCTTATAGTCAAGTCCGTCGAGTCCAGTACATTACACTTTCAGTTACATCATGAAATAGTTTCCAAATATATTTCTCTCTAACCAAGCAAGATATTTTCATCATCAACATTGATGACTCTCTCGTACACATCTGTCAGAAAAATACATACGGAGCAGTTTCTGATGAAAATTAATATGAGTCTATTTACCCTTCAAGTTATCGGTGGACTTTTGCCTGAACGACTCACAATCAACCCTTCATCACCACTTCTGAACCTGAAGAACTATCAACATTAGGTTCGTGTCTCTCACACACATCAACTGCAGCTACCTGCTTCTTTATCATTCCTTTTGTTGCGCTACTCTTTTCGACATCTGGCCTTTGATTAATCTCTTTCTTAATCTCGGAATTCGTTCGCCTTAGAGACGCTATCTCTTCCTCTAAGTCAGACTTCTCTCGTATTAGGTTCTTTACCTTGTCATCTACTACTGATTTATCCTTTCTTAAACTTACAACTAAATCCTTGGACACTTTGACCTCACTTAAAAGTTGGTTATTCTTTGCTTTCATCTTATGAACTTCTCGAATCATACATTCGAGACATCTGTCAGTCTCAGACTCTTGTTCTGCAAATGCTTCAAGCTCTTTAATTCTTGTTTCTATACACTTGTTTTTGCACTCAAGCCTATCTACTGTGTCTTTCAGCTCTAATAGCATCAAATCATCTTTTTCACTTCTCTTCTCCATAATTCTTATTTCGGAATCTTTTATTGATATTACATTTTCTAGTATATTTGTAGACACACAGACATCTCTAAATTGTTTCTTCACCTCCCTTGTTTCTTCATTAATAGTTTGTGTAGCACTGTCGATCACGCTGCTCTCAGGCTCCTCTAATCCCACTATCAAACACTCATTTTTATTACCGATTGCTTGGCTCGACTTATCTCCCAACTTCTGTTCCATTCCCTCCAAGGCCTTCTCCTTTCTAATGAATTTGTTCTGTTTCAGGCTAGACAGCCTGTCTGTCTTGTTATTTGGGCCGTTTGATTTTGACCACATAGGTGTTCTCACATCCACGTGCTTGGTTGCGCGCTTCTCTTTAACTCCAGAGGGATCTTGCCAACCACGCCTGGGTGTTGGGTTAACATGCTGTGCTCAAACGTTTGATTTACCATTCACTTTATTTATTTCAGTCCTTCTGTCTACACTATTTACTTCATAGCTCTTGCGTCCAACAGTTTGTCTTTTGTCCTTCCATCTCCACCTAGATTCCTGGGGTGGTAAACTTCTTCCGTGAAAACGACTTGTTTCCTTTCTCATCGCATATACTTCTTTACTCAATTGACCTAGTCGTCCCTTATTTCTCTATCTTATACTCGCTTGATTAACTTCCCTAGGATTTTCAAATATTTTTAATTTATTAAACCATTCACTGATGGATGGGCTTTCTTCAGGTAGGTTTAAATTCAATTTCTTCCTGAACCCGGTTTCTTTAATAGAGACATTAATCGCTTCATCTAGCGTCTCAGGGTTCAGCCTCGCTAAATGTAGTTTTAGATCTGTGGATATTAGTCCATATATAAAAATCTTTATTAGTTGTCTACTAAAACTGTCGGTTCCAGGTTCAGGAAACTAGATCCCTCTGCTAGCTCTAAAAGTCTATTACTGTATGCAGTTATTTCCTCTCCTCTTTCTTATTTCTTCTTCTAACTTTTTAGCTCCCAGTGGTGCATAGATCTTCAACAAACATTTTCCAAGTCATTCTGTTTTTTTGCCATTTTTTAAGATCATTCCATGTCTTCCCCATCATCTTCATCTCTGCTTCTATCTGTCTTCTTCTGGAATTCGGCAACCCGGACTCATTACGCCTTTCTCCAGCTTGCGTCATACGTCTCTTAGACAGAGAGCCCTTATCCTTCCTGGATGGCGGATTTACTTTTTCTCTCTTTGACTGGTCCATGTTTGTGAAGTTTATTCGGCTAATTTTATTTTTACAGTATGGGATAGCCAGTCCCATGCCCAACCCTCCTTTCTCGCCTCTTACGAACATGCCTGGTAGGGTACAGCGCCGCTATTCTTTACTCCCCTTTCACGCTCCGGCAGCGCACGGGCGCTTTTGTTGTTTAAACTTCCTCAAAGGTATGAAAGCAGTGTAGGCATCTTCTACCGCAGCATACCTAGTTTTTAAATCTATCTGGAGGGACTTCCATGTGCTTGAAGGTTCATTCTTTAGCCTTTTCTGGATGAAGTCAGATGCTTCGTTCTACTTGATTTAAAAGCTATTAATTTCCTGTCTTCCTCATTTATAGAAAAATGAGATCATACTTTTCAATTTCTGCCATCCATCTTCTGAACTTGGATGTCTCACCAGAGTAATTTGAGATACTGCACTCACTTCTTGCTGTCTAAAACTATTTTCTAAACCGGCGATGACTCTACTAATTTCTTGCAGTGTCTGCAACGTGGGTGTCATGCCTCTCTTCATCTTGATAAGTAATTAATTAATAATAAATTTATCCGTTAGCAAAACACACACAATATTTAGATCAGTCAAAAGAATTTCTGCTTCCTTCCACAAAAACTTATCAAGAAAAATGTAGTTACTTCACACATGAAAGATCACTGCAGGCTGGCAATTTCTAGTCAGTTCTTCGGGATCGTGATATACACGGACCTGAATTTAATATTTTGCGGCTCACTCACATAACAAAACGGGATGTCTTCTCAGTCTGAATATTTGGTCATCGTCATTTCTTTAGAATCCTGGACTCACGGACACCATTTAATGATGATATGTGGCAGTGACAGACCACTTACATTCATTTATCAGCAAACACATCATAGGAAGAGACTTCCAAAGCTGACCAGCATCTCCTGTACTTCAGACTGGTTCGCCGACAGGCATGGACAGACCCACCTTCAATCTTTCGGACAGCACACACGTGGGCAAAGTAAAACAAGAATTTCTCGTTATCGAATACAAACAACTTTAATATGAATCGCTCAGTCTGGTCAAGTGGCCGTCTATTAATTCTGTTCTAAACTAGTGATCTGGGCGACAGCCCGATGTATGATCACGACCAGGTTCTAATAGAACTATCTGTGAGTCTCTAGCAGTGTTTAAAAGTCTCGTCATACATATCGACTTGCCAAGTCAACTGCCGGTCCTAGAGTGTCCGTCTCCTCTCTCTTCTACCTTTTCAAAATTCCCCCTATCCGGGACTATTTTATTTCTATTGTTCCATTGGTAGCCGCTAAGCTGAACGTGACACTGATTGGTCAGTTCAAGTTATCTTCTATAAATTCCCGCGGATTAATCTTCATTCTCTAAGACCTGGGAAGGGTATACAATGGCCGCGTTTCAATGACTTCTAATTGGGCTGTATGGGTAGGCCACTCCCTACCATATTACATTGTGAGGGTGGAACGATCTTCACGAACTGTTTCCCAGATTCCTGTACGTGTCAACGTCATCTATTTGTAGCTCAAAGTCACCACCCCCACACACTATACACACAATTACATCGTTCGTACTCACGAATTTTAATACATATGATCAGGTTTTCCATTGAACGATTCTAGTGTATGTGTGTGTTAAATATATATATATATATATATATACACAGAATGGCTCATGCAAAAGCAGCTTTCCAAAAAATTAGGAAGATACTATGCAATCAATTTTTGACAATAGAAACAAGAAAAAGAGTTCTTAAATGTTATGTAGAACCAGTTTTAAAAAGAAAACTTCCTGAAAGAGGTCAAAGCAAAAAAAAAGAGCTAATTCTTAATATTAGGAAGAAACATTCATCATTTTTTGACCATCAAATGAGAAGAGAACAGCTGGAATATATTGTAACAACTGGGAAAATTGAAGGACGAAGAGATAGAGGGAAGCAACGAGAAAAGATACCATACAGCTTAAGAGAATGGCTTGACAGAAGGTCAAAAACAGATATGTCAAATACCTGTCGAGATAGAAAATTGTGGATAGACATGATCACCTACGCCAGCAGGCCCCGTACTTGATGATGATGATAATGATGATATTACCTTTTAACCTAGAAAAACACTGGACTGAGCAGATCAGAGCTTTTGATGTACCCCGTGCATTGTGCTCATCGTAATGTCTGATAATTTATCAATCCATCGTCTTCTGATTATGTCTAGAGTTATTTTTTTCTAAATGAGAAAACAATCAAATTTGTTTACATAGAAAACATAATTACTGATGCTATCTATTTATTGTCCTTTTGTTCCCTCCCCACCAACATTATAGTTATAATATTTTCATCTTGTTCATTTCCTGTTAACGTGAAGCCGTGAAGTTATTTCTAAAAAACCGGAGGGTGATGTAAAGATTAGAGATGATAAGAGATATGGAGACAGTGCTCCCTGCGACTAACCTAGTCGGTAATGTGCCGGAGAATCTGTCCTTGTATTCGCTGTTTCATCACTAGGCGGGTCGATACTGCTACACACAACAGCAGGGAATACTTGCTCACTTTGTGAATGCTTGCGCAGTATTGATGTTTTGTACACATGTCCGTGAGATTAATCTGTGAGCTGAAAGTCGTAGAGAACAAAAATAAACAAACAAATGGATGGCTGCAGTTACTCATGACCGATATGCAGCATCGACATCACGGTATCTGGAAACACTCATAAGTGCCCAGTTTATCAATATGACGCAAAAGGTGTTCTGATTATTTAGTGAATCTTTATTGAACAACATATTATTTTGTATGTTGTTGTTTGTGGATTTTTTGTCGATTTAAGCTATTATCATTATCATGTGCCATGGCAGTTGGTGTGGGCGATTATCAATCTGCACATTTCTCATGCATTCATATTTCCAGCCGGTGATCTTTTCCTCTGCTTTTCCTTGTTATATTATAATAACGGATATGCCCACATATGTGTATGTGTTGTTTATTCTGACTATTCACAATAGAATGAGAAATCACATATTCACCAAATTCAAAATAGGTACAACCAGCCTATACCACTGTACACTGGACAACATGACTACAAAACATGTTCTACATGATTGCCCCCAGTACACAGACCTGAGAAGAGCAATGTGGTCCACACCCACCTCCTTGGAAGAAAAACTATATGGGGCAGTCGATTCGCTTAAACAGACAGCTAACTTCATGAGAGAGTCTGGAATCCTACTCTGATTGAGTCTTGATCGCAGAGAGAGAGAGAGAGAGAGAGAGAGAGAGAGAGAGAGAGAGAGAGAGATTCTGACTACTACCTTGTCTGAATAGTCAAATACACTTTTAATCTGTTTTTTCTTTTGTTTCGTTACTCCTACGGTCCTGACCGCTTATTCTCAAAGTCTCATTATTTCTTCCTTGTCAGACGCCACGACCTAATAAACCACCATTTTGGAACTTCAAAACATGCATTCAATGCTGTACAAGTATTTATCATCATGACCATATACCATGACTGCTGACGTAAGGGATCATGTCTCTCTACAAAATTTAATCAGATGTGTTGTCAACTTTTAAAATTCCATTCTCGTAAGCTTCCTGGTATATTTTTATTCAGTGAATCAATTCAGAGGAAGAGGTATGTTTACAGCACTCGGAAAAAATGACAAATAATCAACAACAGAAAAAAATATGGACCAAGGCAGGATCGAACCCGTACTCAGTGGCACAGCGCCTTGCCACGAAAAGCCAAACGCTAGGGAACACTGCCACTCAGCCAACTAAAAAATTAGCTTCGTAGGCAAGGTCCTTTCGCGAAGGCTTTCCCATGACTATGGCATAAGGCTGAGATCACAGCTCGGAAATATTTTTCCTGTTAAGACAAGTATCTCCCGGATAGGGTAGGGCTGAATACTTGCGTTGCAGATATTTTATATTTTTATTCCCAATTTCTCTTCATCCCTTTTAGTTGCACTTGTCACAACATTCTCCAGCTATTTCCTTCTTCTGACTTCATGGCCAACAGTCATTATTGAATCATCAGGATCCTAGTAACAAACTTCCGTTTTGCTTTGACTTCTTTTAGAACCCTTTCCTACATTCTTTTAGCTATTCATTATATTTTCACTATTCTCGTAAACAACTAATTTTCTTAGGTCTCGAGTATTGGCTTCTCTACACTCCGATTTATTTAGTATATCCTTCCTTGTGCCAGAATTAGTTCCACATTACACTGAAGAGCTTCTTCTCTTATACCCATCGTCAATGATTGGTTGTCAAATTTTGTTTTAACACTTTGGATACAATTTTCACTAAGCTATTCTACACCTCACCCACGTTGTCCAAGCTTGAATCTAAAGTTATTATTAGTTCTAGGTTCTGTCACATTTAAAAAGATAAAAAAGCACGATCAGTGGTGATAGCCAGAGTTGTAATTCTAGTGCCAGAAATAGTGAGGCTAAAGGTGAATGTGGAACTCCGATTATATAATTAAATATCCTAGCGTGACATAGTTGGGAGAGCAAGGGTTTGTCGATTTTCTGTTTATGAGCAAAGTCAGAACTCAAGGCTAATTAAAAAAAAATCACTTCACCACGGAACTATCTATAAACGTATTCTATAGCAGACTGTCTAGCTTAGCGAGAATCGTAGTTGATCCTGGCATTGGTGAGAAATGTAAATACAGACCATGAGGAAATCCATCGCGACCCACCGCATGAACTGGATCCAAGATCTAAGTTCTCGGTGTCGAATCTCTGGCATTAAACTCAGCATGTCAGAATTTACATCCACAGAAAAATCATGAAGGAACATTGTTCTATTTGTAATGCCAACGAGAAATATAGCAACCATTTCAGACATCCAGGGTGTGTCGAAAAGTAAAATCGATATGATTATACCATTTTTTTTACTATTTTGGGAACTGTTATGATGTTGAGATGTTGTGCTTTAAAAATGCAGAATTCGATCGCAGGTGCGTCAGTTGTGTCTTCACCAGACGACGACAAAGATAGGGTGCGAATATACAGACATGCTCTAGAGTGCAGCAGCGTGCGGTGATACGTTTTGTTGATCATCATCATCAACCACCATGCCGCTGGCTTAGGTGATCATGTCTTTCCACAACTTTCGATCTCGACAGTTATTTATAAATTCTGTTGTTGACCTTCTGCTAAGCCATTCTCTTAAGCTGTCTGGTATCTTTTCTCTTTGCTTCCCTCAACCTCTTCGCTCCTAAGAAGCATAAGAGACATATTAAAATAGCAATAATAAAGCAGACGGTTGTATTCAAAAATATTTCTTCTTCTGCTGCGTACGTCACCTCTTATCGCTAACGTTAAGCAAAGAACGTTAAATAAACGTAGATCCGTTGTGTTGTCATATACAGCAAGTTGCTATAGTTAAGTCTTTCCACCCAAAACACCCTACTTCAACACGACATTATTTTTAGTACAAGGCTGCCTTTCCTTTCGATTTCTTCTCACTTAACCAGACTAATTAGACAGGTCACCACGAATAAGTAGAACAGGGTCTTGTTTATTTGTGGATCACTAATCCTGACGCAATCAATTCTTTTTTTCTCTCTCTTTTCAACTTCTTGTGGGTGGACTCTTCCACAAACAATTTCCAAGTCGTTCTGTTTTGTGCTTCATATCTTTCCATGTCTTCCCTATCTTCTTAATTTCTGCTTCTATCGTCTTCTCCGCATATAATTGTGCCTTCCTTTTGTTTCTGCCCCTGGATATTCTAATTACCATGATTCCATGAATTTTAAATTATTGGACAAATAAGCCAATCTTTTTTTTTTTTTTGCCTGTTCTCTGGTTCCAGTGGTACGAAACAGTCTGGATTCGTGTAACAGCCTGGTCCGTGCTTCATAAAATGTAACAAGATAAAATACTTTCAACAAGATTCGAAATTAGTGAGAGACTTTCACTAAAAATTCAGTTATATATGTGTTCAGTTATATATGTATTCAGTTATATATGTCCAGATATATATGTGTTCAGATATATATGTGTTCAGATATATATGTGTTCAGTTATATATCTGTTCAGATATATATGTGTTCAGTTATATATGTGTTCAGATATATATATGTTCAGTTATATATGTGTTCAGATATATATGTGTTCAGTTATATATGTATTCAGATATATATGTGTTCAGTTATATATGTCCAGATACATATGTGTTCAGCTATATATGTGTTCAGTTATATATGTCCAGATATATATGTGTTCAGTTATATATGTCCAGATATATATGTGTTCAATTATATATGTCCAGATACATATGTGTTCAGTTATATTTGTGTTCAATTATATATGTGTTCAGATATATATGTGTTTAGTTATATATGTATTCAGATATATATGTGTGCAGTTATATATGTGTTCAGTTGTATATGTGTTCAGTTATATATGTGTTCAGTTATATATGTGTTCAGTTATATATGTCCAGATATATATGTGTTCAATTATATATGTCCAGATACATATGTATTCAGTTATATTTGTGTTCAATTATATATGTGTTCAGATATATATGTGTTTAGTTATATATGTATTCAGATATATATGTGTGCAGTTATATATGTGTTCAGTTGTATATGTGTTCAGTTATATATGTGTTCAGTTATATGTGTGTTCAGTTATATATGTCCAGATACATATGTGTTCAGTTATATATGTCCAGATATTATATGTTCAGTTACATATGTCCAGATATATCTGTATTCAGTTATATATGTCCAGATACATATGTGTTCAGTTATATATGTCCAGATACATATGTGTTCAGTTATATATGTGTTCAATTATATATGTGTTCAGATATATGTGTTCAGTTATATATTTATTCAGATATATATGTGTTCATTTATATATGTGTTCAGCTATATATGTGTGCAGTTATATATGTGTTCAGTTATATATGTCTTCAGTAATATATGTGTTCAGTTATATGTGTGTTCAGTTATATATGTGTTCAATTATACAGGTGTTCAGATATATATGTATTCAGATATATATATGTGTTCCTTTATATATGTGTTCAGCTATATATGTGTGCAGTTATATATGTGGTCAGTTATATATGTGTTCAGTTATATATGTGTTCAGTTATATGTGTGTTCAGTTATATATGTGTTCAATTATATATGTCCATATACATATGTGTTCAGTTATATATTTCCAGATATATATGTGTTAAGTTATATATGTCCAGATACATATGTGTTCAGTTATATATGTGTTCAGTTATATATTTCCAGATATATATGTGTTCAGTTATATATGTCCAGATACATATGTGTTCAGATATATATGTGTTCAGTTATATATGTCTAGATATATATGTGTTCAGTTATATATGTCCAGATACATATGTGTTCAGCTATATATGTGTTCAGTTATATATGTCCAGATATATATGTGTTCAGTTATATATGTGTTCAGTTATATATGTCTAGTTATAGTTGACTGGCAATCTAGCTAGATCATGTGATTTATTCTCCCGGTCAATAAGAATACAAAAGACCGTAGTGCTTCAACAAGGTGTAGCCATTTCCCCAGTTATATTATTAAATAAAATAAGAAGCCCGGCTTGAAACGTCAGTTACTCATCGACGGATAATAATATGAGTACGTCCGAAGACGGAGTTATCTGCCTGTGCGGAGGGGGACCCCTGTGCACACGGCTGCCAGGGAAAAACGGATTAACACGCAAAATTCAGTCCCTAGTCTCTAGGGACTTCGTCAGAGGTAAAAACTAGCGAAGGAAAAAAATTTTTTTTTTTATTTAAAAAAGTAAAATACCCCTTGAATCTGTGAGAAAGTTCACCTATCTCGGTTCTATGGTCACAACTAATGTCTCCCTTGAAGAAGAAATAAATTCCAGAATCGGAAAGGCAGCTTCCACATTTGGTAAACTTAAAGATAGAGCATGGGCCAACACCAATTTAACACTCAGAACTAAGATTCAAATTTACCAAAGTTGTGTGCTTAGTACACTTCTATACGGATCAGAAACTTGGACTACCTATGCAGGGCAGGAGAAAAGGTTAAACAGCTTTCATGTACGTTGCCTTCGAAAGATTATGAACACCAAATGGCAGGACAAAGTAACTAAATCTAATGTCTTACAACGAGCCAAACTCCCATCGATCATGGCTACACTTAGGAATCGTAGACTAAGGTAGCTGGGCCATGTAAGAAGAATGACAAACATTCGTATTCCGGAAAAAAATATTTTATGGCGAACTTAAAGACGGAAAGAGACGAAAAAGCAGACCAGTGCTTAGATATAAGGATGTTTGCAGGGCTTCCGTGAGGGAATTCTTTATAAGTGAAAGATACTAGTAAGATGTGGCTTCTGATCGTAGCACTTGGAGAGCAAACATAAAAAACGGCACAACTTCTTTCGAGACAGTGCTGATATCAAATTCAGAAGACAAAAGGCGCAAAAGAGAAGAGACAAGGCCAGGTACCACAAATACACCTTGTTTGTTCTGTGGAAGGTTCTGTCTGCCAAATATTGGCAAATTCAGAAAACAAAAGACGCAAGAGAAAAAAGACAAGGCCAGATACCACAAATACACCTTGTTCGTTATGTGGATGGATCTGTCTGTCCAATATTGGCAAATTCAGCCCCGAGAGAAGCTGTTCAGTAAATCAGCATCCAGCATAAGACACTAATACTTTATCAAACTACTGACTTATCATGATTGCTTGCTACCAACCGTCTGTCAAGACGTCAAAGGCCATATATATATATATATATATATATATATATATATATATATATATATATATATATATATATATATGGCCAGTTATATTTGTTCAAGTTATATATGTCCAGTTATATATGTTCAGTTATATGTGTCCAGTTATATGTGTCCAGTTATATTTGTTCAGTTATATATGTCCAGTTATATGTGTTCAGTTATATGTGTCCAGTTATATGTGTCCAGTTATATATGCCCAGTTATATGTGTCCAGTTATATATGTCCAGTTATAAATGTTCAGTTATATGTGTCCAGTTATATATGACCAGTTATATATGTCCAGTTATATATGTGTCCAGTTATATATGTCCAGTTATATATATGTCCAGTTATATATATGTCCAGTTATATATATATATGTCCAATTATACATGTCCAGTTATATATGTCCAGTTATATATATATATATATTTCCAGTTATATATATGTCCAGTTATATATATGTCCAGTTATATGTATATATGTCCAGTTATATATGTCCAGTTATATATGTTCAGGTATATATGTTCAGTTATATATGTTCAGTTATATATGTCCTGTTATATATGTTCAGTTTTATATATATATATGTCCACTTAGATATGTTCAGTTATATATGTTCTGTTATATATGTTCAGTTATATATGTCCAGTTATATATGTTCAGTTATATATGTCCAATTATATATGTTCAGTTATATATGTCCAGTTATATATGTTCAGTTATATATGTCCTGTTATATATGTTCAGTTATGTATGTCCAGTTATAAATGTTCACTTATATATGCCCTGTCATATATGTCCAGTTATATATGTCCAGTTATATATGTCCAGTTATTTATGTTCAGTTATATATGCTCAGTTATATATGTTCAGTTATATATGTTCAGTTATATATGTCCTGTTATATATGTCCAGTTATATATGTTCTGTTATATATGTCCAGTTATATATATGTGTCCAGTTATATATGTCCAGTTATATATATATGTCCAGTTATATATGTCCAGTTATATATATATGTCCAGTTATATATGTCCAGTTATATATGTTCAGGTATATATGTTCTGTTATATATGTCCAGTTATATATGTCCAGTTACATATGTTCAGTTATATATGTTCAATTATATATGTCCTGCTATATATGTCCAGTTATATATGTCCAGTTATATATGTCCAGTAACGTGACTCTCCTGTGGATGTTTTTTCTCCTCTTTAACGTTCAAGTCTTCTGAATGTCCGAACTTGATCCTGCAGCACAATGGGTAGTAGGAACAAAATCTGAGACAGGATGAACTAGTCGCATGGTCGTTACTCGCATGTGTGTGTGTGTTTGTGTGTGTGTGTGTGTGTGTGTGTGTGTGTGTGCGCGCGTGTGTGTGTGTGTGTGTGTATGCGTGTGCGTGTGTGTGTGTTTATTTTTCCCCTAAAGTTGAGCCGTGGCTGACACACTCAGCCTTCGACAGGATGGATGTTAGTTTGACTCAAGAATTCTCATAGGATGGATGTATATTACATACATGGACTATGTGTGCAGGTTAGCTAACCTATCAGAGGCAGAGGATATCAATGAGTTTCTATTCGCAGACGATCAGGCATTAACACATGAAAAAATGAAAGACCTATAGGATCACTTAAATAGACTCAACAGCAAGGGTACAAATTACAACAAAGCAGAAGTTATTAATATCGCAAAGAAGAAACCGAATATCAACATAACTATAAACGGCAGACAACTAAAACAAGTAGATGAATTCCGATATCTGGGGGGAGTCTGTAAATAAACGGCAATTCACAAACAGCAAAAATAGACTCAAGATACAACAAAGTTTGTCAAATCATTGGACAGCTACCACCACTATTGTCCAACAAAGAAGTAACTCTAGAGGCGAAACGGACACTACAATACAACATTCATTCCAACGTTGTGCTACCAATGCCAGTCCTGGACCCTAGATGAAAGAACAATGAGAGAAATCTCTCTACAGAGATTAAATGTGTTAGACAAATGACAGGAAACAGTAAGAGAGATAAGATCCGAAATGAAGAACTGAGAAAAAAAGCTAGAAATAACTCCCGTAATAGAATATATAAAGATACAACATATAAAATGGTTTGGTCAAATGACAAGACAGAAAGATCAAAACAAAACGAGCCTTCAACAAACGTTGTTTGAACACCAGACCCAAAGGCCGACCACGAAAAAGATGGATCGATGGAATATTGGAAACACTAAGAAACATAATAGCAATAGCAGCAGATGGGGCGAACCAGTTCCTAATCGACGCTCGTTTGTGTGGGACGCTTTGAGACAATAGAGATGACTTAGGAGTCTATAGTGACTAGTTCTCAGATGAAAGATGATGATCTGCTGAAGTAGCTGCCATTAGTGTATTGGGTCATTGTAGTTGCTAATGTTCGACATTATTTCCCACTCCAAGAGTGGTATTTATCGCGTGTGATAGTCTTGGCATCTCTGTATGTCCCATGATGGCAGAACTGTTCCATTCTGTTGACGGCTTTTGATAGTGTCCTTTTATTTCCGTAAATTCCACGCGATAGGACAGCAGCCACTGGGTAGCGGTTGTAGTTTTTTTGGACAGTTGTTTCTTTCCTTCATACGTTTTGAAGTGTCTGGTCGTTTGCGGTATTTTGTATGTCAATTAGATGTGATTTGCGGTCTCTGAAAAATACAATCTGACCTTGTAGTTTATTTCTCACTTGGTGAAGATCCTTGTAACATGGAGCAGTGACGTTGATTATGCTCTGATGAGATACTGCCCGTTAGGAAGGCTTTATGCACTAGTTTTCCTATTGGGATATCGAATGTAAATGTCCCCATTTCATATTTTATTGCTCCTTCTGCTGAACCATCTGTGTAGACATGTGTCCATTTTTGGGGTTGAACTTGTTTTGAATCATCTCATCAACTGAGGTTTTCTTCATCTCTAAGGGAGTTAGGGGGAGATCAGACTGTGTCCATTTTGCTGATATCTAGTGTCTGTTAATATGTTGATTCCTTCCAATGGGTATTTCTTATCGACGTAGTTTTTTTCAGCATTTCCATCTCTGTGGCCGTGCTAGGGAAAATGCTTTTAAACTTATTATGCGGGTGTTTTGTGGAGAGATGCTTTAGCTTTTACTCTTTAGTCTTGTGGAGATTGTGTCCTGAATTTTGGAGTGCTCTTTGTGAGTTATAATACGGAGACCTTGTTCAATTTGTGTCAGAACTTTCACCTGTCTTTTGTCGTCCAGAGATTGTATCTTTGTGCGTGTCTTCATGCTTTGTATACAAGTGGGTTTCAAGCCTCCTGTGGTGAGTTCTGTGTTTCGAGTTTTCCGTAGGTGTCTGTGTTGCTCCTTGATGCTGTAGTTCATACTATCATGTCATATTCAAGAACAGGGGGCCTCGGTAGCCTAGTTGGGAAAACCACCCGACTAGACTACCGACGTTCGGACAACCCGTGTTCGATTCCCGCTGGGAGCAGTGTGAATTGTACTCGTGGTTGGAAAAAAAAAAAAAAAATACCCCCACGGTCGACCCAGCCGTTGGCAGAAATGGGTACCAGGGTATTACCCTGGGAAGGTGAGGAATGTCGCTTCGCATCTCAGTTTCGATGCTTGAGGCTACACTATACAGAAATATCCGAACATTTCTGGATAGACGGCCGAGCACATATGGGAGGAAACTCGCGTGCTAAGACGCCGGTTCAAGTCTCGTACTTTACCTTTACCTTATTCAAGAACAATCAGTACTGTACCCATATATGTGTTTTTGAGAATCGTGTTGCTCGCTATTTAGTCTGTTCCAGCCAGCGTTTTCATTAGTGATAACTCCAGGATTGCTTTTCTCTCCTCTTTCTTTAGGTGAGGTTTCCGAGTAAGCCGCTTCTCCTACTGGATGTCTAGACATGTGGGAGTGTGAATATGGGTTACAGTGAATGACTGCAGATTCATGGCTGTAAGTACAAGGAAATCTCCAGTAGACCCTAATTTCTTGGCTGTAGGCTTAAAACTCTCATTGCGAAGAAATCTCAAGATGACTGGAGATTCTAGAGCGTGTAGGTCAGAAGGAATTTCACCTACAGGCTACAGCGACCCTTTAAGATTAGCGACTTCAAAGACGACGAGAATTGGTTTGATTGGGAGCTTTTGACAGAGTGCCAGATGCTAAAACAAAGCTATATAATTACTGAGAGGGGCCTATCTCATTGTGAAGAGTTGATTCAGACTAATCGCTGGTATAACCATGAGTAATAGGTATGCGTGGTTCCAGAAAAAGACAACAAAGCAAATATCAAAGTTCGCACACAGTTGTAATTTTGACAGTTCACACACAGTTGTAATTTTGACAGTTCACAGACAGTTGTAATTTTGATAGTTCACACACAGTTGTAACTTTGACAGTTCACACACAGTTGTAATTTTGACAGTTCACACAAAGTTGTAATTTTGACAGTTCACACACAGTTGTAATTTTGACAGTTCACACACAGTTGTAATTTCGACAGTTCACACACAGTTGTAATTTTGACAGTTCACACACAGTTGTAATTTCGACAGTTCATACACAGTGTTTTCAGTTTAGACCTGAAGGATTTTAGGAGAACAGTGAACAAATTCTTTAACGACTTCATTTTCTGCTAATAAATTTGTTGTCTGCTTGCAAAACTTATTACCTTTTTATATTTGTATCTGTTTATGTCCATATATATATATTTATATATTGCAATACCAAAGAAGGACAAAGATCCATCAGACGCATCAAACTAATATAACGCGTAATTAACACCAGATTGATGCGAGACATAGAAGTAACACACATTCTAATACCACAGCAAGCTGACCTCCGACAGATCTACCGATGACCAGCAGATCACCCACAGCCCAGAAAAATAGATAATGCTTTCCAAGAGAAAAAAAAAACATTCTCTAATGCTGGCCATGTCTTCATTGGAAAAGTTGGCTAGTTAAATAAATAAAGGGAAAACAACACATACACACACACACGCACGCACGCACGCTCACGCGCGCGCACACACACACACACACTCACGCACACACACACACACACACTATTCTCTAGTTCTCAAACAAACCTCAGCGCCCCAAACTAAAACTAAATTTTTAAAAATCTACATCAGAACGAAAACCCAAAATATTTAAGTATAACATTTGGCCGTCGTTTGGCTTGAAACACTCAGCGGGAACTAGACAAAGAGTGAGGTAGAGGATAGTAATCATAGAAACATTATCTGGCACAAATATAGGAGATGATGGGCGTGTGTTTTACGTGGGGCGAGTGAGACCAGTCCTAGAGTATGGTATATAGGTAACAGCAACAAAGCCAAATTGTGTGAAGATAAACAGACTCCAAAACCAGGCAATGAAAACTAAACCGGTGAGATGAACATCTGTTATAGAATTTGAAGAAATAAGTGAGATGAACATCTGTTATAGAATTTGAAGAAAAAGTGAGGTGAGCATCTGTTATAGAATTTGAAGAAAAAGTGAGATGAGCATCTGTTATAGAATTTGAAGAAATAAGTGAGATGAGCATCTGTTATTGAATTTGAAGAAATAAGTGAGATGAGCATCTGTTATAGAATTTGAAGAAAAAGTGAGATGAGCATCTGTTATAGAATTTGAAGAAATAAGTGAGATGAGCATCTGTTATAGAATTTGAAGAAATAAGTGAGATGAGCATCTGTTATAGAATTTGAAGAAATAAGTGAGATGAGCATCTGTTATTGAATTTGAAGAAATAAGTGAGATGAGCATCTGTTATAGAATTTGAAGAAAAAGTGAGATGAGCATCTGTTATAGAATTTGAAGAAATAAGTGAGATGAGCATCTGTTATAGAATTTGAAGAAAAAGTGAGATGAGCATCTGTTATAGAATTTGAAGAAATAAGTGAGATGAACATCTGTTATAGAATTTGAAGAAATAAGTGAGATGAACATCTGTTATAGAATTTGAAGAAATAAGTGAGATGAACATCTGTTATAGAATTTGAAGAAGAAAAAAATTACACACTTGCAATCAATGGAAGACAAAAATGGCAACAGGATTTAACAAAGTGAATAATTCAGAAGACTAACTAGCAATTCCATGCACCAGAGAATAAATGGTTTTGGAAAAGGTTGTCTAACGTGAGAAAAAGTGTATGGAATCAATGAAAGATATGCAGAAAGTAGACCCAAGAAACTCTATTACGACAACTAAACCACTTAATCCCTACAAACATCCACCGTGAAGAAAACAGCATCATTCTGGCTTAATTGTGAGCAGCCCTGATATAGTGTCTAAAATCAACCAGAAATGAGAAAACAGAAAAAGAATAACATTAAGATAGATAGAAAAACACTATCCAATCTACTCGTATGTGGACTCATATATGTGGACTCATGTCTACACAAAATGAGCAGCGACCAATGCACAGAAATGGAGTAGCGGAAATTTTCATAAATGTCTTTACAATTGAACATAGAAAAGACTCTACTGCAGCAGGAAAATATTCAACAACTTTAAGACAAAAGCAGAAGCTCTGAAAATTGCAGCTGAAACTCTCTTGTATAGAGGAGACTCAAGAAGAAAAGATTGTATTCCTCACAGAAGCTCTGTCAGTTGTTACAGCAGTGAGGAGTCACGAAAACGAAGTCCTGATTGATGTAAGAGAAACACTCTACCAGCTCTTCTAGAGATGCAGATCTGTGATTCAGTGGTGCCATCTTACTGCAATATTTCTGGAAATAATGAGATAGTCAGGTTGGCAAAGGAGAGCGGTAAATTACATCAGCCAGGTACGAGTACAACTTATGAGGAATCAGAGAGTTTTCTCAGGAAACAGACACAGAGAAAAAGCACACAGCAGATAAACACATAAATGAGAACCACCCACAGGACTCCTGGTCACGCATCTACACAGATGGCTCTGCTACAAACGCCACCAGAAATGAAAAGCGGTAAATTACACCAGCCAGGTACGAGTACAACTTATGAGGAATCAAAGAGTTTTGTCGGGAACAAATACATGAGCAAACAGAATTATAG
The DNA here is from genome assembly GCA_032433765.1 of Megaustenia siamemsis. Classification (NCBI taxonomy): domain Eukaryota; kingdom Metazoa; phylum Mollusca; class Gastropoda; order Stylommatophora; family Ariophantidae; genus Megaustenia; species Megaustenia siamemsis. The sequence continues at coordinate 68,711,899 of JAVIAB010000125.1, read as the reverse complement.
ACCAAGATGTCCACCAGATAAACTATGCCTACTGCCAGCTCAAAGAAAAGAACAAATAATAATGTTTAGACTTCGAAAAGGCCATGATGATTGGTGTGCCACCTTTTCAACATGCTAGGGATAAATATGAATGTAACACAGGCGAAATGACTGCTGGACATCTGTTACAATCATGCCCAATATTTCATGAACAAGAAAGGCTCTTGCCGCCATCTCTGGTAACAAGCTGTATTGAGATGTCACCAGTCTTCAGCTGACTCTTTCTTAGAACTTATTAATATTGACATCTAAATGATTGACATCTAAATGATTGACATCTAAATGATTGACATATAAATGATTGACATCTAAATGATTGACATATAAACGATTGACATCTAAATGATTGACATCTAAATGATTGACATCTAAATGAATTATATTTGCATGAGTGACATTTAAATTATTGACATCTAAATGACAAACATCTAAATGATTGACATCTAAATGATTGACATTTAAATGATTGACATGTAAATGATTGACATATAAATGATTGACATGTAAATGATTGACATATACATGAATGACATCTAGCAGGTTGACATATAAACGATTGACATCTAAATGATCGACATCTAAATGATTGACATGTAAATGATTGACATATAAATGGTTGATATATAAATGAAACATATAAATGGTTGACATGTATATAAATGATTGACATCTAAATGACAAAAATATTAATGATTTACATCTAAATGATTGACATCTAAATGACAGACATCAAAATGATTGACATATAAATGACAGACATCAAAATGTCAGACATATAAATGTCAGGCATCTAAATGAATGACATCTAAATGACAGGCATCTAAATGATTAACATCTAAATGACAGACATCTAAATGTGTCCGCAGAGAATATTGTTGTTATACATTTGTATGTTTATATATAATTTTCTTTATTTCTATTTTTCTTAGTGTAATGAGTGCTTCTCTTGCTTCTACGTTCTTATTTGCTTGCTTGCGTTTGCCCGATGACTAAAGTATTCTAGAGTATTCGTAGACTGTAGAATTCCTCTTCGTCATCCGTCCTTAAAAGGACGTTAATTAGGCGTGTCTGCGTTGTGTTGTGGTTTGCAGTATAACTGTTATATTTGCGCCTTTCGGCCCAACACATCCGACTTCAGCACGACATTTTTGAGTACCGGGTTGTCTTCCCTCTTCGATCTCTGCTCGCTTGGCCAGACTAGACAGGTTAGTCTGTTACTGGAGGCACCACGGAGAGGTGGAGCAGGGTCTGGATGGTTTTGGTTCACCGATCCTGGCGCAAACCATCAGCTGTGGGTCGGTGCTGGGAGGCGAGCCTTCGCCTCCTAATTTGTTTGTGTTAAAATACAAAGTATCGTTCTTATTCAGATATCATTATCTGTTCCTTCTGATTCATGGAGAAGTATTTCTGCCAGCTATATCGGGTTATCGCAAGCTGCATTTATTATCTTTATTTCTGTCTTATTTCTGTCTTATTTCTGTCTTATTTCTGTCTTATCACTAAATATTCTCAGACCCAGCTGTTGTGACCTCTCGTCAAGTGTGTTTGTTCTTACTCAATTACTCAGCTCTTAACGTTGACATTGTTTATCTCAGCTGCCGTTGAATGTACAGGCTGATTAAATAAAAACAAAAATTGACTCCGGTACCAATTTATTGGAGGAGAAATTTTTTTTTTAATATTGAAAAAAAAATTAATAAAACGGTACGGTTAAAGTTTTACGTGATATACCATAATTACCGTGGTTTTACAGAAGAATGTTGAGAATACCATGGACAGTTAAGAAGAGTATTGGAAACGTTCTGAAAGAGGCCAAATCAAAAAGAGAGCCAATTTCCCATATTAGGAAGAAACAATCATCATTTTTGGGCCATGTAATGAGAAGAGAACAGCTGAAATATATTGTGACAACTAGGAAAATTGAAGGACGAAGAGCTAGAGGGAAGCAAAGAGAAAAGATATCAGACAACTTAAGAGAATGACTTGGCACAAAGAACAACAGAAATGATAAACAACTGTCGAGATCGAAAGTTGTGGAGTGACATGGATCACGTACGCCAGCAGGCCCGGTACTTGATGATGATGGATATACCATACACATAATAACAAGACATAACAAACCATATTGTTTTTTTTTCTATTTTATTTCTATATTGTTTTTCATTTCTCCTTACAGTTAGCTTTACTGCAGCTTCGCATTTTGATGCATTTCTTTGCCTTGACCGTACCAATTTATTGCTGATGGCGCCTGGATGCAATAAATGGAGATAGATCCTGACCTCTTATTCTCATGATACCAGCTCACTTAACACTGAATGAAATATATAAACAAGCAAATAAAAGTACATTGCGATAATGTGTTAGACTATCTGGAAGCTGCTATGATGGGGACTGCAGCTGCTGGATCCTTCAGTGAGATGAGATGTTAATTCGGATGATTCCACTGACACGGCGGGTTGAGCAATAAATTGAGAGAAAAATAAGTGACTTCCGTGAGCGTATATGACTTCACTAACCACTGCTCTACTCTGGCACTATATCGTTTAATCTTCAACGAAATGAACTAGCGGTATTTAGACACAAACTTAAGCCTGTATTTATTTAGATACCTATTCCCCCTAAGGCAAACAAGAAGTGAATTACGTGTCCACCTCCCTTTCTTTTAAATGACTATTTTCTTGTCTAAAACGCTCTTGTGTGTGTGTGCTGATATGTAAACAGAGTAAAAACAAAGCAATGTTACTTCCATCATCATTGGGTGCCGTCTCCGCATCGAGGATTGGCTACCATGGAGCGTCATTCCACTCTGTCTCTTGTTTTGATGGTACAGATTGTCATAGGGTGACTTATTCATCTTTTGATGTTACTCGTCCATGTTAGTCTTGGTCTGCCTCTGCCTCTTTTACCTTGTATTTTCCTTTCTAATATTACTTTTATTAGGCTGTTTTGTCTTGTAACATGCCCTAAAAATTGCATTTGTCTTGTACTAATTGTGTTTCCTTATTCCAACTGCAATATCTAGTGATACTACACAACTTGTATGATCAAGTCGTGACATGTTGACGCAGTGCTTTAGATATTAAACAAAAGACTATTAAATTAGACAGAAATGATTACTATGTTCAATATTATTATTATGTCATATATATGTTGTTGTAAGGTAAATTAGTATTATAGGACAACTACCAAATCTCCTACAACACAAAATCATGCCAAATAGCACAACGGAGAGAAAGATCGTAAAAGGGCATATTTATTATCATATTATGTTACAAATGCCAAAAATATGATTATTTATGAGAAGTCAGATAACAAAGTTAGTTATTAGAGCAATTAGACATTTCAGAAAAGGTATCCAGAAGATACAATATCAGAAATGAATTTGTAAAGGGATTAGATGAATAGATTAAATTTTCAAGTACATACAAAGACAATAAATTAAATAGTTTGCCCATCTGGAGAGAATGTCTAGTGTTTCTGTGCCATACAAGACACATAAATACTGGGAGAAGAACAATGAGCTCCGGGCAGACCCAGATGACTTTAAAGCAACAACATCAGAGACAATCTACAGCAGCATCAAGCGCCAATGACTGAGGCTACCAGAAGAAAAGAACCAGAACTTTATATCTCCCTCGACACCTGAAGAGGTTTTAAAAAAAGAACATAATACAGTAATAATAAGAGGAAGAAGAGGAGGTAGAAAAGGAAAATAAGAGGAAGAAGAGGAAGTAGAAAAGGAAAATAAGAGGAAGAAGAGGAGGTAGAAAAGGAAAATAAGAGGAAGAAGAGGAAGTAGAAAAGGAAAATAAGAGGAAGAAGAGGAGGTAGAAAAGGAAAATAAGAGGAAGAAGAGGAGGTAGAAAAGGAAAATAAGAGGAAGAAGAGGAGGTAGAAAAGGAAAATAAGAAGAAGAAGAAGCTTGTTATTTTAGCGAGCAGCTTCCTTTCTAAATCTTGAAGTTTATCCTTCGATGGCTCCTAAAACTTGACTGTCCCTGGTAAATTGTATGGACATAATACGATCCTGAACTATAACGAACTTCTTGTGTTATATCTTGAGGACTTATTACAGGCCAAGATGCCAAGCCATCAACTTGGTTGAGAACGGCAGCGGCCCACTGCTGACAACAGCATGGGGCAGGATCAGCGACCCATAGCTGACAAGAGCCTGGGACAGGATCAGCGACCCACAGCCGACAACAGCATGGGGCAGGATCAGCGACCCATAGCTGACAAGAGCCTGGGACAGGATCAGCGACCCACAGCCGACAACAGCATGGGGCAGGATCAGTGACCCACAGCCGACAACAGCATGGAACAGGATCAGCGACCCTCAGCTGACAACAGCAAGGGGCAGGATCAGCAACCCACAGTCGACAACAGCATGGGGTAGGATCAGCGACCTACAGTCGACAACAGCATGGGGCAGGATCAGCGACCTACAGTCGACAACATCATGGGGCAGGATCAGCGACCTACAGTCGACAACAGCATGGGGCAGGATCAGCGACCTACAGTCGACAACAGCATGGGGCAGGATCAGCGACCTACAGTCGACAACAGCATGGGGCAGGATCAGGGAACCCCAGACCTGATTTAGACTTTCCTTCTCCGGTTGTGGTCTGGAAAAAGACTATCAAGCCTTTAAGGAGCAAAAACGAAAGGCAACCGGTACTTAAAAGTGCCGTGGTGAAGTCGGATGGGTAGGGTCGAAAGGCGCAAGCATTAATCTAGCTATGGCTACAGAACAGCGCATCTACGCCACTGTAACATCCTTTTAATAGCGGATGACAAGGAAAACTATTCTTTCCTTTAGTAGCCGTCGGGAGAACGTCAGAAACACAAAGAGAGGACGAGAGAGAGAGAGAGAGAGAGAGAGAGAGAGAGAGAGAGAGAGAGAGAGAGAATGAGGGGGAGATGGAGAGGAAAATTGTTTGCAACAGTATTCTTCAACATGAAAAGTATCCCCCACCCCCCCCCCTTACCCAATTCACATTACCTTCGAATGATTAGTGGTTTTAGCTTTCATGTGATGGTTCGGGAATTTAGAGCGGATTATTTATCTTTCTTCTCATCTGTTTCAGCAATCAACTTGTGCTGCACATCAAAACTGGCAATGATCTCCAACAGGATAGTAAGCATGAAGTGATCGATGATATATATAAATAATATATTATATGCACAATACGAATTCATATATGATATAATAGTAAGTGTTAGTATAGTGATTATATCCAACCAGCATTCAATTTCCCTGCTCGGGAATCTCATTAAAAGCTGTGTGGTTTCAATTAGTAACATCGTTGTTTTATGTAGGTAATGTAACTTTTCGGACAGGCTGGCTAGCGGCGCTGTTGTTGTGGACGGTCAACCAATGGATCGGGCAGACATCGGCAATATCTTCCAGGAAGTGGGAAGGGCACAGGACTTCGACAACCATGAGTCCACGTCACTCCTTCTGATGAAAGAGATGGGAGTTAAGATGGGCACAGCCAGAAACGAGAAACTTAGTGGGCGTGTAAGAAGACTTATCAACTAACACAGAACTGGTGTCGTCAGTCACTGGACACTGCGAGACTTGCTGAGGAGGGGATCTGAGCACCTATGTACATATATATTCGAAGTGCAATGATGATGACCCGCTAATAACTCAATAACTGAGGAGGGGGTCTGAGCACCTATGAACATATTCGAAGTGCAATGATGATAACCCGCTAATAACTCAATAAGTCAAAGTAAATATTTCTTTTCATTTTAAATATTTTAGGCGGTGTGGACACATTTTATCCTAACGAGCTCTGCGAGTGGGCATTAAGTACAATAAGGTTAGAGAGAAGTGGTATAGAAGGTAACTAACAGAGAGAAATCTACAGACAGAAGCTAAAAAAGCGCGGGTTTAATTTAATACTTGTGTATTTGAATACTCTCATATAAAGTTGTTGTAGACTCGATTTTCTGTCCATCGGTATTTGGAGACAGAGAAGAGATGTTGCCAATTGTAGGCTAGTAGTAAATGCAGTAAAGATAAATCGCGAAAAGCAGAAAATAAAGGAAGGGAAGAAGTTGTTATGAGGTAGTTGCTTCAAGAATTTTTGCTAAAATAGAGTAATTAAGAAAGAGAGAGATAAAAATGGCTGTCTATATTAGAAAGGAAGGAGGGAAGGAAGGAAGGAAGGAAGGAAGGAGGGAGAGAGGGAGGGAAGTATGGTGAGGGAGGGAGAGGAAGGGATAGGAAGGGATAGGAAGGAAGGAAGGAAGGAAGGAAGGAAGGAAGGAAAGGAAGGAAGGAAGGAAGAAAGGAAGGAAGGAAGGAAGGAAGGAAGGAAGGAAGGAAGGAAGGAAGGAAGGAAGGAAGGAAGGAAGGAAGGAAGGAAGGAAGGAAGGAAGGAAGGAAGGAAGGAAGGAAGGAAGGAAGGAAGGAAGGAAGGGAGGGAGGGAGGAAGGAAGGAAGGAAGGAAGGAAGGAAGGAAGGAAGGAAGGAAGGAAGGAAGGAAGGAAGGAAGAAGGAAGGAAGGAAGGAAGGAAGGAAGGAAGGAAGGAAGGAAGGAAGGAAGGAAGGAAGGAAGGAAGGAAGGAAGGAAGGAAGGAAGGAAGGAAGGAAGGAAGGAAGGAAGGAAGGAAGGAAGGAAGGAAGGAAGGAAGGAAGGAAGGAAGGAGGAAGGAAGGAAGGAAGGAAGGAAGGAAGGAAGGGAGGGAGGAAGGGAGGAAGGGAGGAAGGGAGGGAGGAAGGGAGGGAGGAAGGGAGGGAGGAAGGGAGGGAGGGAGGAAGGGAGGGAGGAAGGGAGGGAGGAAGGGAGGGAGGAAGGGAGGGAGGAAGGAAGGAAGGAAATTATAATTAAACATACGAGAAAGGTAAAAATATAAATATAAAATGGAGAAAAGTAGCAAATTATACAAACAAATACCAAAACAAACAAAATAACGAGACTATTACAGGCTTTATACTGTTAATGACAAGCTGTGCGTGAGAAGGTAATGATGAATCAATATTTTAATCTCGCTACGGACACGGTGGCAGGAATTAAAACATGAGAAATAAAATAATAAAAAAGATGAAAACTCTATTAAAGTCGTCTAATGTCTATGTGATTAAAATAGGTGAGCTGTTGAAATACGCCACAATGGGTATTCGAGTTTCCTCGAACAAGCCTCGTGATATCCTTGGGGACCACAACCCGAATGTTAAAATAACGATACTATTTTTTTATGAGAAATGCTTGCTTGTTTCTTCCTTCTTGTGTGTCCTTTAATTGAAGGGTGTGTACTATCGTCAGATTTATTTAATTTGTATAGTTAGATAATACTAAGATCACAAACCCGGAATATCGGTCGGTAGTCATAATATAAACAATCTGAGGTATGTTGATGAATGTCTTAATTGCTAAAAGTGAAACTGAGTAACAAAAATGATTGACATTGTAGTGAAGGAAAAAAAACATAAAGGCTTTAGTCTCAACAGCAAAAAAAAAAACAGAAGTAATTGTTACAACAAAGAAAAATACATATCATAGACGCACTATTAAAGAAAATGGGACAATATTAAAATTGAACAATTATTTCAAATACACTGGAACTATGTTAACTTCACGCGGTAGAAGTATAACGGAGGCGAGATGTAGAATAGCTCAGATAAAGGCCACAAGAATCAGAAATACATTGTGCAGTCAATGTTATCAATTTAAATTGGCAACAAGTTCTTCAGTGTGGCTAATCCTGACATGTGGATGTGAACCCTGGACTAACGAGCAGACAAGAAACTCATTTGAAGCTACAGAAATGTGGTTTTGTAGAAAAATGTTGAGAATACCATGGACAGCTAAAAAGAATAATGGATACATTCTAAACGAGTCTAAAGACAGTTAATTTCCAACATCAGAAAGAGACAATCATCATTTTTTGGCCACGTGATGAGAGAGGAACCACTATTGTATATGGTGACAACTGGAAAAATTGAGTGAACAAGAAATAGCGAAAAGATTCAAGCCAGTTTAAAAGAATGTTTTGGTATGAAATCTAGAACATAATTTATAAATAGCTATAGAAATTGTAAGTTGTGGAGAGACATGATCACCTACTCCAGCAGGTACTATTTGATGATCCGTAGCTCACCTGCCACTACTATCTGCTTGTTCGTTTCTTTACTTAAACATTCAATGAAACTTTCAATCCAACTTTTCTGCAATTGTCATGTTTTGTGTAACAAATATTAAATATCAAACTATTAACCTAGAAATCAAAATGAAAGCTACATAATTAAAGTTTTTACTAACGATCCCACTATAGTAAAAGATCATGCTTATAAAATTAATATCAATGACATAAAAGTACCCAAAGAGTTTTCGTACATCAACTGTGAAGAAAATACATAAATTATGCTGGTATTCGGCAGGTGACAAGATCTAACGGCCTATATGGATCGTTTCGTCTTGTCCGACGGTGAGGTGGGGACTATTGCGTATTTTTTTGAGGTTTTGTTTTTGTCGAACAGCTTCTCTCGTGGCTAATTCTACCGATGGTTGACAAACACACATGGCCACAGAATGAATAAGTCAGGCCCACTGATCCACTGGATTGTCCATCCTTTTTCATGAGTCTTTTCACTTCTAAGTTTTGCCTTAGCACAGTCTCAAATGATGTTTTACCATTCCTTATACATGCTTTCCATGATGTGCGATAAACTTGCCAGATGTTCCCAGTCATTTTCACATATGGAGAAGTCATTCAGAGATGATTTACAGATATCTCTATATCGTAGTTTAGGTCTGCCGATTTGTCTTTTTCCGTGTGTTAGTTCACCATATAGTATTTCCTTTGGGGTGCATTTTTTTTTTTCCATTCGCTGGACGTGACCCAACCACCTTAGTCTTCGACATCTGAGCATCGACATGATTGTTAGGGTCTTAGCACGTTGCAGGACAGTTAAGTTGGTTATTTTGTTCTGCCATTTGATGTGCATTATTCTGCGGAGACATCGCTTGTGGAAGACATTTAGTCTTTTTTCGTGATTTGAGTATGTTGTCCAGGTTTCAGATCCACATAATAGTGTGCTAAGCACACAAGTTTAATATATTAAGAGTTTGGTCTTCAGTATTATTTTTGTGTTGTCCCTTTCTGTGTGTTTGCCGAAAGTCGTAGCCGCCTTACCTATTCGGCTGTTTATTTCATCAACAAGAGAAGTGGTTGGAGTGTTTGTAGATCTAACGGACTGACAAACAGTGAATTGTGGGAAGGATCTTTTTTCAGCATTACATAACCAACGGGGTAGCTGGGGCACAACTCACAGAGTCAAACTTCTCCATTTATCTCAAAGTGCAATCAGTCTTTGAGACACTGTAAAGTCTAGGCCTGTCCATTCTTTGATGTTATCTTCCCATCTCTTTCTCTGCCTGCCTCTTCTTCTCGATCCTTTCACAATTTCTTGCAGAATGGTCTTTCCAGGCCAGATGATCGTGATCAAGAAATGTGGTCAACCATTTCATTTTAAGTTTCCTCGCAATAGTCAAAGGATCATCATGTACGTGGAACGAATACAGATAGATAGTGGAGAAAAATGGATTGATAACATCTATGACTGACCAAGAAAAATATTCGAAAAAAATCCACAAATGTGCACATAAAATGAAAGAATTAAGAAAGATTGTGAGTAATGAAACATGCTGGAGTTGCAAAGGTTGCCAAGAGCAGTTAAGGAATCAGCAAGCAGAAATATAAAGTAAAGGTCAAGGTAAAGAACGAGACTTGAATCGGCGCCTTAGCATTCACCCATATGTGCTCGGCCGCCTCTCCAAAAGTGTTCGGAGACTTATGGACAGTGTCGCTTCAAGCATAAAAATTCACGATGCCAGGCGGCATTCTTCACCTTCCCAGTGTACTATTCTGTTACCCATTTCTGACAGCGGCTGGGTTGACCGCGGAGGTTTTTTTTTAACCAAATCACGCGTACAATTCACACTGCTTCCAGCGGGAATCTAACACGGATTGTCCGAACGTCGGTAGTACAGTCGGGTGATTTTCCTAACTAGGCTACCGAGGTCCCCAACAAATAAAGTGATTTATTAAATTAGTTAGTGAGTACCGCGTCGAATGGTACAGGTCATCACACATCTCCGTGTTGAATGGTTTTCTCATTGCGCCTTCTTGTGTATGTTCATTTAAAGCTATCGAGCATCAACATCATCTAGCTGCTTGCTCTTGCTAGAACTTTACTCCAATGGCAGCTACACTAAAGTTTTCTCTATCCTGCGTGAGATGTCTGGAGTCCGCAGCAGTCAATCCCAGCACGTCTGTAATGCCATGCATCTTTCGGTCTATGTGGCGGATAGGCGGCAGGAACAGTTGAGGTTGTGCTTGAAAAGTGTTCCTTGTTGTAGTTTCCTCGTATTCCAAGTCCAGCCTGCTGTCGGAGCAACTGAGTTTAGTGCTCTGAGTACGCTGTGAGCTGTGTGTTTCATTGGAATCATGTTTCGATATTCCAATTGCTTACGATGAATGATGATATCGTATGACGAAGGACAGTTCAGCTGCGTTCACTTTCGATGCCGCTTAGTCTTATGTCTTTTGACGTGTGCTGTAGCTGATATGATGAGAACTGCAGCTGCCTTTGTTTGTTTGGATCCTTCTATGAGATGAGTTTTGATTCGGATGATTCCACTGGCACAGGCGGATGAGCAATTATGAAATTATAATTCGTTTGCAGTGATACCGGGGCCTTGGACTAACCATAACCATACATCCACCCTAGGTCTCATCTCTCTCGTTTGCCTTGAACTATGTCCTTCATAATTATCTTCTCTCTGCCATTATGCCATTTTATGTGACCAAACATTTTATTTCCTTTGTTGGTATGTTCTTCATCAACATGTTTTCTGGCATTTAAGTCTTTTGCAAATTGACGTGTTTATTTCTTATTTCGCCCGGTGTATTCTGAGTATTATTCTGCAATATTTGTATTCAAAGGCATGAATGTATTTTTCAGTAAATCTGCCGAGTGTCCACATTTCACAGTCATATTGAGAAAGTTAGCTTCTTACAAACTTCTATTTTGTTATTTTATCTGGTTCTTGCTATATATGCAGTGCTGTTGCTTTACTTTATTCAGCTGTTCAACTTCCCATAACCTTTACATACATTTTTTTTAAGAATAGATAAAGTATCCTGGCGAAAGAACTAGATTGTGTGTACACAACAGGCACTAAATATAATTTTCAGAAACATAATATTTACAAGTTGAAACAAAAACTTGACTCTAAAATATATTTATCACAGTTGAGAGCTTAGATATGACATATGCATGAGGTGTAGAGATCAATGCTGACTAAAAAAAAACACCACGCTAGTGACAAACATGACCCAGGATTTAGAACAAATAACAATATTATGCAGATCTGATCAGGAGGCGTTCAAATTGTCAAGCTGTTCAAATATCTAGGTTCCATCGTCACTGAAGTAGGCTCAAAATCTGAAACAGAAGCTAGAATAGCACAGACAATAGCAGCCCTGACAAAACAATATATGGAGAAACAAAACCTAAGAACAAGGATCACATTATTACGACCAATAGGGACTTCTGTATTTCTATACACCAGAGAAACATGTAGAACCTGGCTACCACTGTTGATCTTGATCCGTGTGGGTACCGGGGTTCCCTGGATGAGGGGAAAACAGACAAGAGCCACAGTTACCTGCCCTGCATGTCGTAGGAGGCGACTAAGGCGATTTTGAATCTTCGCCTGTGCAGTCGAGTAGGATGTGCATGGAGCGACCTTGTTAACAGAATTTACCAATGCATATTGGGAAATGGGAGCCGCGATGGCTCAGTTGTTAGTGAACTGGACTACAAAGGAGAAGAGGTAGGGTCCGATCCCAACCGACGGGTTCCGGGTTCACCCAGCCTTAAATAGGTACCGGATATTTTTCTGGGAAAGTAAAGCGGCACGGGCGTAATACCGACCACATTACCCCAAAAATCATGTGCCGATGGTCTGTAAAATTTATGGTCACTAACACCATATTCCCTATACGCCACTTGGCGTGACGAGGGCTCTTTACTTTTCTTTTTTCTTATATTGGGAAATGCTATGATAAGTGGTGGGCGGTTATGGGGAATTCCTGACTGCAATAAAACTCGTTCCATGGATCATGGATAGAAAAGAATAGATGATCTTGAAAGAAGAACTCATTCGCTGCAGATGAGATAGTATAGAACAATTTTGTGCATATCTTATATAGATCATATCACCAATGAGAAAATGCCCAATGATCGATTAAAGACAACGGTAGGGTAACAGAAATTAAAATCGAACGTGCATGTCACAAGATCTATCGTCCATGTTGTGACCAATTTTTAATGGGCACAATACCAGGAAAAAGAAGACAGAGAAACAGAGAAATCGGTGGGAAGACAACGTCATAAGAGGGACAAGATTAACTTTCGTCACATTTCAAAGTACTTAACTCTTAACCTAAACTCTTAATCGTGAAAGTTGAAGGAAATTGTGAAAACGTCGTCGAGAGTACCCCAACGATCGCCAAGGTTTAAGAAACTGATGATGATGATGATGATGATGATGATAATGATCACAATGATGATGATGGCAGTGATGGTAATGATAATAATGAAAATGATAATGATGATAATGATAATGATGATAATGATAATGATGATAATGATCACAATGATGATGATGGTAAAGACCACAATGATGATGGTAATAATGGTAACGATAATGATGATGAGACTGATGATGATAATGATGATGATGATACTGATGATGATGATTATGATGATGATGGTGCTATCACGATGATAATGACGATGATTGTGATGATAATAATGATGATGAAGATGACATTCATTAAACTACCTCTTGACCTTTTTTCACGGTATATTCGAATGACCGGAGGAGCCAACATGACAAGCCGCACCTGACCCACGTTCCAGCAGTTGCATATTCATGACTTGCGCCATTAGGAAAGCTGTCAACTGATCACAAAAAGAATATTTACACCGGTCGACCAATGCGGGATGAACGATCAATTTTCTTACGGACCAGCTTAACAATAAAACACTTGTTATACAGTTGTTCGTCCTGTTGAGAAATCAATAATTTCCTTTCAAAGACGTTTAGTACAAAGTCCTTGTTTGCTTTAACAAAATTGCAGAGAAAAAAAAAACGTCCATTATTTGTTTAAGGAAAGAAATGATTATGTTCCATAGTTTTTTTATTATAACTTTTTGTCCAGTTTTCTAAAGTCCACTAATAGGGGATTTTATCGATACAATTTCAGTTCATTTTTTTTGTTCGCTTACTGTTTCTTGCGTTCTCCCTGTTTCTCCTCACTCTTAGTCTATTTTTTTTTTAATACTTTCTCTCACTATCTTTCTGTAAACTCACTCTCTTCTCTTCCCATCCTATTATATTCTTTACTTTTTTTTAACTCTCTCAATATTTTTCCATTGTTCTCTCCCACTCTTTGTGATATTTTCTTTTCCTTCTGTCTTTCAATTTCTCCTTCTTTCGACATCTTTTTCTTCTTTAATTCTCATTTATTGTCGCAGCTTGTTTTTATAAAAGTCGTTAATAGACGTAGATGAGATTATGTCGTTGTTGAAAACAATCTGCGATCGCTGCACCTATCGGACTAATACATCCGCTCGGCACTTGTTTAGTTACGTTACGGGCTTTCCTTCTACAACCCAACTGACTTGCATAATGGAGGTCAGTCTGAGGCTATCGACCTGAGCCGGTGAATTATAGTCTATATATGGACGGTCTATATAGTACCATTTCACTGATCCTTAACGGAAGAGGGGAGCCGCGATAGCTCAGTGGTTAGTGAACTAGACTACAAAGGACAAAAGGTTGGGTTAGATCCTGAGCGACGGTTTCCGGGTTCACCCAGCCTTAAATGGATACCGGATATTTTCTGGGAAAGTAAAGCTGCACAGGCGTAATACCGACCACATTACTCCAAAAATAATGTGCCGAAGGTATGTACAAATTATGGTCAGTAACACCATATTCCCTATAAGCCAAGTGATGTGACGGAACTCTTTAGTTACTTTTAACAGAAGAGGTCCACTATGAGTTGCTGCTCGTCTTCAGCTCATTATTCATGGACATCGTGGTTGGGGGAGGGGGTGAGTGGGGGAAGATCAACTTGTTCACTGTTAGTCAACAAAACAAATGTCCTTCTTTTGTCGCGACTCCTCAACCTAGAACAAAATAAACGTTCATTGTTCTATCGCGACCCCCTGACATGGACATGTAGCCGGGAGATGTAGGGATGTAAGGAAATAGATGTAGTGGGTATAGGGTAAAGTCAATGGGAGAACCATTGTATGTAATGTGAGATTTGAAGACCGCCATGAGTTGAGAGAGTGGCACGGACGGTTGGTAGTTGTTGAGTGAAAATTGTAAGAATCTAGTGCAATAAGTGAATGATGAGAAACTCTAGAGTGAGTTGTCTTAAGATGGGGAGATTGATTTGATTGGCTGAGTGATGGCATAGTTGATTTGTGATTGGTTGGAATAGGAGGTACTTAAAAGGCTGGAGAGAGGAAAAGACAATTTCCAGTTTAGGTGGCAGAGAGATAGATATAGCCAGTTTATGAGGCGGCAGCGCCACAAGGTGTCGGCTTGTTCAGTGAGAACAGAGCAAAAAGCTCTTTCTTAAATAGCTCCAGCATAGGCCAGTTTGGTTGGTAGAGGGAAGTCCAGCTAAGGGCGTTTAGATGGTAGAGAGAAGTTCAGTTAGGAGGTGGCCGCGCCACTAGGTGCCGGCTTGTTCAGTGGGAACAGAGCAAACGCTCTTTTGTAAATAAGAGATTAGGTGGAGATTCGAACACAGATATAGATCAAGTGGTAGTTAGAGAAAGGCTAGATAAGTCACCTGCAAGTTTAGGGCGATAGTAAGCCAAAACGTTGTTAGGCCTACTGGATAGACTGGAGCGGGTAGTCGTAGTCAGACCGCCCAGCACATGTAAATAGGTTGTTATACTCAGCACCTTGTAAATAAATCCAGCGAAGTATTGTGTTTATTCATGACTTGTGCGACTTAAATAGTGTATGGCTGTGTAACAGATTGTTTTAGTGGGCCAATTGGGCCGATAAACAACGCGAATTAGGAAATACCACCACCGCCAGATCAACACAACGCGAAGTACGCATTATGAGGCGATAAACACGTGCAGACTATACGACCAGATGAGGAGCTACGTGTCGGGAAGCTCTGAACCTAATTACGGTGGAGGAAGCGAAGAAAAACCAGACGGTGTCCAGCTGAGTCGGGGTGACAACAGTCAGCGAGCACGTAGTTAAACGACGGGCACAGTATGTAAACACAACGGCGCCATCAACAATAAAACGCTGTTTACCCTTTCAGACAAAATAAACGTCCTTTCCTCTATCGCGACCCTCTGAGACGGACAAAACAAATGTTAATAAACGTAAAGCTGAAAGGTTAACCTGACATGGACAAAACAACAGTTAATACACGTAAAGCCGAAAGGTTAACCTGACATGGACAAAACAATAGTTAATAAACGTAAAGCTGAAAGGTTAACTTGACATTGATGATATGATTTATATGCGGAAATACTGTCAAATCGAATCTTCCCTAACAGAGATAACAACCACCATACATACCCTCAAACCCACATACACC
Organism: Megaustenia siamemsis; assembly: GCA_032433765.1. Classification (NCBI taxonomy): domain Eukaryota; kingdom Metazoa; phylum Mollusca; class Gastropoda; order Stylommatophora; family Ariophantidae; genus Megaustenia; species Megaustenia siamemsis. The sequence goes on along the minus strand of JAVIAB010000125.1, from coordinate 68,696,192 downwards.
CTCGTTTAAAGATTGTGAAAAAAAATAGCTTACCGCCATGTTTATTTCAAATTGACTTGACTTAAGATCACTGTTAACTTTTATATTATAAACATGAATATTTTTAAAGCTTATACACTTGATGACATCCTCTACTCTACAAGTGAACACGTTTTCTTCGTACCCTATGGGACACCTCCTATTATTTTTTTTCAAATGTGTCATTGTTTTGCTCCTTTGGTGTAATTAAATCCTACCTGCCCTATTGTCTATTAATCTTGTAATCACATTCTATGAAAATCTTGGTCACCGTCTTTTCTGTCATTTTTTAGAGCTGTTTAGTTTTATTCATTCTGACTCCGAATTTTGTGTTTAATATATGTAGTTCGTTTGTTATGCTTTATGAAGGCCTTTGCCGAAACGTTGTAGTTTGTCTTGTTTGTTTGTTGTTGTTGTTTGGTTAGTCTAGCTGCTCAATACCATTGTATGTTTATTTTCTTTGAATTCCTAATCTTTCAACACATCCAGGTATCACTTCAAGACTTACTGTCTGTAATAAACCAACGATAATTGATGTTACGGGATATACAGGCATTGCTAGAACCATTTTTCAGGGCACTGTAACTAGAAAAAACGACATACAAATATAGAAAGCTATGAAAGACAGCATCAGAGAATGAGCAGGATTATACATTGTCACCTCACAGAGAATGGATAGAATTATCCCTTGTCACCTCTCAGAGTGCAGTTTTCGGTCGTAAAAGTTGGAGGAATATTGGGAAGACGTCATCAAGTGTGCCCCAACGACCGTCTTGGGTACGGGACTGAATATGATAAATTCACTGTCTGTGACATCTGTTGCCTCTCATCTTCGAGGGGTGTAAGTATTTAGATCAATGTTCTGCAATGTGGCTCATTGAGTAATTGAGTTATTTACGTGTCACATTGAGTTATTTATGTGTCACATTGAGTTATTTATGTGTCACATTCATGATGTTTAAGGAGACGCGACAGCTCAGTGGTTAGTGAACTGGACTACAAAGGACAAGAGGTAGGGTTCGATCCCAACCGACGGCTTCCGTGTTCACCCAGCCTAAAATGGGTACCGGATTTTTTGTGGGAAAGTAAAGCAGCACGGGCGTGATACCGATCACATTACCCCAAAAATCATGTGCTGAAGGTCTGTACAAATTATGGTCACTAACACCATATTCCCTATACGCCACTTGGCGTGACGGGGCTCTTTACTATTTTTTTACTTATTCATGATGGTTATCGTGATGTTTGCTATTTCATTAATCTACCATATTCCAAGTCTTGTCTTTTTCCCTTACCGATTACTTCTGAGCATTAACTCACTCTAGGGAAGGCCGTCTGGGTGTGATCGTGTAACACGTCTAGCTCTAAACCATTCGATCTGGGTTTTTTTCTTAACACAAGCTAGCACTGACGTCAGCCAATTTATTTAATGCCTGGAAGTTTAAATGAAGCTAATAATATAAGGCTTATTAGTCTATGCGTTAAGATAAACATTGCAGGAAGATGCTCATAGATAAACTAAACAACTAAATAAAGTATTAAAGGGCAGGAAATATAATAGGTTCTGGCTACTTAACTCAGCTAATCACGATGTGAAAACATTCAGATTGGCAAAATAAAGACATCTTCTTGATAGGCTATCCGGTTACAACATTGAGAAGTCATTTATGCAAAACAGCAGAAAGAGACTATTAGACAAAATAACGGCGTGAGTGTGTCTAAACGATTGAGGCACGGTGTAGACGTTACATGATTGTGGTATATTTGATCTAGGGAGAAGGATTACTTGGCTCAAAACCTCAATATTGAGTTGTTGAGTTATTTGCGGGTCATCATCATTGCACTCCGAACATGTCCATAGGTACTCAGATCCCCTCCTCAGCAATTCCCTCAGTGTCCAGCGACTGACGACTCCAGTTCTGTGTTGGTTAATAAATCTTCTTATACGCCCACTAAGATTCTCGTATCTGACTGTGCCCATCTCAACACCCATCTCTATCATCTAAAAGAGTGACGTCGACTCATGGTTGTCGAACCGCTGCGCCCTTTCCACATCTCGGGGGGCATTGATGATGTCCGCCCGATCCATTGGTTGGCAGTCTTCAACAACAGCGCAACTAGCCAACCTGTCCGCTCTTTCATTACCCCTTACTCCCGCATGTCCAGGGACGTAGACAGAGTTTACCCTACGTATTTTTGACTTCTATAATGACTCTAACCATTGTCTGCATACAGAGTATGTATCCACTTTTCTTATCATGCTTATCGAATCACTTAGTATACAGGCGTGGGTGTAGTCTTGTGACTCTAACCATTGTCTGCATACAGAGTATGTATCCACTTTTCTTATCATGCTTATCAAATCACTCAGTATGCAGGCGTGGGTGTAGTCTTGTGACTCTAACCATTGTCTGCATACAAAGTATGTATCCACTTTTCTTATCATGCTTATCGAATCACTTAGTATACAGGCGTGGGTGTAGTCTTGTGACTCTAACCAGATGAATGCCCTGATCACTGCCATCATCTCCATTGTCTTGCTACTCGTGGTCATAACGTATGCAACACTGTCTTCGTTGACTATTCAGCCTGCCGAGCGTGCAGTGAAAGTCCATGCACTCCTTTGGTGTAGTTTACAGATTCATCTGTATAGATAACTGCATCTTTCTCATCGGCGTTATTCCAGATGAAACCGTTGACCTCCACATTGACCACGACTGAGTTCTATTCCTACATTTCCTGCCGATTGTGACAATACATGACAATGTCCCCCTGAATGACTTAAGCGCCGGTATCCACTCCTCGCCAGCTTTGATATTGGTAAGCCCCCAGACATGTTTGATGACATCTTCTTAGCCCAAAACCTCTATATCATCATATCATAGCAATCTTGGCTTCATGAGAGCAATGAGGAGTTTCAGACACCAACAGTCAAAAATATCAAGAACACTTTTCTGATAGCCTAAATACTAAGATATATATATATATATATATATCTATATCTATATCGTCATCATCATCATCAAGTACCGGGCCTGCAGGCGTAGGTGATTATGTCTCTCCACAACTTTCGATCTCGATAGTTATTTATCATTTCTGCTGTTGACCTTCTGCCAAGCCATTCTCTTAAGCTGTCTGGTATTTTTTCTCTTTGCTTCCCTCTATCTCTTCGTCCCTCAATTTCTAGTTGTTACAATATATTCCAGTTGTTCTCTTCTCATTACATGGTCAAAAAATGATGATTCTTTCTTCCTAATATTGGAAATGAACTCTCGTTTTGCTTTGACCTCTTTCAGAACATTTTCATTACTCTTCTTAGCTATATATATATATATATATATATATATATATATATATATATATATATATATATATATATATATATATATATATATGTTGCGTTCGCCAGCTTTGAGACCTCTGATGGAGTCCCTAGAGACTGGTATTGAATTTTGCGTGTTAATCCGTTTTCCCCTGGCAGCCGTGTCCACAGGGGTCCCTCGTCGCACAAGCAGATAACTTCGTTCTCGAAGGTAACACTAAGATATGATCACAAGTAGAACACAAAAAGAACACAAGTAGAACACAAAAAGAACACAAGTAGAACACAAAAAGAACACAAGTATAACACAAGTAGAAGAATAGATTGTCGAACGAAGTGTGTCAGTTTCCTCAATTTAACATCACCGTATATGTTGAAAAGAGACTTATGCCTATAGCTAGAAATATCTAATATGTACATTTTGATCAGAGAACATTTAAGCGCATTAAAGTCATTAGATAAAAGCCACATTACAGACGTTAAAGAATGAGAGAGAGAGAGAGAGAGAGAGAGAGAGATAGGGAGAGAGAGAATGTGGGACGGGGAAATGGGTGTCAAACTGCAATACAATATCAACTGATCTCGCATCCATTTAGACAAAGCCGAGTAGAGAATAATGAAAGATAATCTTACAATAAGTTGAATTCAAGATAATGTAGCCTAAGAGGATCACGTTGAGTAAGTTAGTGTTATCGGTGTCGTTGATTTCAAATGAGATGTGACATGACTCGAGCAGACGTGTTGTATTGGCATCCCGTTAGTTTCCCGAAACATGAAATATATTCCTCATGAGAGCACTTGAACGTTATTAGGTGACAATGAAGTTATTAGAGAACTGTAGAGTTACCCCCATGGGACAATAAAGTTATTAGGGAACTAAATAGTTATTAGAGGGACTATGAAGCTATTGGGGGCAGGGGGTATGAAGTTATTAGGGGATAATGAAGTTATTAGAGAACTAAAGAGTTATTAGGGGACAAAGAAGTTATTAGAGAACTGTAGAGTTATTAGAGGGACTATGAAGCTATTGGGGGCAGGGGGTATGAAGTTATTAGGTAAAGTAAAGTACCCCCATCACGCCAAGTGGCGTATAGGGAAATATGGTGTTAGTGACCCTATATTTTACAGACCTTCAACACATGATTTTTTGGGGAAATGTGGTCAGTATTACGCCCGTGCTGATTTACTTTCCCAGAACAAAATCCGGTACCCATTTAAGGCTGGGTGAACCCGGAAGCCGTCGGTTGGGATCGAACCCTACCCCTTGTCCGTGGTAGTCCAGTTCACTAACCACTGAGCTATCGCGGCTCCAAGTTATTAGAGGATAATGAAATTATTAGAGAACTAAAGAGTTATTAGAGGAACTATGGAGTTATGGGGGGGGGGCTATGAAGTTATTAGGGGATAATTTAAGTTATTAGAGAACTAAAGATTTATTACAGGGACTATGGAGTTATTAGGGGACAACGACGTTATTAGAGGACTAAAGAGTTGTTAGAGGGGCTATGAAGTTATTAGGGGACAACGAAGATATTACAGAACTAAAGAGTTATTAGAGGGACTATGGAGTTATTAGGGGACAATGAAGTTATTAGAGAACTAAAGATTTATTACAGGGACTATGGAGTTATTAGGGGACAACGAAGATATTAGAGAACTAAAGATTTATTACAGGGACTATGGAGTTATTAGGGGACAACGAAGTTATTAGAGAACTAAAGATTTATTACAGGGACTATGGAGTTATTAGGGGACAACGAAGTTATTAGAGGACTAAAGAGTTGTTAGAGGAGCTATGAAGTTATTAGGGGACAACGAAGATATTACAGAACTAAAGAGATATTAGAGGGACTATGAAGTTATAAGGGGACAATGAGGTTATTAAAGAACTAAAGAGTTATTAGAGGGACTATGAAGTTATAAGGGGACAATAAAATTATTAGAGAACTAAAGAGTTATTAGAGGGACTATGAAGTTATTAGGGGACAACGAAGATATTAGAGAACTAAAGAGTTAATAGAGGGGATGTGAAGTTATTAAGGGACAATGAATTTACTAGAGAACTAAAGAGTTATTAGAGGGACTATGAAGTTATAATGGGACAATGAAGTTATTAGAGAACTAAAGAGTTATCAGGGGGAATATGAAGTTATTAGGGGACAATGAAGATATTAGAGAACTAAAGAGTTATTATAGGGACTATGAAGTTATTAGGGGACAACGAAGATATTAGAGAATTAAAAAGTTATTAGAGGGACTATGAAGTTATTAGGCGGAGCGGGATTATGAAATTATTATGGGACTATGACGTTATTAGGCGAGATTATGAAGTTATTTTGAGGGATTATGTTATCAGGGGGAATATGAAGTTATTAGGGGACAATGAAGATATTAGAGAACTAAAGAGTTATTAGAGGGACTATGAAGTTATTAGGGGACAACGAAGATATTAGAGAATTAAAAAGTTATTAGAGGGACTATGAAGTTATTAGGCGGAGCGGGATTATGAAATTATTATGGGACTATGACGTTATTAGGCGAGATTATGAAGTTATTTTGAGGGATTATGGAGTTGTTAGAGGACTATGAATTTATTAGGGGTGAATATGAAGTTATTGCGGTAGGGGGCTATGCAGTTATTAGGGTGCTATGAAATAATTAGAGGACCATTAATTTATTGGGGGACCATGGAGTGATTAGGGGGACTATACAATTATGAAAGGACTAAATAATTATTAAGGATACTATAACGTTATTAGGGGAACTGTAAAGTTATTAGAGGACTAAATAATTATTAAGGATACTATAACGTTATTAGGGGAACTGTAAAGTTATTAGAGGACTAAAGAATCATTAAGGATACTATAACGTTATTAGGGGAACTGTAAAGTTTTTAGAGGACTAAAGAATCAATAAGGATACTATAACTTTTTAGGGGTGCTATAAAGTTATTACAGGACTAAAGAATCATTAAGGATAGTATAACGTTATTAGGGGGAGCTGTAAAGTTACTAGAGTACTAAAGAATCATTAAGGATACTATAATGTTATTAGGGGGACTATAAAGTTATTACAGGACTAAAGAATCATTAAGGATACTATAACGTTATTAGGGGGAGCTGTAAAGTTACTAGAGGACTAAAGAATCATTAAAAATACTATAATGTTTTTAGGGGAACTATAAAGTTATTAGGAGACTGTGGAGTCATTAGGTGTACTTTAAAGTTACTATGGAACACTATTTAGTTATTGGCCAAACGGACTATGAAAATATTAGGGGACTAAAAAGCTATTAGTGGGACTTTCAAGTTATTAAGAATAGCAAAATGATAAATCTTCTCAAAATTCCTGTATGAGGCAGAAACATGGACTTTAGACAAGAAAACAGAACAAAAAAACTGAAGCCTTTTGAAATGTAGATTTGTAAAAGAATAGGAAGATTTGGATGGAAAGAAAAAAAAACAAATGATGAAGTTTTAAAACAACTAAAAATTAAAAGAGAACTATTAAACACAATTCAAACAACACAACTGATATTTTTGGGCCATGTTAAAAGACATAACAGTCTACTAAATGTAATCTTGGAAGAGAAAATACAAGATAAAAGACTATAAAGTTATTGGGGGGACTATGAAGTTATTGAGGGAACTATGAAGTTATTTGGGGGGACTATAAAGTTATTGAGGGGACTATGAAGTTATTTGGGGGACTATAAAGTTATTGGGGGGGGGGCTATGAAGTTATTGGGAGGACTATGAAGTTATTGGGGAGACTATGATGTTATTGGGGGGAGACTATGAAGTTATTGGGGGGTACTGTGATGTTATTGGGAGGACTATGAAGTTATTGGGGGGGACTATAAAGTTATTGGGGGGAACTATGATGTTATTGGGGGGACTATGAAGTTATTGGGGGACTATGAAGTTATTGAAAGGACTATGAAGTTATTTGGGGGGACTATAAAGTTATTGGGGGGGACTATAAAGTTATTGGGGGGGACTATGACGTTATTTATATGTTGTTGATTTGTATTTCTACATACTCTTCTAAAATGAATTTTAGACACTGATTACGATTTCAAGAATATATTTCACTTGTTCACATATTCTCTCAAGAACCAGAGGTCTTGTCGTTCACATCTTCTATAACGAGCAACAGAGCCATAGGTCTTGTCGCTCACATCTTCTATAACGAGCAACAGAGCCATAGGTCTTGTCGTTCACATCTTCTATAACGAGCAACATAGTCATATATTTTGTCGTTCACATCTTCTATAACGAGCAACAGAGCCATAGGTCTTGTCGTTCACATCTTCTATAACGAGCAACAGAGCCTTAGGTCTTGTCGTTCACATCTTCTATAACGAGCAACAGAGCCATAGGTCTTGTCGTTCACATCTTCTATAACGAGCAACAGAGCCATAGGTCTTGTCGTTCACATCTTCTATAACGAGCAACATAGTCATATATTTTGTCGTTCACATCTTCTATAACGAGCAACAGAGCCATAGGTCTTGTCGTTCACATCTTCTATAACGAGCAACAGAGCCTTAGGTCTTGTCGTTCACATCTTCTATAACGAGCAACAGAGCCATAGGTCTTGTTGTTCACATCTTCTATAACGAGCCACAGAGCCACAGGTCTTGTCGTTTACATCTTCTATAACGAGCAACAGAGCCATAGGTCTTGTCGTTCACATCTTCTCTAACGAGTCACAGAGCCACAGGTCTTGTCGTTCACATCATCTCTAACGAGTCACAGAGGCACATGTCTTGTCGTTCACAGCTTCTCTAACCAGCCACGTGTCTTGTCGTTTACATCTTCTGTAACGAATCACATGTCTTGTCGTTCACATCTTCTCTTTATTTTCATATTTTTCTTTAACTCGATGGTAAAGAGTGTGAAACTGGAGAGCCTGTTTTGCCTTCAACAATGTATTTCATGGCAGTTTCATTGGTTTTCAGTACAGCTTATTTGCTGATAAGAAGTGTAGACATCTGGACAAGAACAGAAAAAGAGCCAATCGAACAACATATTACGAAGAGATCAAATTGAGTTGGATTGAATGCCCACTTAGAAAATCTTGTCAGTGTAGCAAAACGGCTTTGTCGTGGAATCCACCTGGATAGAGAAAAACAAGGAAGTCCAAAGCATACACTCTGAAGAGAAATCTTAAAAACCCTTTTAAAAAGCACTGGTTTTAACGGGAAGAAAACCTCCCAGAATAAAGGTGAATAAAGTTACCTTGACCAGGTACCCAAAAGGAGCCGGAAGGGTTTTGAATAATTAATGTTTGATTGACATGTTTCCATAGTAAAGTGAGTAAAGAGCCCCCGTCACGCCAAGTGGCGTATAGGGAATATGGTGTTAGTGACCATAAATTTTACAGACCTTCAGCACATGATTTTTGTGGTAATATGGTCGGTATTACGCCCGTGCTGCTTTATTTTCCCAGAAAAAAAAAATCCGATACCCATTTATTTAAGGCTGGGTGAACCCGGAAGCCGTCGGTTTGGATCGAACCCTCTACCCTTGCTAAATAACATAAGAAGAATAAAAAGTGAAGACAATGCTAAATAAGAAACTGTTTCTATTTCCAAACACATATCCGCCCATGTATGTTAGTAACTGGAATTGAGCGACATTGATTTTCAAATTAATGATTGGAGGGTGAAACACCAAGGATTAATGCCACAAACAAATCCGTCATTGTTCTCTTTAATGAAACTTTACAGTGCGTAAATGCATGATGAGTAATTGATAGCAGTGCGTGTTATATTAGTCGTGAATAAAGAAAATTATTTTGAGTCACATTTATTGCACACACAAAAATACTGCGTACAAATTCAACACACATTAATAGCACACACAAAAATACTGCGTACAAATTCAACACACATTAATCGCACACACAAAAATACTGCGTGCAAATTCAACACACATTAATCGCACACACAAAAATACTGCGAACAAATTCAACACACATTAATCGCACACACGAAAACACTGCGTACAAATTCACCACACATTAATCGCACATACAAAAATACTGCGAACAAATTCAACACACATTAATCGCACACACGAAAACACTGCGTACAAATTCAACACACATTAATCGCACATACAAAAACACTGCGTACAAATTCACCACACATTAATCGCACATACAAAAACACTGCGTACAAATTCACCACATACTTATAGCACACACAAAAACACTGCGTACAAATTCACCCCACATTAATAGCACACACAAAAACACTGCGTCCAAAATCACCGAACATTACAACTACCCTAAGCAAACTAGTCTAGAAAATATTTAAAGTAAATTGATTTGTTAACACAGCAGTTGCTTCTTTTCTTGCGGCGTTCACTCGACGATTACCTGTCTTCATCGTCCGCCATTTTTGGAGAACGATGAGTTAATGT